>VZTD01005084.1:1556428-1655037 GCA_013397725.1 Rhagologus leucostigma | reverse complement strand
AGGAATCACTGGGAGGGGGGGTGGGGCAGGAAGGGACCAGGATTAAGTAAGCATCCCCAAAAACATTTCATAGAGATTCAGAAGCTCTCACACAACTTTGTCAAAAAAAACCCAAACCAAACAAACAAACAAAAAAAAGAGAAAGAAACCTGAAACAAACAAATAAACGAACTGAAACAAAAAAAAAAAACTCCTAAAGTGCTGACTGGCTTGAGCTGCTTCTAGCACCTCTTGTATGGAATAAGACTTACAGCAAGCACTGTTGCCAGCAATTATTCAAGCTGATTTCATCCATAAAGTCACACGTGAGCAACTGCAGGATATGGTAACTACATTTTCTGAGACACCTCACTACTGTAATTCCTTCATTTGCCATCTTACTTCCATGCGCTTCTTAAGGAAAACGAAATCCTCAGTACTCTTGCATCGTAAAACATGTTAGTAGCTGGAGACAATATGCACATCCTTCACAATTGAAACAAAAAATTAGTTCATTTTCAGAACAAAGCATTATTAATTTAAGAACCACGAACCAAACAATGGTAAATAGGAAACCCTTTCCAAAGGCTGCATGCCGAATATCTGGTTTGCAAATACAATGCATGCAGGAGAAATAAATTCATCCAAGCATAATTAAATTAAAAATGTCTTAAGTCTCTTTCAGCAGCATAATGGTTATTATTTTTAAAGTCTCCTCCAACCAGACTGGCCTGGGGTTCAGATGCTGACCTTGGCTTTTCTACAACCATATAATGGTTTGAGCAGTCCTGGCGGCTTTGCACTGTGGCAACACCAGGAGACAAAGCCTATACATACTGTTCTGCTTCCCCTTCCTTGGGAACAGGCTTCGCTGTACCACCTTTGCTGTCTTCACTCACTACTGCTGCTGCTGCTGCTGCTGTTTTTTCAGGAAGCGATGCCAAATCTTTGAAAACATCCACGTAATGCCCAAAGCCTGGGCCCCAGTTCAAGAGGTTGTCCCAGTTGAAGCTTCCTGCTTGCTGCCCCAGCTTCCCGGGCAGGGAGCTCTCCCCGGCCCCAGCTGCCTGTGCCCCCACAGGCCCGCCCTCACCACGGCGCCCTGGGTACCGCCGGGGCTTCAGCCTGGAGCCGTAGTTGTCCTCGTCATCCGCGTCCGACTCGTTGACCTGGGATAACTTGGGCATCCTGGAGGTGTACGCCACGGGCTTATCCCGGTCGTACTCCATCTCGGAGCAGGTGAAGGACTCGTGCGAGTCGCTGTCGGAGGAGGACTCAGGCGCGGGAATGCCGTCGGCCGGGTTCCTCGTCCGCGACAGAGGCCTCCTGCAGTCCTCCTCCGAAGAGGAGCGGCCGTGGTCTGCGCTGCAGATGCTGGGGTTCCTGGGGCGAGGGGTGTTCAGTCTCTCCACCTCTTCGATGGACAGCCCCACAGGAGGAGACGTCTCCAGCGGGATCTGCCCGATGGGCTGCTTCAGGCGGCTTCCCGGGCGGGAGCTGTGGCTCGCCATGGTCTGTGGGCTCTTGCTTCTCCTCCCCAGCCGAGTGGCGTAGTTGAAGATGCCGGGCTGGCAGACATCACTGTGCATCTCCAGCGGGCTCCCTTCCCTGATGGCGAGGTGCAGCTCCCTGGCCGGGCTGTGCCTGTAGAACGTCGAGGACTTGGAGAAGGGTGCGGGGCTGTGCCGAGACAGGGGGTTGGGAGTGGGGCACGCCGAGTGGCTCAGGGATGTTGTCCTCAAGCCCTGCCCATAGGCGGGCTGGTAGGTCAGGCTGCTGGCGCCCAGGGGCATGGGGGACTGCCGGGCGAAGCCCAGTGGGCTGTGCCTCTGGATGGAGAACTTGGGAGTGTGGCTCCGGAACTGCTTGTAGTGCTGGATGATGTCAGCATCGGAGGGGGCGATGCTGCTGGCATTGTCGATGTCGTAGTGCTCGATCTCGGGCTCGGGGGATGCCAGCGGGGCGCTGGGGATCGTCTCTGTGGTGTGTGGGATGTCTGTCTCGTCGTAGATGAGGTAAGGGTTTTCCCTTTCGATGATGTCAGGTTTCGGGTTCCCTTCGGGCTGCTTTCTGACAGTCATGTCATCACCATAGGGCGGGATGTTGTCAGGGTCATCAAACGCCACATTCTCGCTCCCTTTTTTCTTCTTCTGCTTTGTTTTCTTCTCCTCTTTCGGCCCCTTTGACTTCTTCCCTCGGCACTGGTTGCAGAGGATGAGGCTGAGGACCAGCAGCGCCAGGACTGTGGCGCAGCTGCCCACGATGGCCGGCACGGCCCAGAGCGGCAGCGACAGCTCGGTGGGGTGCGGGGACGGGAGGCACACGTGGCCACCGCTGATGCCCGCCCTACACTCGTGGCCAGGGGCACACAGGACGCCCAGGCAGGCCACCACGGTCTCGCACGTCCGTCCCGCGTACGCCTCGGGGCAGCTGCAGGTGAAGCCGGCGTGGGGCCCGGGCTCGCAGCTGCCCCCGTTGTGGCAGGGGCTGGAGGCACAGGCGCCCGGAGGCACGCACTGGTAGGCGAACCAGCGGTTGATGCACATCAGCTCGCCCCAGCAGGGACTGCTGGCGCACACGTTGGGGCCGCGGCAGCCGATCTTCACCGAGGGGTCTGTCTTGGACAGCGTGGCGAGGCTGTGCTTGCCGGCGAAAGGAAGGCTCTCCCCACCGTACTTGATGTAGGAAATGCAGCCGTCGAAGCCTAGAGGAAAAAGGGACAGTCATGTTGGGGGCTGAAGGGAGAGTGTGCACTGTCAACAGCAGTGTACAGGCTCCACTGTTCACTAAATAAGCCAAGAATTCAGATGGTTGCTATAGGGAAACATCTATTGTAACGGTACTTAATGTTTTTATATTGGATTTGAACGTACTGAAATGCTTTTGTCTCCTGGTTTTCCCATACTTCTAAAACTTCTTATCATTCCCACAGAGAAATCTGTGGGCAGCTGGCTTGGCTGTGCTAGCACCAAACATTATTTGAGTTTGCTTATTGTGCTTCAGCTAAGTCTCCAGTCCTACCATGTCCTAAATTCATGGCAGCGCTTTTATATCTCTGAATCTTGAGTAGCCTTTTCCCAAACATCCCACACCTTGGTTGCAGTTCTACCCTAGAACAACTTTTAGTGCTGTGAGAGCCCAAGGAGATGGAATTACCCCCAGGCTCTGTGCAGTGGTTGAGTGAGGTCACAGGAAAATCCAGTCTTTCGCCAGCCTAATAATTCTCTGTGTTCCCCAGACTAAATTCTTTCTGGAAGGGTTTTGAGGTAGCGCAGCCTTACAGTGATCCTTCCTTGGAGCTGTGGCAAAATGGTACACAGAGATAGATACCACTCTGTCATGAGATAGCAAATATACTTGAGTTGTATGAGATAGTATTAAAGGTTTATCATCCTCAGGACTGAAGATTTAGGTTCAGGTGGGAGCCCAGGCAAAAGTGATGATCACCTTGCTGCATGCGTGGTGCTTCCTTGCAGCAGTGATGTGATAAACAGCAATGGGGAATTTGTCACATCTACCTGGATTTCGAAATTTTACTGGACACACCAGTAAAATTTCACAGCCCTGTCACCCTCGTGCGTTGTCTGCCTTTAACAGCACTGCAGATATTTTTGACTCTGAGTTCATGCAGAGTTTTATACCAGTGCCTTGTAAATCCGTGGTACGTCGTACACAATGTAATCCAATATAAAAATAAAGTAAAATCATATGAATAAGAGATTTTGGACTGTGTGTGCTTAATGGAAGCCAGACATTCCTAATTTGTCTGCCACAGCATTGGGCAGTGGTGAGAGGTTAGTGTCCTCAATTTTCCTTGTTCCAGTTTTCCTACAAGCCTCTGCTTTTTCCATGCACATGCTGCTCATAAAAAATACATGTAAAAAAGGATAAAGGTCAGCACAGCATCCACATGATTTCGTACCACATTTCATACATATTCACAATACACAAGTGTAAAGTGTGAATTTGCTTCACTCAAAAATACTTTATCTGGTCACAATTCATGAAGCCAGGAAGATTTTTCAATACAAAAATATGTGAAAAATACATCTGTATTGTCTGGAGTATCTCACGTTTTGCAGCTAAAAAGCACTTCCATCTTTACTTAGCACTTGGGAAATGATATCAAATATGTGTTATCTACTTCTTTTGCCAGGGTTTGAGACAGTTACTTTAACTCTTAAGGGAGACTGATTTACTTAACAGCTAGACATCAGTCAGAGGGTGGTTCCTTATTGTCCTTGCTCAGAAATAAATCCTATTCTTCATGTGACAGAAGGATAAAGTAGGAGGAAGTTGGAGTTGCAGAAAATATTTTAATCATATTAATAACTGGCTAAATCCTGCAGTGCTTACCAAATCCCTACAAAGTTTTTGTTTAGCATTTTTGCCCAAACGAAAGATTTGCCTTGATTTTCCAGATTCTGACTCAGGTAAAGAATAGATCCTTTCTTCTCCATTAGGGTAACAAAATTACATCAACTGATGTACAGACAAGCAACCCCTCTCTCTCAAAAAAGCCCTGCAGATGGAGTGCCTGCTTTTGGAAACAAGAAGCCTGCAGTATGTAGTAAAGGAACAAGGTCTGTAATCCTTGCCCATTCAACTTGCATTTTTTCTGGTAAAGGATGGAACTATATTAATTACTAATAAAGAATTATAGTACTTTGTGCAACCTGAAAGCAAACAGAGATTCTTTGTTCAAATGTGCTTATGTGCACTCTATTAAAAAAAAAAATTAAAAATTACCTGCAACTGTGCTCTTGAAAGGTTGGCTGGATGGAATTCCTCCCAGAGAAATGGTGAGGACATCCAGCCCACCAAAGTCTTGTGTGGCGTGGAGGATGTCCCGGCTGTGAGTCCTGTCCACCGACAGGATGGTGGCAGAGCCGTTCTTCTCTAGGAGGACCGAGTGCCACTGGCCATCTGCAGCATACACCTCAGGGATGTTCCTTTCCACTTTCCCAGCAACTCCAGCATCGGATATGTAGTGCACCTTCCCACCTTTTATCTGGTCAGAAGAACATATGAGGCGTAATGTTAAAATGGTATCACATAACAACTCCTACATACACGTAACCAGTGCGATGCCTGCTTGGTACAGCTACACTAACATGTAGCTTTGGTGCAATAGAAAGCTGGGGTGGGTATATTTTTCCCCAAATAACTGCTTTGTACTGAAAAGGCATTAATTATTCAGTACTAAAAATTTGGCCAGAATTAAATACATCACGTTGCAGAAACTTCTGCAGAAAATTGCATCTTAGAGCTGCCACCGACTCATTCCCTGGCTAATCCTATTGAGAAGCCAGCTATAGGACATGCACATGACAACACATTTTAACCAGAGAAAGAGTAATTCTTCCTCCTTCTTCAATGCAAGTGCGGAAAATGCTTTGCAGAATGAACAGAAGATGTCCTTGCCCAAGAAAATTGCAGTTTTTATTACGACACAGTAGGAATGCATAAGGCATGGCAGGGCTTGAGCAAGAGTCCCATTTCATATCTGCTTTTTCTGCTAATTGGTATTTTGCAGAAAACCAGTTGTATTTCAGAAAACTTTCTGAAGAGTTGAAAAGTGCATGACTTTGTGAGAATTTTCAAAGAGTGCTTTCTTGAGCAAACTACTTTAAAACTTGTGAACTGCTAGAGAAAAAAGGCAGAATATTTTGGCTTTTTCTCTTAAGAATGACGCCTCACAATTCTACTGAATCATGAGATGCGGGATTTCAAACCTCTTATTATGATCCCAAAATGAGATCAGTACAAATTCTGCATTTAAGATGTAGGAGCTTAAAAAGAATCCCTAATATCCAACCCTGCCGGTTTCTTAAATAGTGCATGAATTTGGGTATGTTGGCTGACCTCTGGAGGGTGTACAGACTTGTGTAAGCTCACGAAGGATGGCTCTGAAACTTGCTGCGAGTTTCCTTCCGTGCTCTGCATGTTTGGTCACACACATGAAATGGAACAAGTGCTCTCCGTCCTGTGTGCCCCGCTGCGGCTCGGTCAGTCTGAGATCCGTACCACGAGCGTGCGGGACGTGCACAGGCAGAGTCCAGGAAAGGTCAAAGCCCCAGGTTTGCTGGAAGATCTCAAAGCCTTGCATCCTTTGTTCCAGGAAAAATAACATTCACCTGGGAAGAACTGCGAGGTGACACACCGGCTACAAGAATGCTGCTCTCGCTTCCAGAAACTGTTAAATGCTCTGGATTTGCTTCTCCAGTGATGCAAGCTGAGGACTTCGTTCAGACACTCCAGCTTTAATAAGGCTGTAAGACCACGCTCATGTCTTGGCAGCAGCCTGAATGAATGTATCTAGCACGTATTCCATTTGGATGGAGGATACAGTGGTTAATATGTGCATCCACTTCATTTACGAAGGCAGTAATTTGGACTCTCTGAAAATGTATTGTTTGATAAAGCTGCCCTCGGAGACAGGACGCTTTTGTTACTGATAAAACACAAGTGGCATGTGTCTAAACTATCACACAGCCCAGGGAAATCCCACATTTACAAATGCAGCCACACAGACTATTAAAACATATTAAACACTATTTCCCATAATCACTTATAAAAGGGTTGACTGAGACAAGTATATACATATATTTATGTCTACAACCTGTAATTGGTTTGTTATGTCTTATTCTGTCTTTTATGCCCCATAAAAAATACTGCCTTGTATTTTGGTCTTTAAGTAAAGAGAAAGGAAAACACCATGCCAGACAATACCCTCTGAGCTTCAAGCAAGACCAAGCACAGAACCAAAATTTTTAATTCCGCCTTAGAAAAGAACTGTAGAATTATTTACCTGTCAGCAACTGATATTTTCCATACTGATTTATAGTTTAACTCAATTCCTGTTTCTTTAAAATTGCACGTGACTAATGCTAACAGACTCATAAATAATATACATGGGGCATTTGGAAAAGAAAATTTCCAGAGACAAGACTGGTCCATGATTGCTTCAGCCCAGAAAAGACAAGGAATGTTCTTCTCGGTGCCTTGAAGCAGAACATGTTTCTAAATTTGAAACAAAGGCTGATGCTGACAGTATTGAGTAACACGAATTTCTGGGTTTTATTTAAACGGCTGAGCAACTGACAAGTAAAATATAATGAGAAGAATGAACCACTAAAGCAAACATATTCCTAACTAGAGGGCTGATTCAACTTTACTAATATTCCGAGTCTCATTTACTGAACAAATTGATTTTTATTTGTCCTAATACTGAGCACTAGCCTTTACAGATTTATAGCTCATCGAATGAGATGTCATTTAAAAGGGTTATGTTCTGATTAATTCCTTTAACTTGATATGTGCATAGAACCATGGGCAGGGACACCTTCCACTAAACCACTAAGTTGCTCAAAAACCCATCCTGGCCTTGAACCCTTCCAGGGATGGGGCATCCACAGCTTCTCTGGGCAACCTCTGCCAGTGTCTCACCACCCTCACACAAGAGTATGTTAGCTAATACAGGTAAAATGTAATCCACATCCCCTACCTGTACAATTCAGAGATCTTAGAGCTCCATTTATGCTAATTTAATCTGATTGCAGATGAGATTTCCAGATAAAGCAAGACAAGACAGGCAATGTCACCTTTAACCTGCTGTATTTATCTCATTTCTTCTAATTGAATTACTTGCAATGTGCATTTGTAGGAAAATAAGCTGTGACAAAGAGCCTTAGTAATAAGGAATCTCTCACCTTCTTTGTTGTGGATTTTGGAGGTAGCATTTTCCATCTGAATTGGACCATTATTTAATGTAACCTGAAATGTTTTCTATCTTTTATGGATTAAGGATGCCTCTATATCACAAAGCCCCCTCTCGGGTTCTTTGAGGGAAGTTTGCATCCATCATTTAGTGACTCAACTGCTCACAATCTTAGCGGGTCTGAGATTCTCTAGTTTTACCCCAGTCCCAGCTACACCAAAACCAATTAGCTACAAGAGGAAAAAATGTGAAGGCTTGAAAGTAGCCACAGGACTCGTAGCTTTTCCCTAGCACAGTTTAATATTAAAAACAGATGGCAGGTTTTCTCTGAATGCTAGTACTTTGGATAACAAGCATATCAAAAGACCCAAAAATCAAGTTATAAAACTGTCTGTTTTGAAGACTGACAAGAACTGTAAAGACGGGTCCCTAAAGCCCAACTTCTGCACCAGGAGTAGCTGGAGATGACAAGAATACCTTTGCTGCGTTGACTTCACTGGCATCTCGGGCCACCACTGAGGGGAACACTCATTGTGATACCTACTCTGGGAGTGAGGAGCAGTGCAGAGGCCATACTGTACTAGCTACAGTTAAATTACTACAGTTTTACTAACTAGCATCACCTGGGAACTGCTTGGCAATGACCGGCACGCTGTTGTTACCTCTCCTTCCCCAAACTTCTGCATCTGGTGCTAGGCAAACCTCTGCTCTCTGCCCTTGCACAGCTGGGGCTGGGACTTGACAGCCTCTGCTTGCTTGTATAACTTCACCAATATTAACAAAAACAAGAGTGTTTGCATAAACACAGCACCAGTGCTTTCAGCCAGGAAAGGCAACTCTCTCTTTTTTTTTTTTTTAAATAATGCTTGGAGAGCTCACCTAGCAAATTCTGCTAGGGGGAAGAAAAAGGTTTTTTCTCTCCAGAAGTCAAAATAATGAGATCTTATCTGCTAATATGAGCGAGGCAAAAACTTCCTATGAAATGATGTGGTAAAAGCATATGCCAGGGAAGTAGTGCAGACTTGCTTCTTCACACAGCCAGTGTGTCAGGAAAGCTTCGTAACTCTTGACTAGGCAGGTGGAGAATATCCATGGGGTTGAAGCTTAGAAAGTGTGAATTTCTGTATGAATTTCTCTAAAAGTCAGGGAAGAAAAACTTGGAAAGCCTTGCAGCAGTCAAGGAAACTTGGAGCTTACACCAACCCAATAAAGAGGCTTGCCAACATCACTGCTGTACTCATTTAGAGTTATGAGTAAATGGACTGAGTCATCGCCAGGAACCGAACCATCGCTTTCTCTTGAGAAAGGTAACTTCTGCAGCAATAAGCTCTTTGAGAAAAAAAACCCCAAACCCTCCCCCCAAACAGTGTGGCATTTGAAGCATTAATTCAGCTATGTATGCCAAAATAATTTAATATTGACATTGGTCTGTGAGTAACCTCATGAATTCGAGCTATCCCTCACTTCCTAGTTTGATAAGCTTGAGCCATGTTGGTAGGAATTAATGAAAACTTTCTGGCAATCATGTGCTAGCTTAAGGAGGGTCTGGGTTCAAGGCTCAAAAAATCAGAAGATAAAAGGCCAATAACAAAATGATTTGTTCTGTAAAGTGTAATGATGATAATAACCATGGCAATGAGCACCGTTCTCGTCGCCTTAAAACAGTCACTATTTGGAGTCTAGACAAAACTGATTAGATACAAAACCATCAAGATCTTCTGATACCTTGGCAAATAGGAAGGGAATTGTTGAGAAGATGAATGATACTGGAGCAGTGCCTAGGCTCCGTTAAAGACCTAATATTTTATAAAGGAAACAGCAAGAGTAATGGAAAAACGCGATTTTGATCACTGCACACGAGGCAGTCCAATCAAATCAAATTCGGCATTAGCTGTAATCTTACCTTCACAGTAGTGAAGTTGCTGCTTTCTTGGACGTGGAGTAAAACTCCATTCTCGCTCCGTGTCCTGAACTTCACTTCCAGTCGCTCCATGCCGGGGGGGCCCTCGCCAGCACCCCGAGCCCCAAGTCTCATCAGGTAGTCCCGCTTCTTGTTGGGGCTCATGTGGTAGTCGAGCCGTCCCTTGCCTTCCAGCGACAAGGCCGTGTCAGCAGTAATATCTGGGACAAGGACAGGGAAGCATTGAGCATGCAGCTCATTACAGCTCCAGCCATCATCTGCCTAATCGCGACCGCTTTCCCTCGGAGCAGAGATCAAGTTCAGAGCAGGTCAAGCGGGGGAGCAGGAGTGAATGGCAATTGCAGCCCCTCTATTCTTTGGCTTCCACCAGAATGTGTGTTTGAGAGTGGGAGTGTGCGAGAAATTTACTGCTGCAATCAGTCAATAGTAAATTAAAACTCACTAGGGAACAAGTGAGGGAGTAGGGAAAAAAATTTGGCTCTCAGAACTGTAATTCCTTCCCAGGGATGTTACTGTTTCCATTACTGCAAGCAGGGTTTCATGATATATTGAACTCTAAGCTCTTCAGGGCAGAGATAATGACTTTCTATTTGTTATGGCATAAAAAAAAAGTGAGTAAAAAAGGCAGAGCATTGACTACCAAATGCTGTTAAAATTATGGCTAAATTCTTTCGTAAACCAGTGCAATAAAAGCATATAAATCAGGTAAACAATAATGGGACATGTAAAAAAACAAAGCACAGTCATTATACTACAACTACACGTAAATAAATCACTTTGCTCTCCTGGACAATCCTGTATTGATTTACAGGGCTACTCCTATGAGAGTTAATCACCCCTGAGCGTAAATGCCTTGTTTTCATTTACATTTACAATATTTTCTTGCATATAATCCACAGTCAATTTGATGAAAAGGACTTTAGTTTGGAGAAGCCATAAGCACATGAACTCAATGTTTACGTGAAGGGGTTTTCGCTTACCCTCTTACCTCCCCATAGCAGACAAATCCCTCCTATGGGATACTTTTATTTTAGTTACGGATTATATGTTATTGGGAAGCAGGACTTTCAATGAGTGCAAGTTACCTGAAATGCGATATACAGAGCAGAAAACATTATGCATTTAAGTTGTTGCCATTTTTAGCTCATGAAAGGACAACAGTCCATTGTAGACTTTTAAACTGCTTAAGAGGCAACATGCTGCTTGTTTTCATTATTTTATAAAATTCATTATCCCGTGGCCCTGAAAAAAAACTCTTAATGGCCTTTGGTTGAGCCATAGTTAGGTGTGTGTTGAAGACAGTGAAACCTCCTCCTCACATTTTTCACAGTGCTTTCCTGTCAGTCCATCCTTGCAGTGACACTGCTGCCACGACCACTGATCCACACAAGTGCCACCATGCTGGCAGGGGCTGGTTGTGCAGGCGCCTTCCAGTCTGGGACACCTGAAAGAAATCGGAAAAGTAGATGCTGAAGGAGGTGCACACAAATAAGCAGAGCAAACGTGCTGAGAAGCGCCCTGTGTTTAAATGGTGCTCCCTTTCTTCCCCTCGGAGATTCAAAAATAGCTCTTCTTCCCATGCCTGGAAGTGTTCAAGGCCAGCTGGATGGCACTCCGAGCAACCTGGTCTAGTGGAAGGTGCCCCTGCCCATGGCAGGAAGGTTGGAACTGGGTGATCTTTAAGGTCCCTTCCAACCCAAAGTATTCTGTGACTCTAAGAATCTCCGTAGTCAGCTCATGTTTCTAAGCAGATCCCAATTTTCAGCATCAAGTCTTCATAACAGTCTTACAAAAGAGGAAGGAGTTCAGAGACAGCCAAACTCCTATTATTTGTTATGCAAGACAGAAGAAACTTTTTCAGGCATTTTTTTATGCTGCAGACTGCCAGAGCCTTTGTATTACAATGACCAGTGCAAACACGGGGGTTGAGAGAGGAAGCGTGAACGAGGAAATCTGGATGGAAGACTGACATTATTGCTACAACTGTGACTTCAAATACTGATATGGAAAAAACAATAGAATCAGATAGTCCATCATTTCTGAAAGACCACTCAGAGGATATGAGGGAAATTCAGTGATACTTGAGAGGCAAAGTGAGAGAACAGACACGGTGGATTAAGAGGAAATAAAAGGGAGTAGAGGGTTAGCAAACAGTATGAGTACAGTCAAACCCAGGTGGAATTTATAAAGAAACCCAAGAACAGGGGCTACTCAATTTCAGCCTGCAAAGCAACTTGAATAATCATTGACAACAGAAATGTAATGATGCTGCTTTTTTTGAAGATTCTGTAATCTTTAGTGAGCCTTTCATCCAAATTCACTTTCTTCCTACATTTTTCTCACTTTACAGTAGGTTCTACAGTAATTTTTTTCTAACATGAAATATCTGTTGTTGTCTGAATGGAATAGCATTCACAACAGCTTCCTTTATTGCAAACAGGGTCCATTTGATCCCATATATAGCAGACGTACTGATCTAAGATTCCTTGAGCTGCCAAAGCCTGGCTGGGCTCCAAAGGACGTCCGTTGACTGCAAACTCCATTATGCAGCCCACAAAATCATGGCTTTCCACCTGTCCTCTCCTCTGAAGGATGGGCTCTACGGACCTGATGCCACCAACAGTAACTCGATTTGGTTGTACATCGAGAGTCCTGTAAAAGAGAAAAATAACTAATCAGTACCAGACATTAGGATAGCGATGACAGCACAGGAACTGCAACCATCAGCTACAGCCTGCAGCTAAAATTCCTCTTCCCAAATTGGTATTTTACATTTAGAAGCGGAGACAGAGAGATCAATAGCACTTGAACAGTTGTAGTGGGTATGGCTCTAAATTCACACTCAGTTCGCACGTTAAAATTTTTACTCCCTTGACTGAGCAGTGTGCTTGAGATCACAACGAATAAGGTTTTTTACCTAACTATAATTTAGATTGTAGATGATACTTAAATAGCAGGAAGATGGACTCATTGCTTTACAAAGATATAACACCTCTGCTAACAGAGAAACCCTGTGTGGTAGGAAACATGATTGTGATTATTGTAAGAAATTAGCCAAAGTGACTGGGATTAAAGTTACTCTTATCTCCAAAGATGTGAGCCAAAACTACTGAGTTAGTTGTAGTAAAGACCAGAAATAAAGTTTGCTTTCTTTACTGGACACTGTTTATGAACTCAAAACTGTAACAGAAAACACCTGAAAACAACGTCAAAGTAATTATGTTAATACTTTTTAAAGACAGCGCTAATCAGGTGATTTTATTTCCTACGTCTTTATGAGAAATGAGAGGTGTAGTTTAAATAAATACATGACCCCAACTCATTAGGCAATAGATCCTATCCTCATTTGCACCACAGTACAGACTACTCATGGCCATGCATTTCTGGACTGCCACCGGAGCCTGGGAGCACAGATGGTGTTGAGAACTGGGAACTTCTGAGCAAACTCCGTGTTATGATCCAGTTCCATGCAGAAATGTAGCCTGAACTAGCAGGTAGCAGCACATGTATAAAATCCAGTTTGCTTCTGCAAAGGTGGAAGAAACTGACACTTGGCAGCCTTATCATTACTCCAACTTTCTCTGGCTTTACAGGGAGATTTCTTTACAATTTTACTCCAAAGAAATCCCACCCAAACCCCAAACTAACCCCACAAAATGAAGAAATATTTACCAGTCAGTTGAAACAGCAACGTTGCTAACAGTGCAGTAGCCCGGCTCCTGATCCTCAGAGCAGGAATCCACCGTCAGGGATGCCGCCTGCAAAAGGCATGCACAGAAATATGCTGAATATTACAAGGCTTTAGTCCCCAACCACATTAACTATTTATGCTGAAGTGTATTGTATCAAGGACTTGGCTAGAAGGGAGCACTTGTGTATTACGATGTCACTCAGGATTGCAGGGTGCTTCAGAGCCACTGCTCAACTCCATACTCACCAGCACAGCGAGGACACCACCAAGGTGTGGATATGGACAGAGAGGGAGCTAATTGTCTGCTTCATATAGAGAAGCAGTTAGACACCAGTTTTTCACATTTGCATAGGGTTTCTTTCATATCTGTTTGCTTTACTCCTTGAAACTGAAGTTATTTTGGCTTGTACTGTATCCTATTCCTGATGTGGTTCAGGTAATCTGAGCAAAAATCTGCTCCCTCCAATCACAAAAGGCATTCTTTCAGGACTTGACATTAAACATATTGAACTTGATAAAAAGCATGTTACAAAAGCTAAGCATGTACAAACAGTGAGATTACTAGTTAAAAATAATAGTAACAGTAGAAACACTGGGATTACTAGTAATAAATAATAACCAACCACTCAATAAAACTCCAAAAGTAACCAAATGGACCTGCTTAAGGTAACCCCTTGACTAAGATGTCATGAAGGATCTTGACTATGATAATGGAGAAGCATCTGGACACCCGGAGTGGGACTGAGCTGATGTATAGGGAAGTACCAGGCATTATCAGTACTTACAGCAGTCTTACTCTTTATTATTACTATTATTATTATTTTTATCCCCAAGCTATCAAGTCCCAGACAACAAGGTTGCCTCAACCTGGTCTAGTGGAAGGTGTCGCTGCCCATGGCAGGGGGGTTGGAAACAGATGCTCTTTAAGATCCCTTCCAACCCAAACCACCCTGTGATTCTGTGACTACCCATCCAACTTATTTACACTAAAGCTACTCATGGCACTTCTATTTGTAATCTATAAAAGTCTAACCAAAGCTGTCACTAAAATCATGAAATAACTCCTGCTGATTTAAAAAGGAGTTTTATTTTATTCCTTATTTAGCAAAGAATTGTCCCCACAGTGATTTATTAATAACAGATGCACTGAAAAAAAAAACCCAACCAATCCTGAAGGTTAGTTACTCTTTAAAACAAATTTTCAGAAAAATAAACATAATCTCCACATTGTACATCTCCTCATGTTTCAGCTAGATGTGTGGTACAGTTTTACAGCAAATTTAAATCAAACGCCACCTTTAAAAATGCCTGGGTTTATATTTTGATTTAGATTACTCTATGGGAGCTGAGCAAGCAGCACTGGCTATCAGTACATCATTACTCTGCAGAGGTTTTTTCTACTGCCTGCAAATAAGTTTGCTAACAACAGCCTGTTGAAATCCCCACAGATTGTCCGTGCTAGTTCCAAACACACACTGCAAGCTGACGCTCTGTACTGACCAAATAAATTCAGAGCTCTTAGCCCTAAATCATGCCCTTCAGTACGATTAAATTGTTCAATTTGCTATTTTTAATGAAAGCTTATCTTGAATTTCTTTCCATACAAATGAGCAAAGTGCTTCTCCCAAGAAATGTCAGTCTGCAGTTCCAGAGCAGATTACAGCCCTGTGTAAATGAAACAATTCAGGGAAAGAATAATAAGCTGGCTGCTCTGTATGCCACCACATGCATACATATTTTCCTTCAGAACATCAACAACAAAAACTGAAATGAGTTTTTTGTTCTTAGCTCAATCAGCATAATCTCCCTAACTTACATTGCTATGTGCTCTGCAAGCCAAGCTCCAACCCCAGCTGAAGGGCTGGATATTTGAGAATATATTTTACTTGGACCCGAGTTCATACAATTTATTTTCTAATGTTAGTCAAATGTTCCTGCTTGTTACTTAAGCATTACTCTACAGTTACCTCGCCACATTATGAGCCTTTCTATCCTGTCACTCTGCAATAGCTCAGGACTGACAACTTAATGATTTTACCAGTTTCCGATAAAATCCCACTGTGCTGTAGGAAATGACAGATTTGGAATCCTGAAGGGGGCCTATTTTATACAGTTTTGGACACCTGGGAGACATTTTTCCTGCAGCAGAAATATCTAAGACAAAGGCGATTCTCTTCACATACTGTTTGTAAACAGCTGACATTACTGAAAAGGTTTTAACATTAAAAACAAACAAAAAAAATCACACAAAGGTATAGGTTGCCTTAAATGTTTGCTTTCAGCCTGAAGCATTCATAGCTGAAATTTGCTATAAATAGCCCTTTTTCATGTTCTCTCTTCTTATATAGTCCTCTGGCACACAGACAACTAAAACATTTTCTTTCTCTGTTTTTTTTCTTCAGTGTACTTCATTTATTTGTTGCAACTTTTACTGTGTGCCCCTATACTTAACCATTTAAATCTTATTTATAGAAGTAACATTCTACTTTAGTTACTAACACGGGAACCTGGTGCATCTCAAGATTAAGGTGCACCTTTGGGCTTAGGAAGCTGTGATGTAAATTATTAAATTTGCAAGACGCAAATCGATATCTGATATCAAGGAACGTTAAACCAAAGTCATTGTTCAACATCACAATTATCCTTCATCTTATTTGGATATATAAGTCCTACAAACACACACAAATTGGATTTGCAAATCCAGCTGAAGAGTGGATTTCATAGAACCATAGAATCCTTTATGCTGGAAAAGATCTCTAAGAATCCAACCACAATCAAGGCCACCAATAAACCATGTCCCCAGGTGCCACGTCTACACATCTTTTTAATATCTCCAGGGATGGTGACTCAACCACTTCCCTGGGCAGCCTGTTCCAGGCACTGACAACCCTTCTGGGGAAGAACTCTTTCCTAATATTCAATCTAAACCTCCCCTGCTGCAACTTGAGGCCATTTCCTCTTGCTGGTAACTTGGGAGAAGAGACCAACACCCAGAACAAATGGAGACATCAGATCTTGCAGTATGAACTGAAATGAAGTTTCCGGCTCAAGACTGTGCAAGGACTAGAGGAGAGCCACACTGAGTAAAAGAGTTTATCCCTTTTATTCCCTACATCACTTCTAGCTTGAAATATACAAATCAAAATGGGGAATCCCACCATATATTACTGTTCTATGACTTTAATTTCAAACACGGGAAGAATACGGAATTCCACGCATGCTGGCCATTTCTGCCTGAGAAGGGAACTGTTGGGCAATAGTTACTGATTATGGATGGCAAATAGATTTGGTTTCATTTCTAACTCAAACATTGTGGAGTCAAAAAACTTGGCTTGGATTCAAAGAGCATTTGGTTTATGTTCTGCTTTGGAAATATTATTAAAAAATGAGAGAAGAGGAACAGAAAACATTTACTGGAGAAAAGAATGAAGGCAAGAGAGGGGTCAGAGTGCCAGGCATATGGCAATCAGTTGTCCCAGCTTTTGGCAGAGTTCCTCAACTCAGACGCATTCTGGCGGACAAAGAGAAAAGTAACTTCCCTCCTTCCCCTCTAAAAAGTCTCCTAATGTAGCACCTTTTAACTCTTTACATGTATACTACAGAGGAAAACCAGGCTCCCAGTCTGATGAGGTTGGTAAAATCTCTGAATTAGCTCAAGGAGGTCAAGGATGCCTGGAATTTCAAGTTTGTCCACTTCTATTTTCCAAATGTTGAGAAAAATAATTTTGAGGTATTTTGCAATTACTGTGGTTAATTAGCATTCCCTGATAATCATCCCTGTAATCTACACCAGTTAATTAGCCCCGCGCGTAGTCATCTATGTCATTAATTATTCCTGGCTCTCATTTTTCACATTGAGAGTATGGGGGCATTTTGCACATGTTTTTTTCATTATACTTTATCATCATCATACTAAACAAACCACCACAGAGCTTTGAGTCAGTTGGAATAAGACAGAAATGAAGGAGGATTTTCCCAAAGTTGGAGTTTCTGCTAGCAAACGCAATGTCACTAATTTACGTTTCTCTGAGTTCCCCTGGAAGCCAAAGTGATTTGGCTGAACTTGCCTTAAATCCTCATTTTAGCATTTCTTACCATTCCAGCTCGGCGGGCAATGACAGTGTGGAATTGTCCATCAGACACCTTCTTGGCTGTGGTGAGCTTGTACGTGCCACTGCCCAGGTTGTAGGAGAACCTCAGCCTCCCTTCTGCTATTTCCAGGGCCAGGAATTCTGCCCGCTCTCCGGTTTGGTTGTCGTGGTTATACAACAGCAAGGCGTTACTCTTTATAGTGGCAAACTTTATATAGATGTAATTATTGTTGGGATCCATACTGGGGAACTCCATATAGGACAGCTCTTCAAATCCATAACTGTTCAGCTCGCAGTGATTCCCAAAAACACCTGCAAAATGAAAAGCAAAATCTGGAATCGGGGAGTTTTTTCCCTCACCGTGCATTCTCCCAGGAGCAAAGTATGGATGTGCTCTCGACATGGCTGTGATGCACTGGCTCCGTAAGGAACCTCTAATGTAAAATTAGAAACACACAACCAACAGAAGAATGCTATTACCCACAGCTGGGTGCTGAGGTACATTACATTTAAAGTTAAAAATTCAAGTTACAAAGGACAAGTTACAAATAGATACATCTATTGAAAAACATTTCATTGAGCTCCATGGCTTCTTTGGAAAACACCAAAAACAAGCCAATTTGACAGCTCTGTCAAGACACGGTTGTTAATTATCATCAGGCATTTATCAATCCAGTTATGGAAATAAATGTGCAAGTTGAGTTTATTTTTCTCTCTGTGGCTGTTATCTGAACTGTTTCTCACTGGTGGTTCATTTTTTATACCTATGAAATAAGCACGTGTGATTAAAACGTTATGCCTAAAACATTACTGATATGAATATTTTGGTGCATTCTACATATTTCTTTTCAGATCTCTGTCACATAATTTTCGTTGATTTTTCTTTCACTGCAGCGACAATGGAAAAAAAAAAGGTTTAATTTATGAATATTAGTTACATTTACAATGGACTATGTCTATATGGGAAATTAATAAACCCTGAGGAAATGTACAGTAAAGGAAACAAAAGGGAATAGAGAAATTATTCCACGTGTTAATAGAAAAACTTATTCAGCATTAGTTACAAATGCTGTAATATTGAGAACCATATTTTTGTGAGAGGGTTTTCAGCAACCTTAAAACACAGTAGATGATTTCCTTACATTTCTGGTTTTTTAATTCATCTGTTACACTTACTTTCATACTTTTCCATATGAACAACAGCAATTCTGGATTAATCTGTATTCAGACTCAATCTTGCTGCAATTGTGTCATGATACCTTAAAATATTCATGTTGTTCTATGTTTTTATTGGGTTTGTTCCACAAACCAAATCTGGGATAATTAAATTCTAAAAATTATGAAACTATTTTGGCATTACTATATGCTTCTCTGATGTAAAATACTGATGTTATTTACAGTGCTCTTACTCTTCAGCTCCACTAAAAGCGCCTGTTATTCATCAAGAGAGCTTTGTTATCATCATTCCTCTTCCTTCACATTGAACTTTGAGTATTCTTGGTGGTGAAGGTACTTTAGCCCTGATCCAGCTGTGGTTGAGCTAAGTTTCTTCTTTAGGAAGTCAATGGTTGTGATCTAAAGACTTCAAGCATCCATTCTCACTTTTGGTCAGTTACCCATATCTATCGATCCATCTATCTCATTAGAAATATTATTTTTAATTTTTAGGCACTGAGTTGTTTGGCTGGATCTTGTTATGTTTTTGTGTGAGAGAGAAAGGAGCTGCTACCAGGAAGGACAAATAAATATTTGTAGCGGCCACATTACTTTTTAATTTTCTTTTAAAGAAGAATGAGTTAACTAAACCCGGAGTTTTTCCAAAACTTGAATCATTTTCAAACAAGAAATCATTTATGCAGGTAAAAATAAAACAGAAATATGAATGAGGGAAGGGGAGATGAAGAGGAGAGGAGGAGAAGGGTACTCACCGAAGGGACAGTGGCAGAAATACCCCTCCAGCCCACTTTGGCAGGACCCACCATTGAAACAGGGGTTGCACTCACAGTAGTTGACAGTGGAGTCACATGTTTTCCCTGTGATGAGGGAACAAAAGCAATTTCCAGGTCACAGTAATCAGGGCAATAGGAAAGTCAGGCTGGTGTTGTAGGCAACGAGGTTATGAACCAGTGCTGAACACATGGCCAGGAGAGAGGATGCCAGGGACCGGCTCTGGGATGGAGAGAGGAATCACAGACAGGATGCTGGGCTGCTCCCAGCCCTGTCACAGGCATAATCTGTGGCCCAGAGAAAGCAACTTTATTTTTCAAGTGTCTCATTGTGATTATAGGTATTGGTGGACTGTTGTTTTAATTGAACTGAATTTTATTATCTATTTTATTTTATATAAATAAAAGGGGGTCTAAAAAAGAGAGATCATGAAATTAAAGGCAATGCTGAACTAAAAAATTGTAAAAATGTATCTTTTTTTCCTCCCTGTTGAACGCAATATACTCATGAGTGCAAAGGAGATACAGACAGCCCTTGCTGGACCCTGTACAAGCAGGTCCTGCTGAACACAGCCTGCTATTGTGCATTATATGATTTTTCTTACTTTTCCTCATCAATTACAACCTCCTTCCTGACTCGGAGAGACCACAGTCCTCTGGACCTAAAACAAGCTACCCTGGATACAGTCCTTTCCTAAGCAGACATTGTCACATGTGGTAAATATTATTCCCCAGAGAACAAACTGAAATCACATAATTCATTTCAGCAAGGAAGGGAACCAAGAGAAAAAGTGAAGATTTTAACAAATGCCAAATACAGACACGGGGATTCTTTGTACGAAACTAAAATTTTCTTCGTATGGAAGCATTAACTACAAAAATATTGGTCTTCATTTCTAAGGTTTTCATTGCTTGGCTTTGATGAGTTTAGCAACACTTCCACTACATCCCACTCTTGGAATCTGTCTTCCTTTTGCCAGCAGTGCCAGCCTTCACTGCCTGTGCTCAGCAAAAACTTCAAAGTATTGTTATGTTTGTCCTCCCTGTTTCACTGCAAAAACTCACAAAACCAGCCACAGTCTTCCAGACTTCTCCTGAACTTCATCTCAGCCAGGAAATATGCACAAAGAAAGGACTAAGACTGCCTTAATGCTTCTTTTCACATTGATAATGAATTATTTTATTTCTTACACCATATGCATATGTTTAAGTTGAAAGTACAACATGAGCTTGCACAGAGGGTGTCCGTTTTGTATGTCACATATATCTTATAATTTTACATCTCCCATGACAGGAGTGCATAATAGGCAGTCCTTAGAGGTTGCTGGTGCTTAAAAGTGTAGAAAATCAGGACTGTGCTTTATGAACCCTGCTACCTTTTCCAGAGTTTCACAACTTGAGTGACCTAAGGAAGAAAAGGTTTTTTTTTTCCCCCCTCTTCTACCTTTCTGTTTAACCTACAGTTTGCAAGCAGCTCTTCCATGTGAGCAGCAGCTCTCCATGTGTGACTGCAAGCAGGATGGAAACGGAGCGCTGGAGGATTCCTGCGGTTAATACGTCACTTGTAGATGCACCATAAATCCAGGAAACTTTTCCAGTGTCTGAATCTAATTATGCTTTGGGGGTATTTATTTATGTTTTATTCTCTAATGGGCATGACTGAAGGATGAGCTAACTTTTTATGTGAGATTTTGCTGTTTTCTTTGTTTTCAATTTATGGTCCGTAGTAGAGATCTTTGACTTATGAAGGAGAGCACATAGCAAGAGTGAGACAGACATGCTTAAAATAGCTCAGTGATGTTGCTTAGTTTTCACAGAAATCAAGTGTAGCTAATAAGGCTTACTCAGATTTTTGCAGTTCAATCTAACTAAATACTCTTCTTTTTCTCAGCTAACATTAAAGCTGGCACATTTGCTGAGTCAGCAAGAGAATACGGATATTTATTTCAGCTGCACTTACTTTAACCAGTGAGCAACAGCATCTGCTTCATGCTTAACTATTGTTTGAAGAGTTCTTGAAACTAATCGAAGTGTGTTTAGAATAACAGAATTATGGAATCATAGAATGGTTTGGGTCAGAAAGGGCCTTAAAAACCATCTTGTTCCAACCCCCTACCATGGACAGGGACCCCTTCCACTTGACCAAGTTGCTCAAAATCCCATCCAAAGTGGCCTTGATGAAAATTGCAGTTAGCTGAGTTTATAGATCAATTCTCAGCTGAAATTCTGAAAGATGCAAGGTATTCACTTCTGCATCAGAAAGATCTTTTTCTGAAGACCATGAAAATTAGGAGAATGCCGGATAATTGGTAACAGACAGCATTTAACATTTATCATTTATCACTTCCAGCTGATGCTATCGCAGGCAGGGGCTTATGCAACAATCTTAAGTTCCTCAGACTTTTTTAATTGAAAATTGTAACAGGAACAGATACCAGCTCAATGCTCTTGAGTTAAGATTTCAGCTGATTTGAGAGTTTTAGTTTTTGCGGTTCTCTGTGTCCATCTTTTAAAGTGGTTGTTCTAATACTCTAATCTTGCATTTGAAGCAACTTCACAAACCTACATTCCTTCATCTTAATGAATCCTGGAAAACAGGAAATGAAGGGTTCAAAGGAAGGGCAGACAACTACTGTAAATCACCAAGCATATTCCCTCCAGAAAGTGATTATTTTAAAAACAAAACCTGTTCATCATTAAGAGATATAATTATAACAGATTGTTTAAACCCTAATGATGTTCTGAGGTAATCAGTCTTTATAATCCTATCCAGTGAAAAGAATGACATTACCTTTTGCAGTATGATGAAGTGAAATGCAGCTGACAAAACATAATAAATCAAGGAAAAGTAAGACTCTCAGTTTTCAGGTACACCATTATAATAGTCTACAGCTCATGTACTCTAATCTACAGTGAACAGAGCGTCTCTCTCAGAAAACACTAATTTCTACTTGCATGCAGTACCATGTAAATACTATTTCTTTTACCAAGCATGCAAATTCAATTATGAGACTGTATTTTCATTCCAACAGAAGCAGCAAAGCTATGTATATGGCAAACTGAATTAGAAATCCACTACTTTGGATGCCCCTTTGTTGTTGTTGTTGAGGTACTCAAGGCTTATATTCATGAAGAAACAGTTTGAGGCTTTATTTTTACATCCACTGTGGCTATCTTTAATCGCATATGAATGCAAATTAAGAGCCCAAGCAGCTGTGTTGTCTTTCTGTTGGCAGTATAATAATGACATAATAGCCTCTATGTCAAGCATTCTCAAACAATCAGTACACTGACATTTGTTTGCAGAACCTATTGAATATTTAATTTGCAGAATTTCAAATATGCTTTTGCAGACATAAAATGTCTAAATATACTGTGTGTTAATTGTGATCTTATCTAATAAACTCTGTTGATATTAAACTCTAAAGATATTTTGTCTTTTAATTACACTGGTGCCATTTGTTTTCTGTCTTGATCAATTAATCTCAGGACACTTTAATAACTCTTGATTCTGCAGTGGTCAACTGATTAAACATCTGACTTCCAAATAGAAACGTCTGCCTCAGTGGCAGTCTATTTTAAGGTTATTTGTGTTGACAAGGAGTTTAAGAAAGCTCCTATCAGATGCCACATTTAATTCATGGCATGAAAGAAATCCAACACTTCAAACACTAAGAGTCACTCATCACATTCTCTTAGTAAAAATACTCATCTTTTTTTGAGCTTGTCACATGCAGAGCTTGATTTTCAGCTGACATAAGGGTTGAGCATTAAGGTATGAGCTTTAATACCAGAAGAAATCAGCTGGATGTTTCATAAATGTTTCAAATTACAGTCTAGAGGCATTTACTGTAGTTTGCTTGCTAGAGTTAATGAAGTGTTTTGTTCACTGCAACAGCAAACATATGCCCATGTACTCTCTGGTGCTAATGACCTCAGGAGTTACATGGCATAGGTGCCCTAGAATTATTTTGCCATGCTCCTGGCAAAATAATTTGATGTGCTAATACAACACGAAATAAAACCCTGGACTGGTAACTTAATTAGAACTGCTTGTCAATTAACAACAATTGCTCCTGACCTGAGGCTCAGGAGCACATTTGTGAGGTTCATGCAAAAGATCTCATCAGCATCCTTGATATGGCACTGAATATGCACCCACTGCTGCAGCTGTGACTTAAATTAAGTAGTTAAACCTATACTTTGAAATTAATTAACTTTCTCCTCTATTCTCTCCTGCACTGATCTGGTTTAAGAAAAAATACCAAAGGAACAATGGATCCCCTAATCCCTCCAAGGGTTACAGGTGAGTTATGGTGGTGGCAAGTCCCACACCAGAATGGACACAGCTGTGCTGAGCTGGGCTGCCCTGGGGCATAGGCGATACAGAAACACTCCTTGGAAAAGGCATTGAAAGCCTTACGTAATCTCCTCTGGTTAGATTTATTTTTTCTGATTTCTATAAAAAGCGGCTATAAGCACTGGTTAAAATTGTTCAGACCTTCCTTAAATATCCTGCTCATGGCAGAAGCAAAGACCAGTCTGCTTTTCTAGGGTTACAGTGCTGCTGTGTTTGAATGTGTAATAAATATTAGAGAAAAAGTACTCAGAAGGGGTAGGAACGCTGCAGCCATTTCTGTGCCTAATGAAAAAAATAAATGACAAGGGGACAAAATACAGAACAGAACAGAGAGGTTGACGATTTTGCCTGAATTCTGTTTCTTCCCATACCCTTCATCTGTTTTCTGTCCTGCAAGTAATCTGGGGCAGAGGCTGGTTTTCTTGCTTGGCACACTTCTAGCAGACTTGAAATGCTCCCACAATATGCATGACGATAACATGTACAGAAAAATCGTACTTAAGCACTGGAAATGGTTTCTACACATTTAATAAATTTAAATTAGCTCTCATAAAAATCTTTCTGTTCTAATGCAAATCAGGCAAGTGAGATTTGCCTGGGGACAGAGCTAAAGTAAAATATTATTGTGGGCACCTGATCTTCTGAGTTTTCACACTGTTAATACCTCATTTTGCATGAAATCTTCATCTACTGCGGATGCCTGTATTCAGAGAGTCTTGGGCTAAGAAGGCACATCTCCACACTCTCACCATCTTTTCTGGACTGTAAGGTATAGAGGAGTAAAAGCGTACCTGTGTACCCGGTTTTACAAATGCAGTTGAAACTTCCTGGGAAGTTCTGGCAGGCAGCACCATTTTTGCAGGGGTTGGAAAGGCACTCGTTGATGTCCCTCTCGCAAGCCATGCCAGTGAAACCCTCTGGGCAGCTGCAGGAGAAGCCCCCCACCAGGTTGTGGCAAGTGCCATCGTTGTGGCAGGGGGACGGGAGGCACTCGTCGATGTCGGTCTCGCACAGGCTCCCGTCGTAGCCCGGCAGGCACCTGCACACGAAGGGCCGCAGGGGCTCGTTGGCCACGATGATGACGGGGATGCTCTCGTGGGTCCTCAGGGCTGGGCTCACTGCCAGCCTCCTCAGGCAGCTCCCTCCGTTCTGGCAAGGGCTCTGCAGGCACCAGTCATGGTCCACAGCCTCGACCCGCACCCCGCTCTGGCGGAAGAGGACGTCCTTGATGCTCTCGAAGAAGGTGGCCACGCCGCTGGGGCTCACGTACTGGTTGTTGCCGCGCTTGACGGCCGCCATCAGGAAGGTGTGGTTGCTGTCCTCATAGAGCCCGTAGAGCTGGATGGCCGTGCCCAGCCCCGTCAGCTGGGAGCTGGCGATGCGCAGGAAGTGCAGGTAGTGGTTGGTGAGGAAGTCCCGCACGCTGTGGGCACTCAGGCGAAGGAGGATGCTGTTGTCGATGGTGGTGTTGCTGAAGCCCGCGAAGAAAATCCGGACGCTGCTGGTGACGGCGCCGTGTAGCCCATCATTGCTGAGGACAGCCAGGTCAAATGTGCCATCTGTGGACCTTGCCTGTGAGTGCAGCTCACAGGTGCCCCCGGGAATGCTGAAAAGGCTGGTGACTCCTGAGGTGAGGGAGCACTGGAAGCTGTCTAGCACGTCTGGATCCTGTGGCTTTACGTTGCCCAAAATTCCACCTGGGAAGAGGCTGCCATAATAATGAACAAAGATTTCTACTGTTCTGGGCTGAGATGGGTTGTCGTTTTGGTCTATTACCTTGATCTGCACAGTTCCTGTGGAAGACATCTGAGGAATGCCAGAGTCTCTCGTAATCACTGACAGGTAGAAATCGCTGATTTGCTCCCTATCAATCTCCCTCGTTGTTGTCAGGACGCCAGCGGTGCTGAGGCTGAAGTAGCTGGTGGCAGGTCCAGTGCTGAGCAAGTAATATGTGAAAGGACCTTGGTTGGGAGGGAGATCAGGATCTGACGACTGAAGCGTCATCACCAGAGTTCCTGCGCGGTTATTCTCCAGGACTTCTCCTTGGCTGGTGGACAAGGTAGGGCCGTTGTCATTGATATCTTCCAAAGTTACCAATAGAGAGGCACTTCCTGTCGCAGACGGCGTTCCCGAATCGATGGCCAGCACAGACAGATTGTAGACAGGCAGCGTTTCTCGATCCAGCTCTGCAGTGACTGTCACCTGTCCCGTCTGTGGGTTGATGGAAAAGGCGCTGTTCTCATTGCCAGATCCGATGAAATAGGAAAACCTGCTCCAGCTGGGGACAGAATCTGAATCAAAGGCACTGACGAACGTGACGTGGGTGCCTGGAGGAACACCCTCGCTAATTTGTATATTGTAGGTTCCCAAGGTAAAAACAGGAGGGTCGTTGGCATCCAGGATTGTGATATTAACAGTTACTTCATCTATATCTGCACCACGAATGCTCCCCAAATTTTTTGCAAGGACTTTCAAAGAGATTCGTTCTTCTTTTTCTCTGTCAAGAGGTCCTGAAACGTAGATCTGGCCACTTTTCTCATCTATCTGGAAGCCCTTCTTTCTGCTGCTGCCAAAGATGAGGTAGTGGACTTCTCCATCAATTCCCATATCACGATCACTTGCAAAAACTTCACCTACAACAGTACCTTTGGAGGCTGCCTCTGAAACCTCAAAATAATAAAGCTTGGACACAAAACGGGGCACATATTCATTTGTTCCTTCTAACTGGATGTTGACAGTAGCAAAGCTGCACCTCTCCTCATCTGGAACATTAAAAGCCTTTACTGTTAAATGGTAACTCTGCTTTGTTTCATAATCTAAAAATCCCTGGGTGGTGATGGTTCCCGTGTTGGGGTCAATGACAAAGAGGTCGCTGTCTGAGGACTGAATGGCATATGCAATCACAGCGTTAGATCCGGAGTCAGCATCAGTGGCATTTAAACAAATAACAGTTGTCCCACTGGGGGCATTTTCTAACACGGTGGGAAAGTAGTCCTCAGGGCTGAATGTTGGGGAGTTATCATTGACATCAATGACATTAACAGTGACACTGCAGTAGCCTGTTCTGGACACCCATCCTCCATCTGTGGCAGTAACAACCAGCTCGTGCTTTTGGTGTAACTCAAAATCAAGTGGTTTGGCTAGTGTCAGTGTACCAGTGGTTGTATTAATAGCAAAGATTCCAGCTTCATTTCCAGAGGAAATATTGTATCTGACTAATCCGTTCATAGCAGCATCTCTGTCTCGTGCTGAAACCGTTCTGACCACTGTTCCAATAGAGTGACTCTCCGGGATAGTAACGCTCATACGGCTCTGGGAAAACTCAGGTGTATGGTAATTTTCTTCTGTCACTACTATTTCAACAGCTACCTCGGATGAGAGTGGGGGATTACCCTTGTCCTTGGCTTTCACTTTAAACAGGAAGTTTTTGTTCAAATCAGCCATTAGTGAAGATGACACAGAAATCCAGCCTGTACTCCTGTCCAGTCTGAATTTATTAGTTTTGCTCTCATCAGAGATGAAGTATTCCACTTCAGAATTCAAGCCAAAGTCCTTGTCATCCACAGCAGTGACTTTAATTAAGTTTGTGCCAATCTTCACGTTCTTAGTAACAGGAGTGAAATATTTAGGAGCGAGGAAGAGCGGTGCGTTGTCATTGCTGTCCACTATGTTTATGGTGACGGTGGTCTCGCTCACTAACGGGGGACTGCCCCGGTCTGATGATGTCACGATGAAGCTGTGCCTATTGATGTTGACATTGCTGGAACCGCTGGAGTTTTGGTACCTTAAATACTGCTTGTTGAAAATCTCCCCCGTGGTTGCGTTAATGCGGAAGAACTCGGACTGGGATTTTATGAAGTAGAAGACTTGGCCATTGGACCCTTCATCTGGGTCAGTGGCTGAAACCTGGGTGACCTTTAGCCCAATCCCAGGAAGCTCGGGACACTCCAGGTAATAGGATGGTTTTGTAAATCGTGGGGCGTTGTCATTGACATCCGTGACAAATATGGTGACATCTGTGCTCACTGTCCATCCCGAGTCATGTGCAGAGACCCTGATTCTGTAGCGGTCAGTGTCCTCCCTGTTTAGTGGTCTGCTGATGGTGATGTCCCCAGTGCTGGGATTTATGGTAAATGGGAGACTCGTATCCCTCATGGAGTACCTGCTGACTGCGTTCACCCCAATATCCTCATCTGATGTTGTGACTCGCGTTACTGTAAAACCCAGAGGTGCATTTTCAGGCACAGAAGCGCTGAATATCTGGGAAAACCTCGGCGCGTTGTCATTTTCATCTAAAATATTAATGATAACTTTGACAATCGTGCTCTGGAGCGGAGTGCCTTTATCCGAAGCTTTTATGGTTAGTGTGTACTGAGACAGTTTCTCCCTGTCCAAGGGCCTGACACTTCTGATCTCACCGGTGGCTCGATTGATACTGAAACTGTTTTCGGTATTGCCCTCAATTATTTCATAATTTAGCTGTCCATTTAGACCACTGTCTCTGTCGACAGCAGCCACCATCAGTATCTTCCGTGGGGACAGGTTCTCTGCTATTTCTGCAATGAAGGGATCTTGCTCAAACTCTGGCGCGTTATCATTGACGTCAATCACCGATACTTCCAATTTCCTGTATGAGGAAAAGGGGGGAAAGCCCATGTCTCTGGCCTCAATCCACACCACGTATTTCCGTATGGCTTCGAAATCTAAAGCTCGCCCGACAGAAAGCTGTCCTGTCACCTGGTCCACCAGGAAGGTGCTGCCCAGGTTACCGCTGGCAATGTAGTAGGACAAGGAGCCTCCTCTGGCTGAAGATCCAGAGACAGTGGTGACGAGCGTCCCAACTGCTTGGTTTTCAGGAAATGTGAAGGTCTCCTGATCCGCCTGAACATGAGGAAATTCGGCTTTGTCCACAAACCTCACGGTGACCGTGGTAGAGTCTGTCTTGGGGTACCGGCCGCCATCCCTCACGTGAACAGAAATGGTGACTTCGGACTCTCCCGCCAGTGGTTTTGCAGCCAGGATTGCCCCCCTTGCTGGATCAATGTGGAACTTCTCAGAGTTCTTCCCCATGAGGGAATAATGGAGCTCGGCGTTGGAGCCAGCATCTGCATCGGTGACGGTCACAGCAAACACGAATGAGCCTAAAATGGAGAACAAAGTTAGGTCAGTCCTTTAATGAATGCACTGACTGTGAGAAACATGACGCCAGCTTTTCACTCGGAAGCACATCCTGGAGCAGCATGCTCTTCCTTACACTGCCCTGAAAATGAACTGGTTTTTTTACAAGATGGTGAGTTCAACGAGGGGCAGGTGAGTCTGTGAGTCCACAAGACATGCAAGCAGCCAAAAAGTGTGGAGTTGAAAAACAGGACCCTGCATTCAGAGATATGGACAAAAAGATCTCTGTAACTGCCCTGAGAAATGGACCTGCAACATTTTGGAGCCCTGACATCCTATTTCTAGAACATTCACAGTATAAAAGCTACAAACCAAATAAGATTGAATGCTATTTTGATTTTTAAAATGACTCTTAGCTTATTTATCCATGAAAAAACTCCACCCTGGAATTTAAGGATTATTAAGGTTATGTAAGTGAACAGAAAGCACCCATGGACATTTACCCTACACACCCACCATTCCCTGCAATCCCTGCTCTTCCTGTTCTCCATGTGCTGCTCCTTTCTCCCCATTAGCCCCTTACTTCTAGTTTTCTAAGAGCATTCCAAGGACAGTAACTAAGAGGACTGCATTTTTAAAAGCACACTGGTCCTCTGAGAAAGGGGTAAACTAGAAATACAAAACTATTGCACACTAGTACAATAACACGATTATACTCAGATTTTTCAGATCTTTTGAATTTATGCTTCACAATAAGCTTGACTCTATGGACAACATTTGCATTAACCTCTACATTTGCCCATCTGCAAGGAGAACCCAGGGTGTTCTTTCTCACTGGACTTCACAGATCTAATGTGCGGCACGTCTTTCAAATTTGACACTGTCCAACAAATTTGCAGAACACTGTTGATGTTTTACTGCCACTAAAATTTAGAAAACACCCAGTTTTGTACAAAAGTCATACTGTTTTCAGCCTCTTAAGGGAAAATCATTTACAGGCAGGAATGACTTTGACAGCATCCCTTAAAACTATACTTCATGTCACTATTTGTCATGTGCTGTGATTTGTACTCCAGGGGCAAGAATATTTATACAAGAACAGTACTCAAATCCATGTGAGAAACGTGACAGGAGGAAATGAAGATTTTTTGCTTCAGCTATTCAAATTATATTATTAATATTATTACTAGTTCCCCCTTTTAAATTTGATTAAAAAATAAAAGAAAATTGTAATTAAAAAAGTGGATGCATCCCTTGGTTTTTGCTAAGTTAAAAAAAAAGTAAACATAGCTTAGGTTTCTAGTTATATGAGACTTTGTACAAAAAAAGCACCCAAAAAGATACTGCCAGAAAACATCGGGTCAATCTACATGTACTCCTTGTGAAAATAATTTAAAGAAACACCCCAAAAACAACCAGACAAAGTCACTGTGCCCTTGTCAGATTACACAAAGTTTCACCAAGACAATAATAAAAAAATTTCAAAATGTTGTTCTGGAAACAGGGAAGAATTGTAAACAAATTCATTCTTCCATAAAAAGGAGAAGTATTTGCAATTGTTTAAAATTTAGAGACAAAATCCAAGACATGGAAACAAACCTCTTTTTCTGTTAGAAGAAAATTTGTTTTGTAAACCATTTGTCATGGAACCCTCTCTGTAGGCATCACATATCCATGTATGTGTATGCATGTGAAAACATGAACTGAATCAGAAATTAATTCCTGTGTCGAGTGAAGTAACTTTAATTTGGGTGTAAGTTCCACAAAAGGAAGACTGCTTCTTGCATATACTTTTATTTTATTTTACTTCACCATTTGGCTCAAGGAAAGGCAACATAATTAACATCTGACATAGACACAGCATTTTTGGAAGAGGTTGTCAAAATCCTCTTTAAGAATTGCTCAGAGGAGACTTTCAGAAATAAAAACAGGCCATTGTCTTCCTAACCCTGGCAAAACAAGCACTTTTTTGAGTGTGTGCACATTTACAGTATGTCTACTTTATGTAACTACAGGAACATAATGGAATTTGGATGGGAGGAACACAATAGAAAAAACCTGCTAAACTGTGGATAGCAAATTGAGGTTTGTTTCTCCTCATTCCCATGGAACACAAAGATAATACCAGGAAAACAGCTGCAGAGGAACATCTCAGACATTTCTGGTGGTACAGATTTGCATTTCATTAAGATGTTGCCTGGGGAAGCTGTGGATGCCCCATCCCTGAAAGTGTTAAAGGCCAAGCTGAGACGGGACTTTGAGCAAACTAATTTAGTGGAAGAAATCCCTGCCCATGGCGGGGGGGTTAGTAAGATGATTAAGCAAGATGATCTTTAAGGTCCCTTCCAATCCAAACCATTCTGTGATTCTCTGTTTATGGAAGTGCTTTTATCCCAAGCACTGCCAGTGATCAGGTTACCTGAAGTGGTAGGCGATGGGACGTGGGTGACGTAGGGGTGGTGCTGGAATTTGGGCGGGTTGTCGTTCACATCGGCCACGGACACGAGCACACTGGTGGAACTGGAGAGAGCCCTGGGGAAGCCCCCGTCGCTTGCCACCACCACCAGGGTGTAGTTCTCCCTCGCCTCTCGATCGAGGAGTGCACTGGTGATGATCTGTCCCGTAGAAGGGTTGATGGTGAATTGCGAATTGCCGCCCGTAAGCCTGTAGCTGTTTGAAAGGAAAACCAAGGAAGAAAAATTGGATTAGTATTTCAAAAGGCAGCCTGCTGCCTTAAGATAATAACCATTTTCTATACCCTTATATACCACCATGCTGACAGTCAGATTTTATTCTGACTCTCCATCTGTCCTCACTGTTTCTCATATTTCAAGGCCTGTCATAAATGACATCTCTGGGGATTTCCAAGCATAGTTGTTTAACACACATAGATTTCTAATACATGGGTAGCTGACTGAGCCTTTGGATATTCGAAGACACCATCAGAAATATTCTCAAAACTGCCTACTGGAGGCATCCTCTAGTGCTGATTTCCCTGATTTAGTGTTACTTCAAAAGACTGATGTACCTCTTAACTGAACCTGCAGAATATAATTAGAAACAGTACTGTTTTCTGAAATAGAAGAATGACAGTCTTACAAAATAAAATGAGGATTTAATATCCGTATTGTTTCCTGATGCTAAGTTTTGCTATTCAAAATTTCAATGTTAATTTATAGTAATTCATAGCAAGTTAGTAACCAGAGAGCTCTGTTAACAGAGACTAATTGGGACCAGAGTTTGACCCTTGGTGGGCGTATGTGCGTGCACACATCCCAGTGTCATTTGATAAGAACTGTGTGCTCACTGCAGTGCATCGTACAGGCTACCTCTGGCTCCCGACCACACTCAGTTTGTCCCTCCTCTTGGAATGCTCATCCAGCTTGTGTTCCTACAGAATGAATCTCCAAGATGTATTTTTAAAGGTACTTGGTTAATATTACCTTTTTTAATAATTCAGATAATGGATTTTTGAGAAAACAAAGGAAATAAAAACTGGCTAAAATGAACAATTCTCATATTCAATATTATAACCCAACACAGCTGTGGTTAGCATTGCTCCTCTGGTGGAGCACAGTAGCAGCTTTTTTAGGCAATTCTGTGAAAGATTCAGAAGAAAGTGCCTTTAATGAAAGAGATTAATATTCCTATCTTCACCTCTTTAAGACCATAACAGGTTATGACAGCAATAATAACACAGCCCAGAAGCTGCACCGACAGGATTGAGAGCCAGCCTGTGTAATAAGCTGTGGCAACATCTCCTGCTCAGTCATTAATCTCTACACAACGCCATGAGCATACTTTAATTGCTTAATTATGATATAATGTGATGGCCATATGCAATTATTCTCCAGCCATAGCAATGTGCATCTAGAACAGAAAGAATGCTCACAAAGCCTAAAGCACCACTTAAATCTCCCTAAGCAGCAGCAGCAGCACAGGCACATTTCATCTGTGATTTGCAGTGATTTAACCCTGAGTGAGGTGTTGCAGAGACAGAAACTTTCTCTTCTGTGTTTCCACATATATGTAGTGGCTCAAATGTTAGCACTGGCAAGATACCATGAATTTATTTTTTTTTTTTAAGGAAATAATAAAGACATACTATATTTGTTTTGGGATGACTCTATCATGTGTATCCCCTATCATGCTCTATGCCCAAGGGTGGTTGCAACCTGGTTTTCTCTCAGGGGCTATACTACTAGATTTTGGCCAAACCAGCACAGATTATTTGAATGATAGCTGCATGTAAACCAACTGGACAATGTAAATGTGTCTCAACATAACTGCAAAAAATCCAAACTCAACCCAAAGAAACTAAACAAAACCAAAACCCCCCTGAAACTAAAAGGAATTTGATCCAAACACTCAAAATTTGGCCTTTTGACTCATGTCTACTATCTTTAACAAGACTTCTCAAGTGTGCATTGCCATTTACAACCCCATCGCCCTCCTTTAATGACTTCACAGGTTATCACCAGAAATGAGTTGGCACAAATGGACAGGTGACAGTTTTCCAGAAGGTTAACCACTTTTTTCAAAACACAGCACATTTTTTGACTTTACATGAAAATGTTAGCCAAGGATTTTAAATATCCCTTTTGGAGACCAAAGGTTTAATTTTGAAACAGACTTTAACAAGATTGAAAAGGAGTTCTGAGTGCTCAACACCTCTGACAAGACGACCCTGCATGTTCTGGTCCTTCTGGCTTTCACCAATTTTGTAATACCAGCCATATTTTAAGATCTACTTTAAATGCTGAATCTGTACAAGTTCTGTCCAAGAAAAACAAAGTCTGTTCCTGAACCTAAAGAGTGTAAAACAAAACCTGAAAACAAATTTTTAATAGCTACTTATGAAGGAAAAAAAAAAAATTATCAACTAATTCTATGATGAGGTACTGAGTGAATGACAAAGACTAATGGCAGAGATATTAAAGCAATTTAACCACACTAAAGAAATCCAAGAGCACTCTGATAATTTCTGATTATGGGACGCAATCATTACAGTCATTCATGCTTTGCATGGAATTCTTTTTTTCTAAAGGAGCTTGCCAGAAATAGTTTCTTAGACTAAGAGTGAATAGAATTAAAAACTTCATTGTTTCACAATTTAATAAATGGTAATTTTGGATGATTTTCAAATATCCAAAGATGTCTAAACATCAAGTGTCTATTTTTGGCTTGTAGATAGTTGGAAAGAAAATATTTCAGTATTTTATAGACATTGCTTTGCCATAACATATTTCTGTTTTATTTTACTTCCTTTAAAAAAAAGTGACACAGTGGTATTCTTATGCTCTTTGAAGAAGGAACTGAGGTGAACTAACAAAGGTAAATAAGAAAGCTACTTTTATATCTTGCTTTGTGAATTTGGAAACAGTGATGTTTGCAGCCACAACAGTTAAATGTGGTAAGATTAAGAACTAATACAAATTTGCTTTGAATTCCATTCACAATGTATCTGTCCTCAGTGGATAATCTTCAGCTTGTCACTGCTTCAACTTAGCATCTTCATTACTCTTGTCTGTGGAACTGGGAATGGCCAGTGTTCAGCCCAGTGCCCAGTTAAGTTCCATCAACTGAGCCCTGAAAACCCTTTGGCATTTAGTGCAAAAATGCCAAATTCTAACTTTTTTCTGGTTTTCTGAATGGCATAAACTTTATGCCTATCCTTGCGTGACTTTCACGTTAAATTGAAGACATTAATTGACCAAAAATTTACTCAAGGAATATGCTGGCCTACAGTGAAAATTGCTCACTACATGAAAAGGTGTGAATGCAGCAACAAGGCAGGTAGTGAGTGCAGGTGCAGGTTAAACTGGTTTGCTTTTCACTCACTAAAAAAATAAAGTAACTCCACAACTCTATTTGTCCTTAATATAACTCTAAAAGCCTATAAACAACAAAAAGACAGCTTTGCCCAAGTAAGTTAGTTACACATATAAAGCTGCTCTATTTTGTCTTACAGCTTTAAGGCATGTTGGTGATGGGCACTGGGGAAAAAGAAAACTTCAGGCAAGATATGAGGCGGTATTCCACGGAGCAACAGTAATCGACCTACCTAATAACAGCATTTGTAGAAGCATCAGCATCTGAGGAGTTTACGAGCAAAATATCCGTCCCCGTGGGAGCATCCTCCGGAACAGTGGCAAAATACATGTTAAAGGCGAATGTGGGGACATTGTCATTGACATCATCCACTGTGACAGCAATGGTTCCAGTGCCAGTGAGGGCAGGAGATCCTGCGGGAAAGGGGGGATAAAAAGTGCTAGAGGTTACAAACACCAGCATGCTAATCGGAGGTCTGCCAGCCCCGATTTAGAGCCGAGCGCTTGAGCATGTCACAGTTCACAGAGCAAGAAAGCCAGCTCAACACAGAGGACAGGGTCAGGTTTGTTTCAAAGTCATCTTGACATAAAGTACAAGTTGTGAAAGACAAAAAAAAAAAAAGTTATTCTTTTTCTTGCTCCATCTAATTCCAGAAATATTTTGTAATACAAGCTCAGTGGAAAAAGATGGTCTTGGAACTGCTCAGAAAGCCTTCCTGTAACAATTAGGACCAATTTGAAGATGTGGTTGACTTTCCTATTTCTCTGTGAGAAGACCTTCAAAAGGTGGCACGCTGACAGATGTGAAGACTCCAGCCCTCAATTCATTCGTCCGCAAAACAAATAGAGTGGAAACAGTGGCAAAACCCAGCTTTCCGTGTGGCTTTTCCACTGCCGGTTGCACCCCTGACCTGGGGAGACCTTCTGGGAGGGGGTGAGAAGGTTGCAATGAGTCTCCAGCCTTGTTCAGACTCATTTTCTCCATAGAAGTAACCATCTACAGCAGCAAATAACGCTTTCTCTGATGGGGTACTGGATTACGGGAAGTCAGACTGAACTTATTTAACCCAGGGCTTTCATTCTCCTTGTTATTCTAAACTTAACTCTGATGAGCAGCAACGAACATGAAATAGCATGTTTATTCATGTGCAATCTCCCAGCATTTGTCCTCTTAAGCTTTTCCTTTGTCAAATCCAAAAAAAAGACAATGAAGACTTTTACAAGTTCATGTTAGTTTTGTCAGTCCATTCATTACACTTCTTTTCAGCCAAGAATCAGCAAGACATCTTCTGCTAACCAAATTCTTCACTGAGGGTCCCCTGGAAAAAAGGGATTATTCCTCCCCTTGAATACATAGGAAGGAGAAGGAAAAAGTGATAGCAGAGCATAAAACACACAAGTTATGGCCCCTTTTACTCAAAAGACAGATGATGACCATGCTTGTTTTACCCAAGATTGCATTGCTTTCCCCTTCCATCTCAAATACAACAATTCAGCACTTGCTGGACTGGGAGAAAAAGCAACGATAATGAAATGCTTTGGGCCAGAGACTGGTGGAGTCCTTGCCGTGAGGCAGGCATATTACACGCAGCTGTCACTTGATGGAATGCAGGCCGCCCCGTGTGACCGCCCCAGTCCTTCCAGCCCGGCAAATGATTGGGTCACTGCTATCCAAGGTTATTGCTGGAGCTCAAACTTAGGGCTGCGAAGGAGGCAGGCTCTGCTCTTGGGTCTCATCTGCTCCTGGCAAGGGCTCCAAACACAAAGTTCTTACACAAAAGGAGAAATAACGACCCATTTTCCCACATATTAACCCTTGAAGACTGAAGAAGCACCGCACTGCACCACGGGAAGAAGCTGGGAGCAGCCTCTGCACGGGAAGGAGGATTTTTCACCACAAAATGCTTTGCAGTAACATGGTTTAATGCCCAAATGGGCTGAATGACAGAGCTTCCAATTGAAAGGTGTCATAAATCTAGCAAGGCTGGGTTTGGAGGCTGCTGATCAGAGGGGAAGGATCACAGCGCTGAAGAAAGAACGTGCGAGCCAAGGAGTATAGGTTTCACATCACACAACAGAGGCCTTTCTCTGCTCTAGTCTGAGGTAATTCACTCTGCCAATTAATATGCTTTCAGCCAGAAAGGTTACATGAAGGCAGTAAGTCTGACTCATTTTTTAGCCTTTTTTTTTTTAACTCACGATTTTGTCGTTTAGCCAAACACATATAGATAGAAAAGCCTGCAAAAGTGTTCTTGATTGCTGAAATATTGCCTGTGAAGTGTTTATTATTACTACATTAAATGAAAGAGAGTCCTTAGTGGCGTTTGCTGCATGTGTCATCAAGCTCTGGCCTTCCAAACGCATTTTATTGACATTCATCTCGCAGCTAATGAAATGAAAGGTTGAAAGTTGTAAAGTTTCGCAGCTGATTAAACAATTTATATATAATTCAGAAATTAATCTTGGGTAAGTCACATTCAAAGAGCATCAGTAATGCAATTCAGCCTGGAAAAGAAAGCTAGCTCACTGCTAAAACCTGAAACTCGCTGTTTTAAATGTATTTTCTAAGACAAAGCCAAGGCCAGAAAATTCATGCTGTGGGTTCAGTCACAAAAATGAACAGAGGTAGCAGCACCTTTAGATCCCAACCTTTGCCTCATAGCCCAATCCCTTATTCTCCAATTCCCCTTCCTCCCTGGAAGTGTCTACAAGGCACCATGCAGCGCAGTGTGGGCTCATTTGTGTCAGCCTCAGGGAAGGGACTATACCAGCCAAGGTTGAGCACCACGCTAACAAAATTAGCTGGGGTAACATAAGTAACCCAGACCTCATCAACGCTAGCTTGTGGCTGCAGAGTGCTCACAGAGACATCCCAGAAGTCCAACATTAATTCAGCTGTTTGCAACATCCCAAGTCACTGCTCCTCAGTTCAAAACCCCAAACCTTTCTCATCTTACTTAGATGGAAAAACTCACGTATTTACATTGGTTTCCTGTCTGTGTAGTTATCCAAATATGTTTTTTTTCCTCTAAGTAAAATATCACGTCCACAAATTTACTACTTTATTCTATTACAGCGAAAGATAAAGTTGCAATTTCACAGAGAGTCCTCAAAGCTTTTACTCAGCTGAAATTAAACGACTAGCTCACATTTCTGCAGTTACTGAGAAATATAAGAAGAGGAAATTACAAATGAAGTAATTTCATATGGAAAAGAAATAGCTCGGGGCCAAATTCTACCGTCCTCAGTGAACTTCCAGTGAAAGCTGTGCTTGCATAAGGACCACAGAATTTGGCCCTTGGTAATAAGCAGGTTTCATAAAATGTACATGTCATATTTGTGGTGAGAGAAGTAGTTTCCATGGTCAGGCTGGGTTCCCAGATTTCTTAGTTTTGCTTCAATAGCAAATCTTCCCCAAGTCAGTTATTCTTATTATGGCAGAGTATCACCCCTATTTTATTCAAACTGCTCTCAATATTTTGCATAAATAAGGGCAGTAAATTTAGTGTAAATTCTGCAATATTAGCCAAACACACAAGATGACCCCAAACCATTCTTAATAAACCAGACATGTTATAACCTATCTAAAATTGCTGTACACAGCCACACAACCCTCTGAGTACTTTTAAAAACAGCCCTGAGGGCTAAAGCCACAAAGAAACATACACGTTTCCCTTAGTGAACTTCCATAAAAAATTTCTATGATTTTTCATGATAGCCTGACTATTTTTCACAAGAAGCAGCAACTATTTCTGTCAGACACTCCTCATTTAGAGCATTTCTCTATACAACTAGTAGGTTTTCTCCCAAATCCCAAAATACCATGTCTCACAGAGGCTTAGAATATCCATGCTGGAAAAAAGCTTTCTAGAAGGATTGAGGAGTGAAGGAACCATCAAATGATGAATAACCAGAGAACATCAAGTTGACTATGTGAACTAAATGGGAGAGATCAAATTGGCTGTTCCTGTTCAGTGACCAGCAAATCTTTAAAATTTATAAGACGGTGACATTCATATATTATTATCATTATTATTCTGAATTTCCCAGCTCTGTGTGCTGCCGTCTGTTTCTATGAACTGCACAGTTTATTTTCTAGGTGGCAGCTGTACATATACACTAAGCAGACGGTCCCACAGACGTCCACACACGTCATTGTTGAAACAGAGATTAACCTGGGATAGTGTCAAAATAGTAACACTGAGTTCAGGGGGAAAATTGCTTCCCACGGATGTTCTCCCAAAAATTTCAGCTTTTTTGCTTACATCTGCAAGTAAACATGTGTCTGGGGATGAAGAGAAGGAGCAGACTGCTCCTTGGAGGCCCGTGGTGGAGGATGAGTTACAGAGAGAGGTTATGAGAGGCCACCTTGGGCTCGGCCAGCACTGGGCTGTGGCTCTCCTCTCTGCATGGGACACTGGAGGAAGTGACATGAAGAAACAGCCGTGGGGAATGTGGGTCAGGCAGGCAGAGGCACGGGGCAGGATCTCTCTCATCCTAGCAAGATGGGACTGGCAAAGAACTACGAGCAGGTTTTCTGCTCCAGTCACCCATGCTTGCTTGCAGCTGATCACCACAAAACATATGATGATATTTGTAATTCGTCACCTTAGAAATGATAACAAGCCCTCTCAATTTTTTCCTCTCCCTGTCCAGGGGAGGTGGGATGAAAAATATTGGCTCTGTGCAGCAGTGCAAGTAGAAGAAAGGAAACAAAACACAGGAAGGTGACGGTGGGGAGAAATACCATTTAACCTGACAATCTCTACTTTTCAAATGCTAGATAACCACCAAAGAGAGCACAATACACCTTTCTGGATGAACTCATCATAAGCCACTCATTCCCCCTACTTATGCTGATGCTTCAAAGCCACAAAGTCACCCACAAGGGATGCACCTAAAGACTGCTTTTACTTTTGCCTTGGTCTATCCACGCACCCTTGGAAGAAGGGAGCACCATGTGCTTGTCCCTTGTCCTGGGGAATGGGGAAGGGAAGCTGTGTGGGCTCCCTGGAATCTCCAAACACATGGCAGCGTGTGCTCTGGTACATGTTCAGCTCTCCACACCACATCTGGGTGAGTGCGGGATGATAAGAGCACTTAGTGCACTGGAGCAGCAAGAAAAAACCATGGAAGGAAACTTGCAAAGCCATTTAGGTTCTTCAAGAAAGCTCAGGAAAAGATGATGCTATTGGAAATTATCTCAGCTGCGTGGTGCTGTTTGGCTCACAGCAAAAATTAGAAATAGGAGAATGTGTCCAGCACACCATCCACGTATTGTTTGAAGCCTTAATGGCTTCTAGGTTCTGTCTGCACCATGGTTAGCACAGCAGATAGTAAAACCATCATTCCTTTCAGAAAGCAGGAACTCAAAAGTTTTTGCCAGCACTAAAATATCAAAATCACGTGCTAGAAAAGTAACAATAAACTTAAGCAAAAAACTCACAGATACATTTCACTAAAGTGAAAGAAACAAAGGATGAAAATGGAATAAAATTAATCTAAATGACTAATCAAGACTCATACTGCAGGCAGTTTACCATGTTTTGTGGTAAATTAAACACATCATTATCCTGAAAATTGGAAAGCGATTTAACAGAAATGGAATTTTTGCCTCACTGAAATGTGTTGCTTTGCAACAAAGCGGATTTCACTTCTCCAGTCAAACACTCAGTGAATGAGTTCCAGGACTAGGACTTGTATGTATTATCACAGAGAATTAACTTTTTCACTCAAGTAAACAAGGCCTTTCTCACAATTAAGTGGCCAATCTTTCTAAATGCATTTAAATGCAGACGGAGTGTGCTGAGCCTCACTCAACTGGTGAGTTCTAAAATAAATATGGAGCTAGATTAGGTGAAAATGCAACAAGCCTGCATTACACTTTGCATTCCTAGTGCACACGAACCTTGATTCGGAACATGGATGACTTTAACTTATTTTCCAAGAACACAGAAGAAACTGCGTATGTGAAATGAGAAAAAGAAGCAGCTCTTTTTACAAGATTGCACCACAAATATTTGTCCTGGCTGGGTATGTTGGCTGTGCTTTGTTTTCTTCTTACTCAATTTTTCACCACAGGCTGTCATGCTAAGTCTTAAAAAAACCTGTGAGCCTAGATTATTTTGAGACAAAAGCTCAAATAAGTGGCTAATAAAAGACATTAAAAAGTTAGAAGCCATACTCTCAGTCAGGTCAGCTGGTGACTGTGGTGAATGAGAACATGCAGAAAACTCAGATTTTCAAAATTTCTGAGTGTGTCAAATTTGAGTTTTTCTCATCGTTAGGTACAAAGTAGTAGTTGTTCCCAAAGCTGATTTAACAGAACTTGTACTTCAAAACCCAAGGGAATAGGTTGACAGCTGGGACAGATATGTACTTTTGCAAGGATTATCTAACAAGAAAAAAAATAAAAAGAGACTTTCTGAACTACATCAGGTATTAGAAAAGTCAATATCATCCCCCATCTAGCAGCCTAAATAAGCTGGGAGCAAACAAAACTAAATTTGAGAACACCAAAAGTGAAAACAAAATAATAAATTAATCACTAGATCAGAGTCCAACCTTGCTCAAGCAACAACATGTCCAGCCACTCTTAGGCTGGTGCCTGTGCACAAACACAGATACGCATACTTGTTTTGAGAGTGCAAAAGAAAACTTTGTCCCAAACAGTCATGCATGATGGGATCTCTCATCTGGTTTTATCCACATGGGTTTTAAATTTGGATACCAAAATTCCTGACTGACTGCATCCTACGAATTCATTAAGCTTTGGAGCTTCAGAACAGGGGCAACATCACATTACAATAGATTTAATATGCTGTTGAAAGAACAGGACTTGCAGGCACACAGAGAGGCAGTTTTAAGGCCTCTGGTGTAAATACACATTTCCCTATCCCTGTTCTCTTCCTCTGATCAGGAGGAGCTTCCTGCAGCTGTTAACCCAGAGTGTAAAAAAAAGAAAAGCTGGAGCACTGTTACAGACCTACAGGAACACAGGCACTGACTGAGAACAAAACACATGCAACAAAGAAAAAGTATAATATATATTTAGCACAACATAGAGGTGTTCAACAATCTCACATGTACGTACTGCACGTTTCTTAGCCAGAAATGCATTTATTTCCAGAGCAACAAAATGTTTCAAAACAAGAACAATTAAGGAAAATGCTGAACTTAATGTTCATAAAAATCGTGGCATATGACTGGTTGTAAGGGTGCAAGGAAGAAATTGTTCCCTCTGAGGGTGGTGAGGCCCTGGCACAGGTTGCCCAGGCAAGTTGTGGCGGCCCCATCCCTGGAAGTGTCCCAAGCCAGTTTGGATGGGGCTTGGAGTGACCTGGTCTAATGGAAGGTGCCCCTGACTGTGGCAGCAGGTTGGAATTCGATGAGATTTAAGGCCCCTTCCATCCCAAACCATTTCGCGCTTTCCCTGTGCCCACACGGCAGGTGGTGCTGGGAGAGTGGGCATGGCCGTGTGCCCCACCCAAGGCCTCTGGTGACCAAAGTGAGATTGAAAGAAAGTGGAACTGCAACTCAGAAGACAGGCGGGGCTATTAAAAAAAATATTTTCTTAAAACCACCAAATTACTCCTCCTTGTTATAAGTTATTGCTGTAAACAAAAAAAACCAAGAAGCTGGCTCCTGCAGGGACTGCTGAGTAAGGCAATTTTTGACGGCTTGTGACTCCTGAATATCCCACAGTGAAATTCCTGTAATGGACAATTTTGAATTACACTTTAAAAACACCCTGTATAAATAGAGAAGATTAACCAGCAGGCTAAGTGTTCAGGCCATATGTGCATGTTTTACTTGTTTTATCCTTGCAATTATGGCTTCCTGAAATTGTAGCTTTGTATTTGAAAATTGAGCTAGCAGGCTCACAATTTATAAGGTGTAATGTTTAATTTAAAAAACGGTTTAAGATCATCAAGGCTGGAAAAGTCTTAGTACTTCTCAAAGGCTGATAAACTGCTTAACAACTACTCTAAGTATTCTTCTGCAAACCAGATTACATTCAGAGATCTCATTAGCAGATATGAAATAGAATTTCACAGGTAAGTGATGGAAGCAGAACAAGAGTTTAAAATTAATTTTGATGTAGAAGTTCCAAACTAATCAGAGCAAGACAGATGAATGAAGAGGTAAGAAAGGAAGTGTAACAGCTTGAAACTGAAAAACAGATAATTCTTTCTAACCCGAAAATCTTTACATATTAAGCATTATATTCTAGCTAGTTTTCCAATTTAAATAAATGAGCCTGAATCTTTTTTTTGAAGAATTTTTTTTTAAGAGATATACCTGCTTTTTTCCCACCCTGAAACTAGTTTGAGTTGGCTTGAAAATGAAGTGCTATGCATTATTTTACTCTGGGTGAAAATCTTTCACTGTTTTCACAGATATTTCAGCTTGAGCTGGCCAGCCTGAGCCCTTTGCCAACCTGAATACAAGTCTCTCCTGCACCCCACCCCAGAGAACTTATACGCTTGGATTTAGCCCAGAGACTCTCGCTGGACTATTTTGAAAATAGTGATCTAATAATGAAGGTTTAAGTCCAAAAAGAAGACTAAATCCCTCAAATGGCATTCTGGGGCTGTAGGGTGGTTCTCTGAGGGGATGGACTAAAGCCCTCATCTCCTTTGGGGAGGAAATATGTCACATTCTATAGACACTGATACGCTCTCTTCCTTGACAATAACTCCTTAGGGGATATCGGACTGCCTTAGCCACAAACTGTCTTCCTAAATAGTTTTTGGAGCTTTTGTCTTCTAGAGAAAAATGTCAAAGTGCTAACAGTTTCTAGGCTCTGTGATAGGGCAAGACCCTGCTATTAGATTCCCACAACCACAAAATGCCACTCTCAATTCTCTTGTCTCCTGCTTTTAGATGATGGTAAGACAATATGAACACTATGAACTCATGGATGAGTGTCCCCATTTCAGTTCTCCCGCAGTGCCATTTAGAAATAAATTAAAAAATCATGCGGAACTGCAACAATAGTTTTTAGTATCAGTATTAAAAGAGCAAAAATAATAAAGCCAGTGAAATAGCAAACCACTAAAGCTAGACTAGAGCAGACAGCATTGACACAAGGAAGAGCTTCCACAAAGACAAGGAAATAAATAGAGCTGTGACAGAACCCAATATCCATTTTGAAACAGCTGTGCCATAAAACAAGACCACAGAAGAGAGCAGTCCTTCTGTCAACTGCTAAGCACCAAGGTGAGCAGACACCAGCTCCATTTAGCTCACCAAAGCCTCAGCAATGGGTGTATTTAGACATTGCACAGAAAGTCTGGCAAACAGGACATCTCTAGCTGAAATAAGTGAGTTGCTTGTTTGTTTTGACAACACCAAAATTTAAAAATAGCTAAATTTGTTCTAAAAATAATATTCATTCTTTTCAGGCAACATCTTTTCACCCTGTAGACTCCACACTGTTAGGCAGAAATACAGTGTCTGCTAAGGAAACAGGATGAGTACAAATGTCTTTAATGCCACTTAAATCTCACACAATGTTGAGTCTTAAGACTTTCTCAACATTACTAGAAAATACAGCTGTCCTTCTGTTGTCACCCCAAGCTGGGAAGTATCTTAAAATGTGTTAAAAAAGCAACACAACTGCACTGCCATACTTCATTTGATTTTTGGATTGAAGGGAACCAAAAGCCTAGCTCAGAAGAGAATTCCGGAGAAGGATATAACCTCTCTGCTTGGTTGCCCTCCCACATTCTTTAGGGAAAGAATGCATAAGTTGGGGACCAACATTTTCTAAAGAAAAAACATATGGCTGTTTTTCATCCAGGCCAGGGATGTATACAAAGAACAGCTAACTAAATATAATAATCAGTCCATTGATTAATTTCTTTCAGGACTATTTATCTAAATCAGTAAATAGATTATTTAAGAAAATAAAATGAAAAAACCCCAAAACACAGGAACACAGCTTCTAATTAGAAACATCACAATTTGATTTTGGTTTTACTGCGGCAACGTGCTATTCTGACCAACCCAATCAAGAGATGGTGGCTGCAGTTTATTTAAACAGTAGTCCTGGGAAGTGAGCAGGTTTCCAGATGTGCTACTCCACATCCCTGCAATCAATAAATAAAAGGAGGAGGACTGTTGGAATGCTAACATTTGTCGAGAAAATTGCTCAAAGAGTTAAAGACACGGATGATAAAAGCAGCTGCACCAGTTCTTGTCATGCTGCCAGAGTTGAATGTTTACCTAGTGCTGCATCCCCACCAGATGGGGTGAAAAAAAAATGTAGAAAGTCTCTTTTCCCAACCATTTTGCCATGAAGAAAGGTATAGCAAAGCAGAATAGATTTATGTGGTAGAAGCAGACCCGTGAAGACACATTCAAATAGTTGTGTGTAGGTTTCTTGGCATTTATGTTAGCAGACATTCTGGGGCAGCATCTGCAATCTAAACACTATCCTGTTATTCCACAGTCCATCACCTTGCCTGTCGCAGTATTTATAATTCATGCACTCTGGTCTTACAGCTTGTGCTGCAAGAGGGTCTCTAAACTGGGATGGCTAAGCTTCGGGGTTGAATTATGTTTTATTTCTCGACCAAAGCCACAGGTGTACAGCTCTGGAAGATGCTGAATGTTCCCAGTGATGGATGCTTTGCGTGTCCTCATAAATCCCCCCTGCCTAGAGTGGCGGTCTAGTATCTGAGACCCAGCCATAGTGAGAGCACGGTGGAAGTGCAGAAGTGAGGGAAGAGTGATGATAAACCAAGGTAGGAATCAAAACCATTTGTGCAGACTGTCCTGTGGAAACTGGGCATGAGGCAGGCTGCATGGACACAAATCACTGAGCCAAGGGCCAGAAGTCGTTTTGTCCCCCCCCAGTATGGAGGGAAGACACTGCACCGACCCACGATCCACCCTGAGGACCGGGCGGAGGATTAGCAGCCAAGGCCAAAGAATAGTTGGGCCAGAGCCAGGACAATGCATATATCATGACTGACTTCTCTGGGCCTAAGGGGAGCTCTTGCTTGGGAAAACATTTCTTCAACAACCGCCCGGATTTCCACTGCCGGCGCACGCGATCCCACCAGCAGTCCCCCACCTGACCTGTCCCCAGTGCTTATGAGCAGCTCAACTCTTCTCAACTCACAATTCTTCTCACGTGCCCAGGACTAAGATCTGGGCTCTGGGAGAGCACGCCTGTGTGCAGTGAAAGAGCACAGAGATCCCTGAGGGCACAGGCACTGTATCCTATGCAGCCCCGCTGGCTCCACACTTCACCATGTCCTAATCCTTCCCTTGCTGTTATACTCAACGTACCTGCTGCCAAAACATGCTGTAAAACCTATAAAGGTGCACTGGATGGACACCTCGAGATAAAAATAATGAAAAATTACAAGTCATCCTTCTTCCAGCAACTTCCCCTTACACAGGCTAAGGTAACACAGCAAGAATCCACAGTCACAACTTGATGAAGTGAAAATAAACACAAGAAAAGCAAGAAATCCTTGATTATGGATAAGGAGACCAGGAAAACAGCCAAAACTACGTTGGGAATCCATTAGTTCTTAAGTCTAATGGTGCTTCTAAGTATGTATTGTGTCTGCTTCCTGGAAAGAAAAGGAAGAGTTGGCATAGAGTTCCATAGGAGCAGGATATTATCTCTGAATACTTTAAACCAGTCAGTGCAGCCTATAAAAACTGAGATGCAGACCCTAAGAAAAATGGGAAGAGGGCTGGACAGACAGAATTTTGCTCTTGACGGACTTTTCCAGAGTTAACTGCGTCTGGATGTGCACCATGATTTTTATCTGTAAAAAAACCCCCAAACCTTAAATCAGATGCACCATATATGGCAAGACTGTTCTTTGGGCTGCTGAAGACTACTTGAAAGACTGCTTATTACAGCCAATAAAAGCCAACCTCAAAGTGCAAAGGATAATACCTTTTCCGTGATTCATTTTCAAAGATAATGTGGATGTGGACAATTTCAGAGAAGTCTGCTTTCTTCAACACTTTGTCAGGCACAGCTTCCCTACCTGTTCTGCATGTGTATTTCTGGATAAATGATCTGTATGCAAACTACTTCTTTCTAAGCATTATCAAACAAACACAAACTAAGAGACTCCAAAAAATGGTTACGTTAGGCAAAGAGCTGGACACGCCTGTGAGAGTTTCTTTTATAAACATTTAGCAGCTGCTCAAGAACATAAATACTCCAAACACTTTTATTATCCGTTTCAAGAGTGTGTCATTCCCATCTTTTTGCTAGCATGGCAAGAAATACCTCATTTAATGAAGCAGGCACTGACCAGCAGCAGCCAGTGTGGTACCACCTGGATATCTACTATGCCTATGGTTCACATCCCAATTCCATGCAATCAAGTCAAGTTTTGCCACTGACTTCTACTGAAGACTTCTGCTTTCCTGTGATGTTTTAGATAAACCGTGGCTAGCATAGTTTTCAATGTGTTCTTTGCTGGTGTGAATTCAAAACAAGTCTTCAGTGCAACCAGAAGATGACAGCTAATGTTATTCACCAGCCTGGCTGAAAACTATCCCAAATCACACCAGCTGTGGATTAGTCAGGTTGTAAACTCAAGCACAGCAGAGCAGTTACATTTAGCTTAAAGTTACTACTGAACAGCTGCTTCTGAACACACTTGCTAGTACCTTTTAACAGTGGCAGGAGGGCATGGGAACTTGTGAGTTAGCTTTACAAGAACATAGCAAATTTAAAAAGGAAGTTTCAAACAGTGTTTAATCAGTGCGATATCTACATGTTTAAACACAGGAACTCATAAAACATGCTGCTGTTCTCGTCAGCCACTTATGGCAAGGGTCCCATGCACACTTCATGTATTAATGTCTCCCTGGATTACCTGAAACTCAGAGATCTCCCAACACAAGTAAATATTTTCATTTGAGACTGCTAGATTTAACTGTTGGTTAAATCTTCTAGATTTTGTATTTTTTTTTAGGAACCAGAGTCTAGGAAAAGCCTGTGCTCTGGTCAAAGTCTTGGCTTACACACAGTGCTAGATGTGGGGTACAGCTGAGTTCTGCTCCCCTACCTCTTCCAAGAAGGACAATAATTGTTGGCTGCATGATACCCCTTTTATCAGTTCAGTCTTTGGATATTTTGTTTTGTATAGCCCTCAATGATTTCTGCCAGCTTGGACTGTGAGACCAAAGAGACATCAAGACAAATCTAACCTCAGCTTCTGAAGGAACATGAGGACGTTCAAGCGAGTCCAAGTCACAAGTGAGCAGTTTGAGGCTACAGAGTAATGGAAAGCCAGTGTAAAAACCATAAAGCACACAGTATCTCTAGCCAAAGTACAAGACAAATGATACCTCAAGCCCTAAAATTGTGTTTTGCAGCCTCGGCTGCGCTCAGACTGTGGAATACCTGAGCACTGCTGCAATAGGAAAATATAAGCCATAGCTATTGTCACTGGCACAAGATACTGCACACAGCATGGCAGAAAACAAAACTGTATTCACTTGTCAGCAAGTCGGGTTTGGTTCTATTTTTACTGCTAGAAACCAGGAACAAGTTCTGCAGTAAATTAAATCCATCAAACCATGGGAGACCAGAGATCAGTCCAAAGTATGATGCAGGATGTCTTTGTTAATAATACTCACACCAAAATCTGAAACCAAAATTTTGTGCTTGGACACCTCAAGTGAAAGTGTAATTAATCTTCATAACAAGACTTCACGTCCTGTTTTAAAATGAAAAAACTTGGAATACATTTGGTATTGTGGAGCAAACATATGACTGGATGCTGAGCAAAGCAGAAAATTAAAATATTGAAATGCAAATTCTTGTTACTTTTCAGGAAGGGCTAAGATTTCAGTAAGATTAACTGGGTAGTCCATAGCTGTTTTCTGGCCACAGATGTGAGCTCTACACATTTGTGATGCCAACATTATATAGGGTTTTATTGCCGTTTAAATTGGTTTTTTGTAGCCATGCATGAAGTTCCTATGACTTAGGTAGGAGCACTTACTACTGCAGGGCGAAAATCCACCTACCTAAATCTGTAGTGAGGACTACTAACAGCAGACAACTGGACATAAGAATAAAATCCTGATTTCCAGAAACCAAATTCCCTTTGACATCAGGTAAGCCCAGCTCTCCCCACAGAGATCTCCATTCAACATGGATACCCAATCTCCATCCACTAAAGTTTCAGACCACCAAGAAAACATTTATTTTCTGTCCAGAATGCGATGTTTTCCACATGACCTCAGCAGAAGAGAGGTTTTGGTTGCCTCACCTGCATCAGCAGCTGTGACCAGAAGCAGGTACTGCTCCTTGGCCTCGCGGTCCAGGCTCCGCACCAGGCGCAGCTCTCCGCTGCCCGAGAGAGTGAAGGCTCCCTCCTCATTGCCAGCCACCAGCACATAGGTCAGCTTGCTGTTCAGCCCCTGGTCATCGTCCCTTGCTACAACCTACACAAGCAATGCAAACAGAAGAGACATCAAGGACCTGACGAGCACAGGGGGTCTGTAAAATTATACTGGGAAAGAGGAAACGTTCTCTGCGATAATAATCCAAATTAACGGGTTGAATTAATGCAAATGCTACAAGTAAAAATTAGCTGTAATTGTAAAAAAATACTTAACACAGTGGTGTTGGATTTAAAAAACATAGTTTGAAAATATTAAATACTTGATTACCTATTTTTCTCGAGCATAAATACAGTAAAACTGTGTTGGGGCTCAGTGAAAACCACAAATGAGCTGGTATAGGCTAAGCTCTGTACCAGAGCAAGCACTGCACGTCCTGCTGTCAGAATCCATTTAGTTCTCTCTCAATATTTGGCACACAGCCTCATCCCATGTAGGCAATGACCAGATTGAGAGATTTGTTGAATGGAAGTTGAGAATGAGATGAGAGATAGAGCAGACTCTTGAAGTCCCAGTGGGAGCATGAGGATAGGTAAGGAAAACGCAAATAGAACTCCAAAGCATAATATAAATTTTTGGTAAAAAAACCCCACCCATACAAACGAAAAGGAAAACAAGCCAACAACGACTGCAAGTTCAATTAAAGCCAAGAGGCAACTTTTCCATTGTTTTTCCCCTTTTTAACTTTGGAGGAAGGCCACTGTGCATTAATACCACATAGGCATGCTACTAATTGTCAGAGACACATATTTATTGCTGAATGTACTCACCTGAAGAATAACTTTTGGGAGTGTCTCCAAATTCTCAGGCACATTCACAGAGTATGGAGAAAGCTCAAATGTGGGAATGAAATCATTAACGTCTTTCAGAACAATACTGACTGTGGTGGTATCGGTCCTGGGGCTGCTCCCGCGGTCAGATGACTGAACAGTCAGTGTGTAGGAGGGCTGCTTCTCTCTATCCAAAGGCTTGGCCACAGTTATCACCCCTGTCACAGAATCAATCCGAAACTCACTGTTGGCATCTCCACTCACGATGACATAGCGGACCTGCCCGTTTGTCCCTTCATCTCCATCCGTAGCCAAAACCTGGATTAAATCCGTCCCTGTCAAAGTATTTTCCGCCACCTCTACTTTGTAAAGCTTCTGGGCAAAGAGCGGGTTGTTGTCATTAATGTCCAGGACTATCACCACCACATCCGTAGATGAAGAAAGGGATGGCTGGCCCTTGTCTGTGGCTACCACAGTCAAGGTATAGTTGGCCACAGCTTCTCTGTCGAGCTCCCCGGTGAGCCTCACTTCCCCATCGATGGTGCCGATGCTGAACTTGTTTCCCAGAGGTCGGAGCAGGCTGTACTCGATGTAGCTGTTGGGGCCACTGTCGGGATCAGTTGCCTGTGCTTTGAACACAACCGTATCTATGGGCGTGTTCTCCGGGACATAGGTCAGCTTAGGGGAGATAAAGCTCGGAGGGCTGTCGTTCACGTCCAGCAGAATGATCGAAACCTGTGCTGTGCTGGTGTACCTGGAGGCTGGGAGGGGGGCCATGTCGTGGACTTGCACGACGAGGCTGTAGAAAGACTGGCTTTCCCGATCCAGAGGCTGCCGGATGCTCAGCACGCCGCTGTTGTCGATGCCGAACTGCCCCGCGCTGTCCCCGGACGCGATGCTGAAGGACAGCTGAGAGTTGGGGCCTGGTTGGGGAGGGAGAAGAAAGGTAGATAACGTGACTTCATCCCACTGACCTAGGTATCAATATTTCTGGCCTTGTTTCCACAGGAAATTTTCCTTCATTCTCCTACGGAAATGAACCACGTGGTTCCTATACAACCACGTTAAGTGTTCAGCCTCCTCATCACGATTTTTGAATCCATCTGCTAATTTCAGGCAAGCTTCACAGTGGAGAAGAAGCCTTTGAAATGGTTATTTTCTGACAAGATAATATTCATGAAAGAGAGAGGGAGGATGTTAATTGGAGAGGCCGCAGAGGGAATGTCTGGCAGGGTTCATCTTTGCATTTCATTCAGCAGGAGCTGCAGAGTGGCACCACAAGTAATTTCTCCCCATCTGGAATGGTTGGGGATAAAGGGTTTGAAGGGCTTTCCTACAGAAACCAAGACTCAGTAGTTCTGCTGCTCATTGAACATCTGGTTTCCTCCGCTCTTCCCAGTTCAACTAAGCAACGTTATTATTAATGTAATTATTTCATGAATTCTTCCACTCAATTAAAAAAGCCACAAGCAGAAACTCCCAAGCCTAGCCGGAGCAAGCCAAGAGTGAATACTGCGGAAAGGTATGCTTCCCATATATGGCATGGTATTCCAAAATATCAGATGAACAGCCCTCACTCATCTCATGATCAAAACATAACTAGCAATTATGGTCAGGGGAGAGATTTATCATTCCGGTAAGGGAAATGCATCCTGAACCTGGACAGGGCTGTGAAATATCCTTACATATTCCAAGTAGGAAACAATGTGTGTTACTGCTTCAATTCCACAGTTCGCTCTCAACAACTAATTATTGGGAACATCTAACTGTGAAATGAGTTTTCTCTCCTCTATCTATCTTACTCTTATTTTAATTAATTTCAAAATTTTTTTCTTGTTTTGCGTATTCAAGACTGTGTTTAGGATTAGTGAATTAACCAACCGTTAGCTACTAATTTACCCCTCCAACTAACTTGTTCATGCAAAGAAACCAAGCTGCCCATTTCACTGATTGCTCTGCATTTTGTCACTTTTACTCAGAAGCTCTTTTCTCTCTGAGTGAATTGCTTTGATAATAAAATTATTCCTGCATTACACTTTTTAATCTCTGCTGTTTATTATGCTCAGACTTGAGAAATCTAGTCTTACTTGTCCTTCTCCCAGTGGCTACTCTAACTGGCATCTTTCCCTCTCCTTCCTTTTGTAGGAGTTAAATTATAAAATGAATAGAACCAAACATGAAAGACAAAATATTTGATTGCAATTAAAGAAATTAATACATTTATCTGCCAGATATTAGTGTTTTTCCATTACTTTGATCAAGTGAAGGATGGTGAAAGTTTAATGCTACTCTGCTTTTTGTTCAGTTGTATTTTCAAATGACTAATTATATAGATAAAAGTCTTGATTTCAGTAAAGTCCTTTCTGGCAATTCAAGATTTTTCTTAATTTTTGGAGATGGGTAGGATTTGGGTCCTGCAAAAGAAAATGACTTTAAAAAATACCCTATTTTCCCCCCGCCCCCCCCACCCCAGTGTTTTCTATGGTGTTTATTCCTAAGAAAAAATTAGTTTGCTCTTCCTTATCTCACCTCCATGAACCTTTCATTCTTTGTCCTGTATTCTCATGGGTTTCCATGCTGGTAATGCTCATATAAATTAAACTGTGAAACAGAAGAGTTGCCTAAATATCAGTGGAGCCAGGAAGGCCACTTAATGAACTATTCTTTTTTTAACACAGCATGCCAAGCTGGCATTGTGCACCTCGTCCATCCCCCCTTCCAAGGTTTGGAACTGGGCTTTTCTTAGGGAGACGGTAGGGACATCCTCTTTGTTGAACTTTAGGTTTATTTAATCTGATAGTTAATCTGATAAAACGCTGAAAGGACAGACATGGAGTCACCAATTTCATGATAACACTCTAAAGGGTTTTGTTTCTATTTTTATTTATTTACTAATGAGACTAAAAAAAGACCCAACAAAACTACTTCCCCCCTGCCAGTCTATAAATACGAGTAGAGTTTAGCGGGGAAATTACACCAGCTTTGCCTGGAGGAATACCTTACCACACTTTTTAACAAACTGACAACAAATTGTGCGTGCTTTCCTCTGAGATTTTCCTGTTAAGTCTTTGTTAAAAAAATTAAATCTGATTCTCAAAATGAATGTCTTTAAGGTAACTGAGTTCTTTAGTATATATTATTATATTACTACATTATTAAGTATCCAAGAGCTGTAGCTGATATTTACTATGGATCTTTATATGAAACAGTCCAAGCTGAGATAAACAGCTCCTGTTTCCCAAGGGGTGTACTGAACAAGAAAATGAAAATTGAAGCAGTTTCACTATCACCATATTTCTGTCCTTTATCAGTGTTTCTCCTAAAACAACAGCCATACCTCATTATAAAACAATGTCTTTTCAGAGCTCCTTCAAACTATGGGATCATGTAACATAAATAATCAAGGAAACTATATTTATATTGAGTGCATTATCTGTGAGCACATGGAGAAGACTATAATACTAGCACTAGCTATTTCTGTGCTCTAGATAAATATAAGACAACACAAGATAACAAGTTTGAGCTTGAAACAGAAACAACAATAGAGCATAACATTTGCTTAAGTTACAGTCCTATGGGAGAACTCAAACTAGCACGCTCTTAGAATGATATTTCTGCCCTATTAATTTTAAATCCAGCCTGCTAGAAAAGCAAGTGTGCCAGAAAATATAAAAGGCAAGATATCTGACTTCTCCTTGCACTGCACCTCAAATACTCATTTGCCTCCTTGATAACTGAGTGTGTGATGAATGTGAATTGATATGTCAGTGCTATGATATAGTTCCCATCCACTGTGCACAGATGGAAATTAATGTATGAGGTGCAAGAGAAAAGGAAAACAGACTCATAACGGTGAAGTGAAATTAACTTCCAAAAAGATTTGAAACCAAGTGTTGTAGGCCTGACAGGAAAATAAGAAATAAAAGAGGAGATAGACACAAACCCATTTATCTAGAAGTCTGAAGAAACAATCCCTTCCCTGGATATGCATGATACAAGCACAAGTTCCTCCTCCAACTTATGTTTAGCTTACATAAAATAAAAGCCTTAACAAGTGTGGTGAAAGAGAGATTCACGCAAGAACAGCGAGTATCACAAAGTTATGTCTCCTGATTTGTTGGCTTATCTTATGGACTCTCTTCTCCCTTCCTCAGTTTGATCTCAAAACCAGTTACACAACTTTTACCATGGAAAGTTCTATCCATGAGCGCAAAATTTATCTCCCCACAAAAATGTTGGAGTTCAATAACTCAGCATTTCCTGAGGAAAAACTGCTTTAATGAGTAATCTTGATAGGTTCAGTCAATTTAGGTGCACAAAATGGGATTCCTCGAAGCATGTGGGTGCTTTGTCCTTGAAGGACATTTCAGTGTGAGACACTTACATGGGCTCCGCTGAGCCCCTGTCAAGTTGAGAGGAGACAAGGTTGCTCAACATGTCACAAAAATAACCTTCACCTGTAAAGTCACTGTGAGGGTTATGAAGTTTTGCATTAAGTCACACTAGGTAATGTCTGTGGACACTTCAGAAAATGCAGTACGTGATGGAATGATGTTTACGTATTTTACGGTCATCTTCTGTAATTGTTCTTGCTTGGGCACAAACTGTACGGCAAAACGGTTAAGCAAGCTACAAAAATTGTACGTTTTACACTCAACACATTAACACCCTCTAGATGCCATAAATAATTCCAATATTAAAGCTTATTTCAATGGGAAATTTTCCTAAGATCTCTTTCAATAGGTTTTTTTAACCTCCACTATCAACACCTTGTAGATGACAATTGTCTTCATGATAGACTTAAAAGTTACACTACATTTATGACAACTGCAGGTAACATCTGATATTACCACAACCCTCTTTAGAATTTATAATAAACTTTCAGAAAAAGAGCTGGCAGGCTTAGGTCTAATTTAAATGTGAATTTTAAGCGTATGAGAGAAGCGACTTACAGGTAGCCCTAATTTTCCCTCTTTAGTAAGTGTTCTAATAGGTTGCTAAGGTGAAACACAGCTTTACAATCACAGGTACAGAATGTGAGGGAACTCCTACCATCATCGGCATCAGTGACGCTGAAGTTGAGGATGGCGGATCCCGGGGGCAGGTTCTCCATCAAGGAAGTGCTGTAGGAGGCCATGCTGAACACGGGCGGGTTGTCATTGACATCCAGGATGTTGAAGTACACCCTGATGGCCGTGGACTGGCCTCCCCCATCCTCAGCACGGACGGTGAGGATGTAGTACTGCTGTGCTTCGTAGTCCAGGGCCCGGGTCAGGTTGAAGACCCCGGTGACAGGATTCAGGAAGAAGATTCCCTCTTCATCATCCTCGCTTACGGTGTACGTGATCTCCCCGTTGACACCTGAGTCGTCATCAGTGGCAAGAATGGCTGCCACCAAGGAACCTGCACGACAGCAGAGCACCATCAGGCACTTGCAACAGGCAGTTCCCTGGGCTGGCCAGAGCTAGCTCAGCATCAAGCAGATCCACAGATGAGAGATGTCCTCCAAGATAAATTCAAGCCTCAACACTGTCTGAGTAACTATTGCAAAAGTTTTTTCGAAGCGAAAGGCACATCATAGTCCTTCTTTAAGGGGCTACTCAAACACCATAAGAAATGGCCAGGAATGTTTTTTATCTTTATGCAGATTAGATATCAACAGGGGCAAAAATACCTTCTCTCCTGCTAGGTATTGTCTTTGTATGATTCAAAGGACCCTCCCTTTGCTGCAGACAATCACAAGTTCTGGAACCTTCTAGGTATTTCTTTCCAAATGCAGAAACCAAAATGTGAGTACATACCACATATCCCAGCTCTGCTTTCTGAAACAGTGCCTTTGCAGGGTAACTGCGGTTAGAAAACTAGAAACCTTATAGGGGTCCGTTCTCCGCTGTTTTCTGAAATTCAACGCCCTGTGAATTTGTGCCAGTGTTTTCATTTCTGCATAGCTGCCCTCGCATGACTGACCTATCTGACTAGAGTTTGGAAATCAAGTGTCACTTTTTAGTATTTCGAACACTAATTATAATTAAGATCAGCTCATTTCCAAGAAAATAAATCATTAAATTTCCTTTCCCTGGAACCAGATGAACTATGTGCAGCACTGTTAACTGTTTTCAAGCCATGTGATAATGAAAACTGCTTATATCATCAGAACAAAGAAGAGTGCTATAACTCCCTTTAATCCAGCTGGATATACTGGTATCTTTCACACCCATTTGATTATCTCAAGCTCTAATGTTTCTTTAACTGCAAGGGGAATGGGGATTACTCTCTGGGATAGAAAGTGGAACCTCGAAGGCAAAACCTCATGGTCCTTCCCCTCCAGGCGAGCCTGCCAGCTGCTCCAGGGCTGCTGGAGAGCAGAACAGGAGAAGATGCAGGCCTTTAATACAAAATCAGCCTATTTATTCCTTCAGCATCCATCACTGCTAAGCTGGGTATAAAGCACTAATGTACACCCTATAAATGATTAACGAGAGAAGTCTCATTTTAATGTGGAGGGAATTAGGCTCGCCTTTTCTGGGGTTATTCCTACTAAAACAGACCAAGACTCAAGGCTCTGAGAGAAAAGAGCATGGCTGCAAATCAGCAACCAAAGCACTCTGTGCTACACAGACATCTCAATTACTTCCAGATCAGATTCCTGAGGCACAGCTGATTGCACTGTAAACCTTTAATGCAAAACACCACCAAATTTTGGGACAGGGACTGTGGGGCAGAGTGCAAAAGTTTGAGTCATGGGGGTAATCTTGGTTATCCCAAACTGAGACTCCCATGCTTATGAAAGCCCTAATAAAAGCTTGAAAGCTATCACCACGTCATTTGCATCTCCTTGGTTTATCCATGTTTTACAATAGGCTTCTAAGATGCTACTGGCAGATACTGCTTTTGTACTAGCAATCTGTATAAAATCTTGGAAGTAATATGATTTTTCACCTGAAGTCAGGTAATAGAGCACAGTACTTGAAAACTCTTTTTGATCTAAATATTTTCTAGTTCATAACCCACCTTTTAAGCATCAAAACACTCTTGCATATGAAACCACCTTAAAAAGAAGAAAACAACCACTCGAGAGGTCAGTGGTCATATTTCCATTCCCTTTTTACCTGGAGTGGCATCTTCTGGGATGTCAAAGGAGTACACTGGCCTGGAGAACTTGGGGATGTGGTCATTAACGTCGCTGACAGTGATGTTTATCCTCATGTCTGAGGACTGCAGGCCGTCGTCAGCACGGACCAGCAGGGAGTACTTGGAGCGGCGCTCCCGGTCCAGGCGCTTGGTGGCTATCAGCTCCCCTGACTCGGGGTCAATGTGGAAGCTATCATCTGCACCGCTGATAATGGTGTATGTGACCAGGGCATTGGCTCCCTAAGTCAAAACAGAAGTGGTCAAATCACGTTATTTGCCAGGAAAACCACATCATAACTTGCAGTAAGGCAAGGATTGTTCCAGTAACTGTGCCTGGAGATTATTTTTCAGAACAGTTTCCTTTAATAAACAGCCTTCCTGCCCAGTCCCTGCTTCAGTCCCACAGTAAAGACACACACGCACACAGTTTTCATTTATGAGATGTGAAATGATGAGATTACCCAGATACTTTATGCTCCACTGTTCATAAAAGGATTTCATCCAATCAATACCAAAAAACTCTGTTACCTGTTTCAGTTTCAAGGCAGCATCACCGAGAAGTGTGACATCTTAATAAGGATCAATGTTTTTTTCTTTTTTTATGTTTGAAGGTTAAATTAAATCCCTGGCAGTGGGATCAGCTCTGCCTTTCTTGCTCTCTGGAGATGGGATGGAGGGAGCAGGAGAGGGAGGGAGGGATGGAAGGAGGGGGAACCTGAGGCAGCCATGTGGCAGCCCTTCCAGCCACCATGCATGGCAAGGGCCACAGCTTGTGGTCAGGCAAAACTCATGGAGGCCGTGCTTGCAGCAGCCCTCAGAGGTCAGTCTCTGCATGGAAATAGATTTACTCCCATAAATAAAAAGCCCCAAAGTGACAAATCACACATCATTAAAATCACAGTTCTGATCTCTTGGGTTGTGCTGCAAGTCAAAAGCATTTGCTTTTGGGTCAAAAAATTTCATTTGTTCTTGAGGGTGAAAAAAAAAGCATTCATGTGGACTTTGAGCATTTTGGTTGAAAGGAAAATTAAGGAAAAGTAATGTTGCATAGAAAAATGTCATGTACTTCTTTTTTCCAAGACAGGCTTAAGGATACTGAAGGTTTGGTAGCCTCTAACATCAGATACAGTACCTAGACCCTGCGTGCTGATGGTTCCTGGAAATGCAAGCAGATATTTACTGTGGCCTCCTCTGGTGCCAGGCCAGAGCTTGGATTCGACAGCTGAAACCTGCTGCTGACATGCCAGTGGCACTTGTGCAATGAACGGCAGATCAAAGAGATCAGGCAGAAAGAAATGCTATGGCTGTTTCAAATACTCCTGCCTAAAAAAGCAAATTAACAGGGATAAACACTTGCTCTTATTTGTGAGAGGAGGGACAAGCAGTAGTTACCTGACCTTACCAGAGTGCCTCGCGCCAAACTTTCTCTCTGGGGTCAGCGAGTCAGACTAAGCTAATGGATAAAAGGAAATTTAGAAAGAAAACAGGCTTCTGCAGGTGCCCAGCCCTGAAGAGCTGCATGCAGTGCTTCAGCTGCGTGCTCAGGTGTGCCTAGCGCATGTCACACGCTTTCCTCCGATTGTGTGGCTTAGCCGTCACATCTCATGAGAATTTTCAGAGGTGAGCACATTCTTCACCCCGTGTTTGACCAGACAGAGTCCTTCTAGCAGGGTGCAGCTAAAACCACAGCCATGTGTGATACTGGTTTATAATGTGCCCTCAACTTCAAAAAGGGGGGGGGAATAAAAAGGTATCTTGACCCTAAATTGCACATTGCTAGGAAAACTTGGGCTCTTTGTAAAGAGTTTGGTTACAAATGTTCTGGTAGGGAAATTGAAATCATTCCTTTTGATAAAAAGACTTACTGATTTCTCTCTAAGGCAACAAATCACTTCCCACTGGACGGAGTGCTTCAGAATGGGCAACAGATTAGGTGCGTTCAGGAATGGTTAAAAAGAGGCTGAAGCATAAGATACTGCTATAATCTTAGATATATTTGCCGTATCACACCAGAGAGTGGTAGTTCAGTATTAACTGCTTCCTAAAATAAAGACAAACAGCTAGAATTTTTGTTACAGAAGCGCACCTTTCCAAAATCCTGGGTTTTGTCTGTATATCAGGCTACTACTGAAAAATAAAGGGAAAAATAAAATATTTACAGTCACATTCGCACCATTCCCGGGGGTGTTCCCGTGGTTCCCTCTGCAGTAGTAAGATTATGTACACCAATTAACAATCACAGGAAGACTAACCAAGCTAACACAAAAAAGTCCAGGAATAAAATTCTCTTGAGGAGGTTGAATTGCCCTATTATTTGAAAGCAAGAACTGCTTGTTGTTGTCAAGTGTAACTTTATATTTTAACGATACCACAAACTTTTTGCATGATTATATTGACTTTTAGGCCTTTCTCTCGTGGAAAGAAACAGTTCAAGCAAATAAAAATGACATGATTAACATTTTTTTAACTTAAGTTCCTAAAATAAATGAATGATCAACAGCATTTTAAGTTCTTCATAGCACCTTAGTTGCATCATTCTCATAGTCATGAATCTAAGCGGGCAAAACTATTTTGCAAACAGGTTCATGTACAGAGCACGCATTTAAGCATTATTTCTTTTCCCCTCTTTTTGGTAAAAGATAACATTCTTTCGGAAGGGATAATACTGATCTTTGTTAGGTCTAGGCAAAGGGAAAGCAGGCATTATCAGAATTTTTCTTGTTCTCCAAGGCTTGTCTCAGATTAATTTTATTGCACGCCTTGGAACCGGGCTCAACTACAACATCTTGGTTTCAAAGTTAATTTAGACCTTCATGATACTGGACAGAATTTTGTGAATGACTGCCACGATTCCTAAGGCCAAGCTCACACAAAGGGATGAAGGGAACAGGTAAAAACATGTCCAGAATGGTTTTAGTACCAACATTCAAAACTGAAACCATGCTCCTACCTCATCAGCATCCATGGCTGTCAGCTGCAGTATTTTAGATCCATCTCCTATATTCTCCTCTACAGTCAGATCGAGCATGTCTGTGGGGAATACTGGTGGGTTGTCATTGATATCCTGAAGTGTTATTTCTACCTGTAAAAAGCAGGAATGAGAAAAAAGTTGAGTGAGCGCTGGACGCTGATAGGACCTGAATGTTACTAATCACATAATTCTGAAAGAAATCAGGTAAATTGCTCTTAATCACATGAATTAGCACATTCCCAAATCACTCCAACAATAGGAAAAGCCCGTCCGGATATTAAAACTCCACGTTGTTATAAAATACTCCTAGGAAAACCTCTAACACAAATAAAGTTAATTTGACTTGTTGATAGCAACTGATTTTAAATGGTCCTAGTCTAGTTTATATTGGAAAAGATCCACTGATAGACTGTCATTGTAATCCTCAAAGTCAGCCCCTGGAGAATAACTGCCAAGTGCCGGGGCAGGAGATTGTTCAACCATTAAATGCTGCCTGACATAAAGATGAGGTGGTGTAAAATTCTCTCTGAAATGTTTATATATTGGCAACTCTCCGTTCCGAGAGGGGAAAAAACACCCTTGCACTTAATATATTTTATAACAAATAATCTGCTTTTCTCTCTCTCTCAAAACTCCCCTCTAATTGCAAACATAAACGTTACTTTAGGAGCACCCACTAGCATCTACTCTCCTTGCCTATCCAAAACTCAACAAATGTTCTTTTCACATGCCACATTTACATGCCTTTCCAAGTAAGAATGATGGTTCCTGAAAGGTTGTTTTGTGATCTTTATCCCTAGTTTTTCATAAGCAAGATTGCTGCCCTGCTGATGCTAATTCAAAAAGATGCAGAGCTACGTTTTCTCTTGTTGCTGGGTCTGGAACGTAATATTCCAAAATAGAAAAAGAAGACACAGCTGTTTTATATTTATCATGGAAAAAAAAGGTATGGTTTTGGACCCAAAATACTGAACAGTCACCACACTCTGAAGACCTACTAAGGAGAAAATGAGTAGCTGAAAGAAATCTTGCCAAGGAACAGAGAAAGGTAAAAGGCAAAGGTATGGATGACTTAAAGAAGGTACCTGGATTGACAGACAAAATGTTATTTACACTACAGTATCTGCTATGCCATTATCCACAAGGATTCTCCCTACACTTAGTTGAAAATATATGGATTGGGCTGCTCTGGATATACCCAACACAGATATTGCTGGTGATCCAAAGTCTACGATTTCTACTGTTTCTAGTCCCCCATCGTAACATTTTCTTCTCTGTTCTGTTTTCATAGGGACCACCAATTGCCAAGCTGTTCTGACTTGATCACCAGGATGATCCAAAAACCAGAGGAAATGTTACCTTAATATCAATATTCGTGTAATATTAATATAATACTATACGTGCTGGAAGTGGAGACGAAACAGTGGTCTTTTATAGAAGACCATTATTTATTTATCCCCTATTTAATCCCTTTGGCCATTCACAATGGTACACAAAACAATTCACAGCCCGAGACAGATTAACCCAGACGGTTTTGTCGTTAAATTTATATTCCTGACAACAGAAGCACAAGGACTGCTGAGCAGAGCACCACGAGCAGTGATTGACAACCACCTCACCAGACACAAACTTTCAGAGAACAAACCAGCCTAGTTGGTTTTCAAGGAGAATGCTGCAACTGGGTGACAATTAATCACAGAAATGGGAGGGAAGTGGTAGAAATGACAGATGAAGGATTTTGCCAGCCCTCCTTGCCCATGAACTGGCACAGCACACTCTTCCTGCTTTCCTCCCCAAAGTGCAGCATTTCCCCTGACAGGGTTTCAAGGTAAAGCAGCTGCACAGCTCTGCAGTTCATTCATTCCTACCATACATGTCATTCACAGCTAATGTTTCAGCTGCGGGTGACATTTCACCACCAGAACCCATTTTCATGATGAGAGATTACCCTTTGTACAAATCATATGAAAAATACGTGACAACTTCTAGGGGGTTTGGGATAGGAGCCGTGCATCGCCTACAGCTTGAATAATGTAAAGTAGTGAGGATCCAAGAATACAGATGGCTAAGTATTGGGGGACAAATAAATTAATTACAAAGTCAGATTCTGGAGGACTAAAAAAAAGGAGAAGAATAAAAGAGGTGATTTTAATTTGAAAAATCAGTTCACAAGTAAACAAAGAAACTGTATTTTATACTGAAGACGTGCTTTAGATGGTGGAAAAATAAGAAATTCTCAAATAAGGACGAGAATTCTTTAGAAAAGAACACAACATTTTTAAAGAGCATTTATACCATGATTTATTACTAATCCACAGGGCTTAGATAATGTGTATTGCTTCATTATTCACCACTGGCTAAGTCTAATTAACATCTGTGTCTAAAGCTATCTTTTTACTTCTGCTAGAATTTACTACTTCAGCTTACACACAGATCTAGGGAATAAGATCCTTGGACAGACCTGTTTGCAGAAATTTCCCTGAAGTAATCATAGAATCAGAGAATGGTGTGGGCTGGAAGGGACCTAAAAGATGATGTAGTTCCAACCCCCCCCACCATGGGCAGGGATGTCACTCACTAGACCAGTTTGCTCAGGGCCCATCCAGCCTGGTCTAAGACATCTTTGAGAAAGATTTGAGAAAAAATGTCACGTTTTCCCCAAAACAAGAGTCTGTTGCATTTCATTTAAGAAAGCACAGATCCTGAATGAGATCGGATGTAAACTGAATGTCCAGGAGCTCAGAAATTAATTTCACTTTGAAATTATTCCATAAATTCCAACACGAAGCAGAAGCCCGCTGGAGAACCACAACCACAAAGTCTTCCACTGCCACAGGGCACTGGAAGATTGCAGCATATCTTACCACATCTCTACTGGAGAAGAAAAAGAAAAAAAAATAATTCCACAAAGCTTTAATCAATGATCTAAATGAAACCTTTTCCCAACCAACCGCTTCTCTCTTTCTAATCCCACTTCACATGTGCATAAAGATATCAACGTGTGTCACTTTAGGAAATACATGGTTTGATTAATATCATATGCTACCAATTAAAAATTAAGTGTAATTCTGCCTTGGACTTAACGAAGGCAAGACAAGGTGGTGATGGGGGTATCCCCAGCTGTTTGCACCGCAGGAGTCATGTTCAAAAGGGTCTACAGATCACGTGCTGTGCTCTCAGCTCGCCCTGATGGCAAACCACCCACCAGTGACAGCAGCAAGTACAAGAATAAATATCTAGGAAACCAAAGGCCTCGAAACCTCAAATACACCACAGGATGGAAAACAGGGGAGCTGAAGGGATTTATCCAAACATTGGAAGCAAAGAACCATCGTATGCCAATGCCTGTAGAACTGTAGGAAGCAACACGCCCAGGCTACGTGGAAAGTGATAATCACCACCCTCTTCTCCAAATCTATCCAAAATGTAGAATATTCTTCCCTGACCTCAAACTGGTCATTCAGTGCAAATCTAGGATGTAAGACAGATACAAACCAACCGACTGAGAGCACTCAAAGTACTGCACTACGCAACAAAAACTTCTGCAACTTTCCATCTGACAACTCCTCTATTCCCTTTTGTACCAACAACAACTTTAATACAGGACCCAAAAGTTCTTACTGCCACTCAGAGGACTCAAATATAATAAAATACAAAAGCAGCAAAGGTAGTGAAGCAGCTTTGCACCTTTTTCCTTCTCTAACTTGCTCTGTTTAGTGGTTCAGGCACTGATGGGGGCTTTGCTCCTCTGAACAGCCTTGAATTTCTGCAGAAGCCATGGGAACACAAATAGTTACAGATTCTTCTAAATCTGTTAAGATGGTGATGGAAAACTGATTAACAGATTCACAATAATGTCTTACTTTTGTTGTTCAAGAGAAAATGAAAAAATCAGAAAGCTTTGTTCAATCCAAATGCACGTACATCTCCACAAAATTACTCTACTTTTGTACAAATTCTAGTATAGTGCTTTTCCTTCACACATTTAATACATCTAGAAAAAAAGAGTGAAAATCAAAGCTTTCCCTCAGAGCTTATTCTTCAGACAAATACATGTTTATTTACTAACCCTTGTAAAATAAACACAGTAATTTTACATATCAATTTCTATGCAAACCATCCTTGGGTGGGTTTTTTTTAATTAGTTTTGTTTGTGTGCTTGTTTTATGTTTGACTCAAGCTAAGATGCAAAAACACAGGCACACAACAAACCACAGAGATTGGCAACATGGAAAGCCAAACAATACCACAAATTTCCCTGTGCATGAATCAAGTTTCTCCTTCACAGGCTTAATAACATTCTCACAATAATGCCCTGCCCCTGCCACAGTTACAGATGGCCAGCCCATCCTCATCTGTGACAATTCAATTGCTGCAGCCTGTTGTCATGGACATGTTCAAAGCAGAGGAAGTATTAATTGCCTTGATCTTGTTAGGATTCTTATTTGCTGCTCAAATTAGCCTCTTGTGGGTTTTTTTTTCCTCCCTAAACAAATTCAGAACAGATTGAGGCAGGGCAGCACTCACCTCAAACAGTTCCGCCTCAATTTACTCCGAATGTAGATGTAAGAAAAATAGTTCTTTCTCCATTCAGACAAACCTCAGCTGCTAACAGATATGGGAATCATATCAATACCTCAAGTTTTAAAGTACATAGATCTATCCAAGCATTTAGGACATAAACTATTTTTAAGCTTATTCAAAATAATTTGTTGAATTAGTTGCTAAAAGATGAAGTTTCATTTCTTAGAGCAAAAACACCAATTCCACCTCAAAAATACTAGTACCCCAGGTAACTGTTACTGAACAGGCTAGACAAGTTCCACGCTCAACATAAAAAGCTTAAAATGAGAGCTTTTTTTATTCTGGAAAAAGAAATTATTTTAGTGACTGGGTTTATGAGCTACAAAGGTATGTAAAATAAAACATCGCCCTGCAAGGCAACGTGCCAAGTTCTAACCAATCATAACACCTTCCATAAACCAGTGGGCTCACTTGGCCAGACCCTAGCCTTCTGTTTTATTATAGTTATTAACATTTAGTCTTCTTCTATTTCAAAGTGAGGAGGGTTTACAGACAGAATAGTCTTCTGAAGTTCTTCCACCTATCAAATGACAATGAGAGGAGGAAAGAAGAAGACACAGGAAACATGAATGAGCTCACGTGGCAGCAGCAAGTTTCCCTGGGAGTCCCAAAAGAGTAATTCTTGCCTGGAGCCACGCTATCCATGGCACACACTCGATCAGAGATCTATAGATAGAACATGATCTGAGAAGGGAGGAACTCCCAGATGCCTCCCGCGTTCGATACCTCTTCAAACGCTACAACTATTTGATTAAAGATCAAACAGAGTGGAAAGGCAACAGCTTTTCTTTCAATTCATATGGTGTTGAGTCATTCTTCTTCCCTTTGCTCGCTGCCGTGACGTTCACTGCCTCTCTCAGGAGATACCATCTAATAATCTACGAGCAGCATTGACACAAATCACCCTGAAGACTTTTGTTTATGCTTAAGTCATTAGATGATCCTTCATCTTAAAAAAAAAATTAAGGAGCTTTTTCTTCTTTGCTGGAGACCATGGCAGCACATTATCAATTCGAACTGAATAAAAGTGAAAAGATTTTATTTCCCTCTCCCTTGGTAAACATTCTAAATAATATCATTCACGATGATAAAAGGAAAGAATACAACTATTAATTCACCCCATCCATGCAACTGACTGAAGAACCTGGCCAACACTAGCCCTGCCTCCATCACTTCAGCCTTTTTCTTCTTTCAGCAAGCAATCCTTCCCTAATCCTGGATAACACACCTGCATGTATAGATTCCTTTTTTTATTGATGTGAGTGATCACACTGGCCACTCACATCAGTGAAGCTGTGGTTATACTGAGTGCTTCGGGACCAGTGCACGTGTGCTTCCTCCAAACTGGAGAGACAAAGCATCAGAGTACAATGCATTTCTGAAAATGCATTTTTGGAAAGAAAAGAAGAAAAATGCTCTTTAAAAGAAATAAAATTATACACACACATATACATATATATATTCCTAGAAAATACCTACAGTAAAATTTCTAATAATGGTAAAACCCCATAGCCCATCTTGAACCTGTTTCCCACCTTCCTCTAAATCACTGGGAAACAGTAGGTTTGAGGGTAAAAAACAAACACTTATGTTTTAAAATTACTTGAATACCTAATAATAGCAGAGGTCAGCAAGGTGAAAAACCTGAACTACAGATCACGCACATTTACAATTTTCACAACAAGATGGAAAGCCCATTTATAAAGAAAATATCTTGGGACAAGGCAATAGCTGAGGCTGAATGAGGCATCTGAATATCCCATTTTCCTGGAGGCAAACAATCCCAGCGCACACTAGCACAATAAAAATCACATTAGTCTGTTGTGCTGCAGGCCAGCAAACCTGTTAAATAGAAATGTAATGTTGTTAAGAATCCCACTATTAACAGGGGGAAGATTGCAGCTGGGGAGAAAAAGTGGGGGGAAAGTGCTAAAAAGGCACTGTTTGGGAAAAAAAAATTAAAGAAAGACAGGTTTAAAAGACTTAATTCCGATGTCTGAGGTCAAACTTAATGAAAGACAGGATGTGAAAGCTGTCCTAGGTCCCACCACTGCCCACTCCAGTCACCCCAAAGCAAATAAAACATTAATCCTATACAAGACAACAGTAATTTAGAATAGGGATTATAGAAATATTTCCTTTTTCCTCACAGAATCTGGAATTACTACTGATTACCAGCCTTGAAATTGTTTTGAAACTTAGGGCTCAATGCACTTGGGAAACATGTTTTGCTTTGTCCATTAAACAAACATGCACGGAGCCTTGTAAATCTTATTATGATTAATATGTAGTGCTGGAATTTCCCAGGTAATTTTAACCTGTGGGCTCTAACTCTAGTATTTTAACACTGTGCAACTTTCCTGGAGTTAATATCACATTATGTTAAGTTTAGTAGGGTGATTTCATGTTTTCCAACCTTGACCCTTTTATAAAGCATCTCTCTAAATGCTGGGAGATTAGAGTGATGAAAACCACTGTGATTTAATTGACATTATCAGAAAAATCATAGAATCATAGAATAATTTGGGCTAGAATGGACCCTTAAAGACCATCTCGTCTAGTCTCTCTGCAGTGAGCAAGGACATTTTCACCTACATCAGGTTGCCCAGAGCCCGAGCCAATCCGGCACTGAATGTTCCCAGGGATGGGACATCCACCACCTGTCTGGGCAACCTGTGCCAGTGTTTCACCACCCTCATCATGGAAAATTTCTTCCTTACACCTAGTCTAAATCAGGCGTGAATCTCCTTTCATCATCACTTAAAATTAAAAATCAAAAAGAAGCTACTTCCTTCTGTTGTCTCTAACAAATATCAATCCTAGGGCTAAAGAAAAAGTGTCATAATTGTTTGGTTTTCTCTTCCTTTTTTTTTCTATCTGTTAAGGTGACCACCGGGAGTTGCACTGCCTGGAGTCTTGATTAAATGTTTCACTGCATCCAGAACACTTCATCATGCAGCATAGCCAAAATCTATTATGGCTTGCAAGTGACTCATGCTTTAGCTATGAGAAAACCATAATAAAGAGCATTTTACATAAAAATGCCCAAAAGGTTGGTAATTTAATCTGGATTCTAAGTAGTATGCAAGGTCTCTGTGTCCAGTCTGTGCAGACAATAAGGCATTGTCTGGAAATGCGTTACCTACTGTGGTTACATCTAACTTTTCTTGCCAAAGTCCGGATGAAAGACACTGAAAAGAAATCTTGTCTCAGCAGAAGGCCACCAGCCAGGACAGGACATTGACATTTCCAAGACAGAAGATTAAAAAAAAAAGTTTTCCTAAAGGCAAAGCAAGCAATGCGAAAATTCTCATTCTTTCTGAAATCAGTATTTTAAGGTAATTTAAGCACTACGTCATTTTCTGCTCCCTCGAAAGAGACACAGTCTCACATGCAACAGAGGGAATTAAAACTGGGTTAGGGAAAGCACTACTCAAACCTTGGCTAATTTAACAAAGTAACAGCACGCTGACTTTAAAACACACATCAAAACATACAAAATCATAAACATGGAAACCCAATATGATCCAACTTCACAGCAAACGAGAGATAAACATCAAATTGGTACAAGGGATAAAGCTGATAAGAAACGCCACATGCATTTATTTTTTCCCTTCCTTCACCACCAGAACCATAATGAAATACAGGTCATTTTGTCAGTACTGGTTAATGAGTAACATGTATAGCTCAGTCAATATTCACACAGTCTAAAAATTTGATTGGTTATAGGAATGAGTTATTTTGAGCTCCATTTCTATAGGACTAACCAGCACACTAGGACCTCTCCCAGGTCTGCCCAGAAACTGCAATCCAGTGGCACCAAGGCAGAGCTGGGCTGGCTCTAAGGACCATGAAAAGCTCCTCCACCCACCCACCCTTTCCATGGATGCTGGATATGCTCACATACATGGCCCTATGGCATTTCCCCAGATAAAAGGGGTGACTTTCTCATGAAGACACTACTTCTTCTGCATCTAGTACTACTTCTGGTTACAAACTCCATTCCAAATACCTGCCAAACCAACACAAACACTTGGCAAACACTTGCTAGTGAGGTTTTTCTTTTCAGGTTTTTTTTTTTTCTCAAATACTCAAAGCAGTATACATTTGGGAACCATTTGGTTTATAACTTTGCATTTAATTAAATGAGGTCTATTGCCATGTAATAAGAAATGGATTGAATCAGTAAGAACATTTCAGTCCATGCCAGAGAAAAAAAAAAAGAATAAAGTCAGAAAATGCAAGCATTAGAAGTTCAAGAATGGGAATGTCACACCTCTAAATTAAATAAATCACCTAATTAAACTTACAGGTGTGACTTTTAAGACACATGCAGTCATCAGGACAGTATGATAAATCCATCCCATCACTTGAAGGCTGCCCAAACAGCAAAAGAAAAGCTCTTTACTCAGAGCCATGGTAGAAAAAGCATTGCTAGAGACTGTAAAGAAAGCACAGATTTTTTTCTCTGAGTGGAAGGGAATTAAAGATACAGGACTGAATGCTGACTGATGGTTTGCAGTTATGAGGGTTTTTTATATGGCACCTTTCTGAGAAGAATCCCTACAAGAATCGAAATAGACTATAGCCAATAAAACACACAAGGCCTACGTGTTACTTTACAGTTTCGGGTTTAAAAGTACAAGGCCACTTCATAGAAATGCCTAAAGGTTTTTTTCCCCCCACAGCATCAACAGGCTGCTAACAGGGAACTGTTGGGGCTAGAAATTCCAAGTATTTCTGCATCCTCCTACAAATGTCAGGGAAATGCCTTCCTCACCATATTCCTCTTTTGCAGACTGCAGGCTTATGCAGCGACTTCACATCTGGTGTCAGGGAGGGCCCCTTCCCCGCGGCCACAGGCCACTTGAGGCCAGAAAGGCTTTCTTCCGTGGCCACGGATGAACCTTTTCATGTGGCTGCCCTCAGCAGAGCCAGCCGACAATCGAGGCTATGGTGGCAGGGTCAAGAACTTCAGCTCACTGGGCACACCAGCCCTCCTTTATCTGCTTTCCTCCCATACACCAGAATTTTTATTTAGGCAGCTGTATCTTCAGGCATATCTTTCCCCAGTTATCTTTTTTGGTTCACCATGGCTGTGCAACCTTTACTACAATTATTAAGAAAGTCCTACACAATAACAGTAGGCTGATGCAGTGTGTATTAGAGCAATATATACCTCTATACACTCCTATACCTGGACAAAAGCAAGAAAGCCCTGCACGCCTTGAAAACCTAGTTTTTCTGCCCAACTAGATTCAACATGTCTACTTATCTCTTCTTGGAAAAACTGCTGTTTCTGGTGATGAGGTTTTGCAATAAAGCCCTTCTTGAAGCTGAATAAGAACACCTATATTAGTCCGTTACCAAACTATGCAGATTCAAATTTACATATAACTACAAACTTTCCTCTCCAAAAATACTCTAAATAGCTGAATAAGACATTTCTTTTGGCCTAGGAATGTAAAACGTGGCTGAAACTCAGTTCAGAGAGTTCTTCATGTCAGCCAGCAATTTTTGTTTCCCTCACTTACCTTTTGAATTTTCTTACTCAGTTGTTGGACTCTGGATTTGACACAGCAAATTTAGAAAATCAAGCATTGAAGACTAATTAAAAGGTCTTTAAAAAGACCTTCACCTTTTGAAGCTTATCATTTCACCATATCTGTAAATACACACATGACCTTGCACACTGAAGAGAAATAAAGTGAAAAGCCCCAGACTTTCACATAAATAGCTGGAATAGCTGGAACAGTGTGCTTATGTGGGATTCTTATAGTCATCTTCCTTAATAAAGAATATGGAGTGTTTTATTTGAGCATAAATTCAGAGATTTGACTTTTATTGGTTCCTAAATATCCACTACATCTTCCCTAGATGCAGAACCTAGATCAAACTATGAAGTTATGCTCTCTGGCTGCTATAATCAATAATGAGAACTTTTAATAGCCCAGATCCTGAAATACTCCCATATTACATCTCTCTCCCCCAACACCCGACTTTGCACCACAGCCAATCTCTCATTGAGAGATTGGTTTTATTGTGGATAGTCCTAAGCAAACCCTGATTACTGGGTCAGAAATAAAACCAGCAGCTGACAATCAGAACACAAACACAGCTGTCAGGAGGGCTACTTGATCTACTCCACACAGAGACTGACCAAACCAAAGCCTCCCTTCAATCAAGTAAAGACTTTGAGTCCTGATAATCTTAGCAAACCTTAAAGGGAAAAAAAAAAAGGAGAAAGAAATACACTGGCACTTCTGCATATCTTAATTTCAGTGTGGCAGGAAGCAGATATACCACAAGAGAATGGTTCCCACGGTATTTCAAGAATAGGAGAAACCCAAGAACCTTTTTTTGCTCTGGTCCCTGTCTGATGTCCCGACTGAAGTGACTCAGCTATCCCTTGTATTACAGCACTTGGGTTTTTCAGTTATTATCCTGATGGTGCCAAATCTTTGATCCTTTGGAAGTTCACCACCACTGGTCATTACTACAAGTCTCTGGATATTTAAAATGTATGGGAGGAATTTTAGAAGAGCTGCGAACCGCCAGTTCCCTTCTGAGGAACACAGGAAAAAACCCAAAACAAAACAAATCAGAATAAATGTTCAAGTGTAACCATAAGAGATGCAGAAACTCTTCACAGACTTTAAGAACCCCTAAATACACAACTAAAAGATATAATTCTGTCTTTTGAAGATTGAACCTAAACTCAGTTTCTTTACGTTTTCCCCTTGCTTTCCTTCCTTTGATTTGTGTCTTCAGTAGGGTCTCTGTGATGTGGCATGAGATTTTTTTAAAAAGCACATTTTTTTCTAAAGATCTTGTAGGCTGCAACAGTCTCAGTCTCTCTGGTTTTAACTGAATTAAGCAGTGCCATGTACTGGATGTACAAACTGGCCCTCTATCCATGTGGAACAGATTAGAGGATGATCATTCATTGTATGTTCACAATTGAAGCATTTCAATAGTTTTATAGACAATTGAGAAAAAAGAAAAAGTATTTTGAGGACAAAATTTGAATGGCTTACAGTTAAGTGATCGTATGATATCAAAGGACAGGAAAAACAGAAACAGAGTAGGCAAAATTTAATACAAAAAACCAAAGAAAGTCGCTCATTAACTCTTAGTAAGAAAATTACAGCAGCAAAGCTGGGCATCACGGAGAGGTCTAAGAAACAATGCTGAGGCGCTTTTTTACCTGGTTTTTTGTACCATTTCCCCCCACCCCCACCACCTAAGAGTCCTAAATCTCAGCCTGGTTTGGTCCTTCCATCGGGTGTGACACACCTTATTTTATTTCCTAAGTGTAACACAGAAGAATGGCAGAGCAAAACTTTCCTGTAAAAAAAGTATTTTGTAGGTACAAGTGTAATAAATCTGAAAGCTTTCTGAGAAAGTCATCAAGCAGTGAAAAGAAGGAAAATAGGGCAGGCAAAGACTTCTGAATAATTAAAAAAATGGCAACAACTCAAATGCCTCTGCTAGCTCATCCTGTTAATGGTGACAACAACATAATTACCAACATAATTTCATAATGAACAGCTGGTGATAGGGCAACAGGGACAGCACTATGCCCCAAAGACATCATGGTGTGCTTTACAGGGATTTGTTTCTCTTACAAGTAATTGCATAGGAAGTAGAGATGCAGCTATTCTGTTTAAAAACATTCTAGAGCTGAAAATATCCACACCTATCTAGAAACATACTGCTTGAAATATCAGCATTTGTGAGAAATTACTAACGGCAATGTCTGCATTTATCAATAGCTGCCTTCTACAAACTTCCAGCAGACTTTCTCCAACATGATTAAAGGCACCTTTTTTTTTGTAATGAAATACTGTGGTATCAGTCTTCTGGGGGAAAAAGTAAGAGACAGAGATATAAGGTGATATGATTGGTACAGTGCAGTTCACGGCAGATCTGGCTGCCAGCCTAAGCACTCATCACTCCTTACTTTCAGTCAGAATGTGACATTATCCAAAAGCTATAAAGTCACTAGCAACAAAGGGAGGAAGGAAACCTCTTGCAAGAAATCTCAGCCCCCAAAAAGCACGCGTAAACTGAAGTCACTCCTGCAGTCAGTCTTTCCTATGACCAAACTACAGTACAGAAAAGCAGAAGCTGTTATTTACCTTTCCTTTATGGTTTATGAATCAATGACACACTCCCTGCTGTGTGCCATTTGCTGACACGGCATATTTTGTCTCAAAAGAAGATACTGTTCAAAATGACGAATTATAGGTTGCTGGCGTATTTAACACATCTTCTGATAACTCTTAATTGTGCATTGTTCCAAATGTATTTCTTACATAGGCATCACCAAACAACACCCAGCAGCTTTCTTACTTCTTGCAGCCCAGTAGGTCACAGATGACCTCCAACCAGGCCATGGCAATTCCCTGACATGAGATGGTGTACAAAATGCTGTAAGTATTTGCAATATGCTTCAGGGAGAAAGTTACAGGTTATGGTTACAGTAATTCAGGTTAAAATAACAACAGTAAAAAGAAGTGAAGGGGGAATATTTGTAACAATGCTAACTGATGGCTGGATTCACATTCTGTTTTCAGTTACCCCAAAACAAATCCCGAGAGATTCCAGCCAGGTTAATGCCTTTCTTTGCATATATATATATATATATCACAGATTAATATACTTGGCAAACACTGCTGAGTGAATTTAAATGAGCCTACAATACGAGCAAGTTAGAAGGGTTAATTGAAACCTCTCTGTGCAGAAATGCAAACCCCTCAAATCTGTCAAAATTAATGAGAAAAGCCAGAAGAAACATTATGGTTCTGTCTAGACTGCCAGAACCTACAGTCTGCCTTGTATTAATAAATTCTATAGAAAAGAAACTCTGCTGTGAGGGTGGTGAGGCCCTGGCATGGACTGCCCAGAGCAGCTGTGGCTGCCCCATCCCTGCAAGTGCCCAACGCCAGGTTGGACAGGGTTTGGGGCAACCTGGTCTAGTGGAAGAGGTCCCAGCCCATGACCTTTATGGTCCCTTCCAGCCCAAACCATTCTGTGATTCACTTTATATCCAGCTCTGTCATCCTGGTGTACAGGGCAACAAAAGCACAGGGAATCCTTTTATTTTCCTGGGCTTGATACCAGTGTTATGCTTGGATGGGAGAGCAGCTCCAAACGGCCTCCTTGTGACGATGCCTGAGCTACAGAGCCACTTCTCCTCCCCAAACCCATCCTGCCCACAGAGCCCTCGCTGCAAACTGGGTCTGACCCACAGCTGGAGGGAACCAGGCTGAGCAAAACCCCCTTTCATGTCCCCCACAATCCGCCGACTTCAGAGAGCAATACAATTGAGGCCTTTGATAATTATACCTTATGTTGGCTCTACAGCTTCTCCCATCTTAGCCCTTAGAGAAAAACAAGCAAAAGCAAAAAAAAAAAGAAGTCTTACAAAGAAAAACTTTACAAAGCAGAATAAGCCTCCCAACACGACTTTGCAAGCCCAGACCGACAGCACAGCTTGAAGGGGCAAAACCAAGCAGAGGTGACCCTGAACGTGCCAGAGAGGCCCAACTGCTCTGACATTCCTTTCGTGTTCTGGGGTCTCCAGGTCTCCTGGACATTCCCATACCCAGGACACACGAGCACCTCTTGGCACCTCTGGTAAATCCCTACCTGCTGCCTCAATCCATTTCTTATTTTTCAGGCTGATGAACGTGTACCTAATAACCAGCAGAAATGCAAATAGGACTCCCAAAACAATCGTCTACTGACCTAAAGTAGTTTGACACTTATGAAGACATCCTTCTTCCATTTATCTTAGACAAAAGTCTTTTCCTACGTTTCTAGCAGCCCCTGGTAAAACACTACAGACATCAGAACAGCTTTAAAAAGCAGCTTACAAAGCACATTATCACTGCTTTCTTTGCACAGAATTTCATTTAAAATACACAAGTAGCTTCAAAATCACATTTATTCACTGCCTTTCAGCACAAGCTCGATGAACATTAAACTTTTAGTTCTTGGGCTTAGTATATATTGGTTTTTTATTAACTTTGTACTTTGCAGGTTTAGAAAGTAAAACCATGCAAACCATGATCGCCAGTATTTGTGGCTCTTTAATTTAATACACAGCTACAGCATCGCAAATACATTGCTGAACTAATAAAACCATCACAAAACAACAAAGAACATCAAATTCTGCACTGATTTTTATACTATACAGTCACTGACCTCACCAGTACTTTCTAATCAAGCTTCCTGTGCCACACTTATATCACAGTAGCTCATCAAATTTTCTAATTTATGTACAAGGACCGCTCAGCTCCTCTGGTTTTTGGGTACATTCATGTATGCATCTCATTAAGACTAACTCGATTAACACCACATATTCAATAATCAGTTTGACAAATAATAGCATCAGACTGCACAGAAACAGAGCAGCACTTTAATTTTTTTTTCTTCTAAACTTGAGCTTATTTCCTGGTATTGACATCATAATTAACTTACATCAAAAATCCTGCTGCTGTAAATCCTACTGACTTCAGTTAACTATGCCAGAAAGTGGTCCATCATGTGAGTCATCTGCTACAAAACAGAAAACAGCAACCATGCAACAGAATAATGCCAACTGAAAAGATTTATGTTACTCTCACCACATGCCCCTTCGAGTTGTGTAACTCTGCACAACGGCTACGATACCATCTTGTTTCTCTCAAATGTGACTAAGGAAAGGTGACTAACCATTTCAATTGATGTGTTTTTCTTCCTGTGGGCCTAAAAAGCAGCTTATTTGTACAATTCAGGCACCACAGCAACGAAAGTTGTGTGTCTCATTTGGCATAAGGCCAAGTAATGCTTGCATAGTGCCAAATGCTCCAGTAACCTAGATAACTTATACAGAGCTGATGCACAGGAGAGAAAATCAGATTATTACTGCATTTACTACCAGATACAGCCTTAAATTTCATTGTATACAGGGCTGTGCTTTCGAGTGAGCCATCCTCAGCAGACGCTTTTGGAAAATACACTTGGCACTTACAGAGTACAGTTTAAAAAGAGACAGACAAAAAAAAAAATTAAAACAAGAATTAATGAGTACATCTGTAATTCTGCAATTACGGCATCTGCTCTTAAGCCTTTGCATCTGCTTGTGTACAGCTGCTCAGCACTGTCAACAATAACCTTAAAACCATGACCAGATATCATCTCACAACTTCAAGCCAAGCAAAAAAAAAAAGAAAATATATTTTAAGTTCACATAGTGGATATGAACTTAAAAGTTTTAAAAGGGTGTCCGTAGGGCTTTATGTTTTCAAATTCAAAAAAGGCTTGTGTGAAACTGAAGAGCTGCCTTCCAAGAATTAGCAAAAGGAATAATCTCCATGGGAGAGGCTTCATCATAAGAATTCATTGTCTAGCAATTGTGTTTTGCAAACAAGGACTTTAATAAAAATGTTCTGTAAAATGTATTTCAGTAAAAATCTCCTCAAAACAAAACATCTATGGTCAGGACAAGCAAAGCACCACATTTTAAAACAAAGAGAGCTGCCAGCATTAAGCCTCCCTGATATTTTAGGAAGAAGGTTTCTGAAGGTGTCACACAAATACTTAGTTCAGAGCAAGCCTTGATCAGCTCCAGGGGGATCTCAGAAGCAGGGATGAGTAAGCAAGTAATTTGGGTGGGAATTCAAATTGGGACATACCTCAAAGCTCAAAGCTACGGAATATCCTCAAAGCCTACAAAAAGCCTCATAAAGATGCTTAAAAACACAAGGTAAAAAAATTTCAGTATTTAATAGAGACCACCTCTTTATTTTCTGCTGCCAGTACTGTGCAGAGCTGCATCCTCCGGGAGTGGCTGGTCCTTCTCCCAGTGTCCACTGAGATTATTCCAGGCCTGACAAACAAGGGTTGTTATCTCAGTTTCAGTCTCAGCTCTGCCAAATACATGAGAACCAAGTGGAAGAGGTCCAAATGTTTTTGTAGATGTGAAATTTTGTCTGTCTGTGCTCTCCTGTCCTACTGAAGCAGCGGAGACACACACGTTTGGGGTGCAACTTCCATGTGGCAACATAATCCATTTGTTGCAAAAGGCTGCGAGGTCTCTTCCACTGTTTGTAGCTGCACAGTTATAAATGGGTTGAGTTATGATGATTGCGGGTGTATTGATGCAAAAGTATGAATTAAATATGATTAATTTATGAAGAGCCTAAAATTACTTTCCTTGGCAGAGTATGCACCTAGTGGTGCTGTGGGATTTGAAAGGTCTGACACTTCCTAGGGAAAAGACAAGAACCGGTCATCTGAGTTACCAGTCCCAACATCACCCACGGTTCATCCCCTCCTGTACTAGCTACTGGGGCAGTGGTGGTGCTGCAAAAGGTACAGTTTTCCAAAATCCTGCCTATTTCCTTTTCTTAACCTTGCTACTTCGATTCCTTTGCCATTAATATCTGTCTCTCTCTGTATCTAAGTAGGCAAACTAGGAAAGCGTCCTTCTTCTAACCACCGAAAAACTAACTAACTCCCACAGGCTTTCTTCCCTGGCCTTATTCTCTACCTGCAATCTTCTCATAGCTTTTATTGCTCTTCTGTGCACGCTTCAATATCCTTCCTGAGCAGGCAGGCAGCGCTGTGGGCGACGCGCAGTCAATATATTCTGATGTTTTACAAGCAACCTTCCAACCCACGCCCCTGACAGGGGAGCTATGAGCTGTTTAATGTGTCCCTTCTGGTGAGCGCTTACGTCCCAGCGCTGTATTCCGTGTCACGATCACTCGTGAAGGAGAAGCGAGGGGGGTAAGGAGGAAAGATTACCTGCTCATTCCAAAGCCATTAGCAAAAGGTTTCGTGCGCACTTTTTTTTGCACACAAAAGGAGAGGGATACCACCTAGGCAGCCAAGGAAAGGGTTCACAGGCACCTAGAAAGCAACAAGGAGATAAAAACCAGCCAACTGTGTACAACAGACCTAATTTCCTGCAGCGAGGGAGCAACAAACACTTGCCACAGGGGAAAAGCCACAGATGTCACATCTCTCTGTGAGAGGGGGGTCTTCCCATCTGAACGCAGGCCAGTAACGTGCCCCAGATGTAGGAAAGGCAAGCCACATGCCACGGCATGAACCAGGAGTGCCACGCGTATGGCATGGGAAAGAAGCCTTCTGTTCTGCTGTTCACAGGCTCACCTTAGCTACAGCCCCTGGATCAAATTCCAGTGCAGGAATCCAGTAACTGTGTGGAACCAAGGGAAAAAACTCAGAAAACAGGAGCAATGATGACTACAGTCATTGAACATGACCCACAAACTGATATTGAAAGAGATGAGATTCAGTCTCGAAAATGAAGATGGAGAGAAATTATATTACAATAGCCTTACAGCGCAAAGAGAAAGGTAATAAATTGTTTAAAAACCAAAGGACTTATACAGTAATAAAAACAGCTTAGGCTAGCACCTAGGAGGAAATGCTGCAACGCTGGGATGAAGGGGAGTCTAAGAAGCAGCAGGAAAAGTCACTGCCAGGAACACTGAAGGGACCTGAGGTCCTGCCTCTGTGCTGGAAAATGTGCAGGTTCCTCCCAGCCTTCCCTCTGTCGATACCACCACAGTTGAGGAAGCAGTTTAGGCGAAGAGTGACTGCCAGTGGTTGGTGAGACCCGGTAGAGACTTCAGTGAGAAAACAGGATAACCAAAGTGAAGCTTCAGACTGCAGCTCGGCACCATCCGTGACATGCGGGATACCTCTCTGCATCCCTTTTAAATGATCCCCACTGCAAGCATTTTTTCGGGGATAGGAGAGTATCAACACCACCTTGAGCACTATCACCAATAAAAGTCAAGCCTTCATACGAAAACCATCTGCATTTGATTTGCTCTTCCTGCTGCTCTGCACATCACCACCACAATTACAAACAGAAGTATTTGGCTCCACGCCTTGCCCTTTTATTGCTTTACTATGCTTCACTGCCAATCCTTATGGCAACAGAACTTGCAAAGTCATGGACTCTTATAAAAATCTTATAATACTAAAACCCTGTACAGCAAGATTTCTCCTACTCTTGGACACCGTGGAGTTTCCAGGTATTGTTTTTGCTCTCATCTCATTTTATATTTAATATAATAGCCAGAAATATGAGTCAACAATAATAAGTTGAAGATTTTTCTTTTTTTTTTTTTCAATCTTAGGTATTTCCTTTCTGCTTTCCTCAGTGCACTCTGCTCTGATTTTATTTGTACTACAAACTCCTTGGGGCAGAGGCAGTCTGTACAGTACATTCTAAATCTGAGTTCACAGAAGAAGGTAGAAAACTGAACTGTGATCCTTGCTAGCACACACTGAATGTTTCCTCATCATTTGATCTAAGTGTTGTCCAGTAGGCTGAGCCCACTGGAGCAAAATATGTCCCTACAACCACAGTCTGAAAATAAAGACTACTGAATTTATCAAAAAACAACAGAGTTTGCATTAGTTCCTGTTCCTGCAACCTTTCTTTAAATCAAAGAAACAACATAGAATCAGCAAGACAGGAAATTCATGGATTCAGCTTTTTCCTCTCAGGCCAACATGCCAATTATTACATTTGGTTTGGAATCTGAAAGCTAAAAGGTGTTCCCCCAGGTGTGTGCATTCGCAATATGGCAAAAGTTTGAACTGGAGTAAAATTAAACACTGTGTTGTTTAACAACAAGGTGTGAATAACCAAGGTAGCTCCACAAACTAACTGACCACTAGGTTTACAGTGGTGAAATATAAATATTTTTGAGCACATGGGTGTGAAGTGGATCTGTGAAGCACTGGGATGCTATTTCTGATGGCTTATGATTACGGGATACTGGGAGAAGGAAAGAAATCTGTTAATTTTCTGGGAGAAGAAAATAAATCCGCTAATAAGTTTCCCACAATATCACAAGTTTGGAGTGTTTCTCACGGCATTAGACATATCCCAGGAACTCACCTGCCCCAAAGCACACAAGCTGCTGCCTGTGAGCTGCCTGCAATGGATTGATTAAGTGCCAGGTGATGGAAGGAATATTAATAATAGTTCAACAGATTATAAGCATATTCAGAGTGGAGGGGTAGACTAGGTCAAAAGCAAAGAGCAATAAAATTTGAAAATTCTCCTTAACTTTACCCAGTGCTGCAAAATGAAAAAGGCTGCCTCGTGCTGCATTCAAATTCTGTGCCATGCAGTGTTTCCTTTCCAAAAACTGTATCTTATTTGTTCAAAAGCTGGACTTCATGGCAAGAGAGAGTTTTTTGGGGGGACGTAATCCTTATGTGCACAATTACTTAAAAAGATTTTAAATAAATAAGAAAAATTCTACAGAGAGACACGTAAGAATTTCTGTATTCCTCACCTTTCTTATTCAAGTTAAACTTGAATAATGAGGAAGAAGCCATTTGACAAGAAAAGGCAGGTCTCAAATAGGTAAAAACAGTTTGGAGGGCACTCACACAGATTTTTCACTGTGAAAAACAAGGAGATTCAGATGAGACCTCAACAAATAGGAATGCTGTTTCTGGGAAAGGAAAATCACCATTTCCAATATGATGTCCCAGAGGCAGGGTCCAAGGGCAGCGCTTCTCATCAGGACCCACCAACATCCAGCACTGCTTTTTTGTAGCCCAAATAGCCAACTTTCTTTTCTGGAAGACTATTTTTTGCAGCATTGAAAACTGATCATCCCCATTACCTGAAGTCTTTGAAGAGGAAAGCACAGTAGGCAAATGCTGCCATCTACACACGGCCAACTGAAGGCGGCTGTGCCAGGCTTGGCAGGAAGATGCAGGGAAACACTGCTTTGCTGCCCTCCACAAACAACTATCAGAGGGTTTAAAAACGCAAACCAGCATTACAGGCAGGAGGCACATCCTGGACAACTGAGGTCCCATAAGAAAAGTTAAGTATTATCTAAACCTGTAAGCAAGAAGCACACAGAACGTTTGGATTTGCGACTACTGTGTCAAAAAAGTCTCGTCATTGAATTATCGCTTCCTTCTCCTGACCCACATGCACAGATTACATTCTGCAATATCTCAGCTGTCAATTAGACGTTTATATGACACTCACAATATATTTTAAAATAACATTTCATACAGCAGCTGTGTTTACAGAAGGAAATATTTTTATAGGGCTCTTAATAACAAATGTCTCCCCTTTCTGCAAGGCTGTCCTTCATTCTAATTATCCCTTTCACTCTCTTGATGAAATCTGTCTCTGGTAGACAGATTATCATCTGTAAAGTTCAGAGAACATTAATCATCTATTTTGGCATGCCACCTGTAAAGGACATTAGGATTTCAAGCTTCAGTTACATCATGTGACAAAACATTCACAAAAATACAAATCATTACCTAGGATTGAAATTATTAACCCTATTTAGGTGACAGAGTACATGACAGAAGATAGCTTCTTTAACTTCTAATCAAAGAAACACACCAAAATACAATTTATAAAGAATAACTAAGTAATATCTCATGTTTGGTTGGGCTTTTTCTTTTTTGGGGTTAAAATCTATTTGCTGTCTTTCCCTAATATATGTGTACATACCTGAAGGTATTTTCAAAATATGTGCTTTAAAAGCAATATTGACACTATGATCTACACACTGGTCTAATATTCTTATACCAAAAAGACAGCAAAAGATGAAAGCTCTCCTGCCTTAGACGTCACAGATTTGATAAGAAACTTCACCCTACCTGAATAAAACCTATGGCTCACTCAGCCTTTACTTAATGACAATGGCTTCTGAATGGGCATTATTTATTTATTTAACCCCACTTTGACTTCTTTGGGTGATGTATCCTCCTCCCTAGTGTTACAGTGGTACATGAATATTTTAACAACCCTTGGTGTCTTTGACACTGAAGAAGATGCTCTGAGAAAGGCAGTCAGCTAACCAGCTTCTGCCCAGGTTTTTGAAATGATGAATTTCTGTTGTACCTCCCACAATGCTGTAAAAGTCAACCTCTTTTACCCATGCACAGATGCAGCAGCTGAAGAACCGTAAATTAAAATATAAAGAAACATTTGTGTGAAGCTTTCATCATTAACAGAAATTATGGCCAAAAAAAAACCCCTTAGAAATGAACCCAGGGGCCGGAAAAACACTTCCCTTCCTGAGACTGTGAAACACATCCTCTTGACTGAAAAAGGGATGCACATCAAGAAAGCAGTGGTGGATAAGGAATGAATCTGAAATCCCAGCTCAGTATTGTTTTTGGCAGCCCTTGTACTTGCCAGAACAATGCAATGCCCTGGGCTGCATGTGCCTTAACACACCACCAGAATATCCCAGGTAAGTATTTGCTACAGAAGCACAAGTATTTGGAAGCAAGCCATTCCTTCCAATCTACTGGAAAAGAGGAAAAGGGGGAAAAACACATCTTGTCTTTATTTGTTTAAACCTACCTAGAAGGTTTATAAGACTCACAGTTATTAGCAGGCAGAAGGGTAACCCACCACAGAAAAACCTCCTGCAATTGACAGCAATTCATTTGTAAACACCTTAATTGATTTTCCAGCTTAGAACACATTTGTTCCTAGTCTAGGGCACTACAGCTTGAATTGCAATTTATTAATTGTACTATACCATGGCTTGGCCTGAAATCTCAGTATGTCTGAGTTATTCAACCCTGCTAGGATTAGCAGTCCTCAAAGCAATGCCAAGGCCTTCTGTCCTGCATTACAAACACAAAAGAAGTAAGGCTGGAAAAATCTGGAAATCAGCTAGCTGGTTCATCCCCATGCCCAAAGAGAGGATCAACTGTACCTGTGGTATCCCAGACAGGCACTTCTGTAAGCACTCTGAGAAATATATATATGCTAAGAACTGTTTTACAAACTCCCTGGACGTGTCTTTACAAAGCATCAGTAGCTTTGCCATTAAAAAGTTGTCCAAGTGACTAAGCAATCTCTCCCTCAATGCATCAAGCCCAAAATAACATTTATTTTGCTGTCCAATAAAGAGATGGAGCTGCAGAAGCCATTCTTTCATTGCTTTTACTGCTATCCAGCAGCATGAGAATGCTCATACTTAGTCAGATCAAAGGTTCACCTGCTCAGGCCTTCACCAGTGCAGTAAGAAGAGCCAAACTTCAATTCCATACAGCTATCATTTGTGAAAGACTTTATGAAAAGCATGTATAGAAAATTTCTTAAGTAAAATACATCATATTGCTGGGGTTTGGGTTTGTTTGGACACGGCAGTGCTGGGTTAATGGTTGGACTCTGTGATCTTGAAGGTCTGTTTCACCTGAAATGATTCCTTGATTCTGAAATTCTGAGTGAAAAGGCAAGTGCAAAATCATAGAATTAAAAAAAAGCACTGGGACACACGTAAGAATAAATCCCCCCACACTTCCCAGCTCCCAGCCATTTTCAGTTCAAGGATTTCTTGAGCAGGATGTGGTTCCTATACATTGTCCAACGTTCCCTTGAACCCATCTTGACTTCCAGCACACACAATGCTTTTTGGCAGGGTGCTCTACTGTGCAGCTCCATCAATTGTGCAGAGAACCACCTCCTTCCAGCTCTTCTGGAGACAAAACAAGTTTCTAGCTTCTTATATCACTTTTTTTTCTTTAAAATGACACAGTATGTGCTGTTTCAAGTACTGCTCTGATAGATCAAGTAGTCTTACGCTCATCTTGATTTCCCTCAAGACCCAGGAAAGAGATTTTGGAAACAGGATCAATGCCTCAGCAGAATTTACTAACCGAACACTGGATTAGGGTAAAGTAAACTCTCCCTGGATCTAAGGAAATGAACAAATGGATCTACCAGCTGTACAACTGTTCAGTTCTTTGCTGTTTCTTGCGATAGGTCCCCTGCATCCACGGCCTTGACAGAGAGGCCAAGCTACCAGCACTTAACACCAGTAAGCAGCACCAGGAGGGACACTGCCAAACACTGCCCATGAGCAGAGCCCCAGAAGCCAAACCCTGCTCCTCAGGGCAGAAAAAGAAAAATGAAAAGAAATGAGAAGTGACAAAGCCAATTGTCGTTGCCTCGCTATTTACAGAGAGGTCTTTCAATTGCAAAAACGTCTGTGTAAATCCAGTCCCAAAGCTCATAGGTTTTTTTTACATCTGCACAGGTGGGTATGCTCGTATAATGCTTTTTGCTCTGTCTACCTCAAAAAATAACTTAAGACACAAATTACAGCGGTTTTCTGTTGCAAATGGCTGTTTTTCTCTCCCCACACAGGATATTGGTAAGACAGAAGCACATAGGAAGAGAACTACCTTCACAGTTCACTCACACAAAAATGCCACAGATTAACCTCCAGCTTCTATATTAAACCAACAGGAAAGGTTAGAAGCAAAACCAGCCAGTGCTGGAAGTTTATCGATGATGCTAGAATTTGCTCTTTGGGTGCTACTTCTCTCACTTCTGAGCTCTCCTGCTGGTGAAACAAGATCGGCTCTTCAATAAAAAACAGCTGGCTAAAGCTAAACCAAGTCATGACAAATTATATTCATACAGCCAACATCATTATAAAGGAGAAAAATAAAATCTACCTCTCCAACATCAGCATCTAGAGGTTTTCCTTAAAACTACTGTGTTCAAGAGTACGACGGGTAAAGGACCAACACCGGATAAAGTCACCTTTCTACCAATGGCTGGCAACAGCAAAGGCCATGGCGATGTCAATTTGTGGCTTCCTATTTTTAGTTTCCTGCTTCTGGTAAATGAAAGGGAGACATGTAAAAACACAGACTATAACAGGTCACCATGTTTTGTAGCAGATATTCAATGTCAGAGGTCTTGCACTAGACTTTCAATGTTTTTATACGTAGATTCTTCATGCTAACAAGTCTGTAACTGGATCTCACCTTGTTCTAACCTATTACGAGACTGCCCATAAGGAAAACGACTGACATTAATAAAACCAGGCAAGGTTTTCCTACTAGTGCTGGAGCTAAATAGCTTTTTAGAAAAGATGAGATATCTCTGGGACACATTTTAGTAAGCAGAGGAGCCCTGTAGCCTGTGAAAGCCAGGAATCAGGCTGGACAGCACGGTGGTCTTTTTGGTCTTTCAGCCTGATGCTATTCATTGACTAATCCCCTCCTCATGGCCAGGGAGATGGGCTCCTGGGCAGCAGTAGACCACAGAAAACCAACCCTACACAAATTTGTGAAGAGCAGCTTACATGCTCAGAGCCCAGATGATCTCTGTGGAGATTCACGGGAGAACTATGAATGAGATACACCAGGGAATCTTCTCCGAGACCCGAGAAGCAATACTTAGGAGAACAAACAGCCACATCCAGAAGATATTTAAAAGCAGCTATCAAGCAAATTACACATTAAAAATCTATGGAGCTGGTAATTCATTTCACAGGTAATGAATACTTTAAAGGCCACCATCTGTGCATCCAACTTCTGAGCATTGTGCAACTGCGTGTTGGACAAGTGTTCCTGGAAAACAATGCCCTTATTGCCTGACTTGCTCAGATAACCTGTGGACTCTTAGCACCCCATGCCTATGTCCAGTTAGCAGCGGCCTCAGAAACAAAGCAGACTGCAGAATAAAACAGCAAGGTGCAAAGGGTGAATTTGTCAAAGCACACCACTGCTTTTAGTTTATCTGCACAGAGACAGTTCTGTTCTCTGAGACCAAAAATGGCTCCTGCCCCCAGCACTGCCAGGGCTTTTTGAAGTTATTGCTCTGGGTCTCCAGTCATCTATCTGTGCACGTTTCAGTAACCTTTACTTCTGCTGAATAATTCAACAAAGCAAAGATTTGCTATTGGCAATCTCTAATGTAAAGGAAAAAACTAAAGCTTGCATTTGGTTTACTAAAACTCCCAGAGGGGAAAAAAAAAATAATATATCTCTCCTCTTTGACCTTATTTGGGACTTTGCTTTGGGAACTGGCAGGAGGAAATCCAATGCTGTCCAAAGTTTTGATTATGGGGAAAACAACTGACAAAACTGCACGCCTAAGGGTTAAAACAACAGTGACAAATAAGAGCTGGCGACATTGCTGATGACAATCCACTCTGAAAGCCCTGGCAGGATGGCAAGGACTGCATGGACAAAGAGAGCTCACACTGCCCAGGTTTGAAAGGACACAATGGATTCCAAGGAAAAGACGGGGTTTTCTTGTGCGTGATTGTAAACTCAACGAAAATTGAGCTCTACTTTAAATCCTGCCCATAGGCCAGGCCAGACTTCCGTGTGCTGGAAGAACCTGACCAGCTCATGGCTCTAATCTCACCCACCAAAGAAAACTCGGCCAGTTGTTTGCCATCTTTTCCTTTTCAATACCTAAAATTATTAATCTGCTGCTCCAGGTCTATCAGGAGAACACCACAAGGCAGAACGGCACCACAGCCCTCCAAAACCACACAGCATCAATCTTCCCTCAGCTGCAGCCTGGCGTGAAACTGCACTGACATCATGCAACCTGGAGCTTCACAGAGAGCATAAAATTTAAAACAGAAGCTGTAATAGGATACGTTTCCATTTGCTACCCCTCCGCATTTAATATAGAGGATATTATCCTCCTATCCTATGGCAAACTCACTAGGCTTTTTCATTCTTGATCTTCATCCATCGAGCAAAATGTCATCGGTGATGACAGTACAGCTCTTGGTAAAGGAATGATGTCTTAGCTTGTGCTCCCTCTGCTGCTCCTGCTGCAGCACAGCAAAGCACAGCTGGATCTGACCTAAAGATCCCTGGGGGTTCTGCCCATCGCTTCAGTCCATTTCACTATTTTTTTCTGCACTTTTCTTTTTTAAAAAGGGGAGATTTGAAAACAGAGTACTGAAGTACGTAAACGTGTAGGGCTTTAAACGAAGTGATCTCTGAGATGACAGATCCAAGTGGGACTCTATGTCCTTTGGGATTCCGAAGTCCTTCTGGCTCTGCTGCACAGAGTTGAGCATCCCCCCCTCCTCTCAGGGGGATGCAGATCCAGTTGCAGGGTATATGAGGGACCAGCACTCACAAACCCCTCATCCTCTGCAGGCTGCTGCCGTGCCACGGTGACACATTCCTAACGTGGCAGTCACCGGCAGCCCGACCTTCTGCCTTTGCCAAGGACATCTTCCCTGCAGGGCCACGGCATCTTAGGGGCAGTGGGGAGGGAAGAATGAGTATGAAACTTTAGACAAAGGGTAACCATAAAACTAACTACGGTTGTCCATTAAAGATTGGTAACAAAGTGTAAGGGAAGAAACATTTCTCCAGAATTACGGCTCACTCAACCCAGGTACAAACCAAGCCTTTGAGGAGATGGTTTGGTCATTGATGGTTAAGCATGTCCTTGGTTCTTACAACTTGAACACCACCAATTAAAACAAGTGGTACTAACTAATACCACCAGCATCAGTCAGACCCACAGGAAGATCAAGATCAGTTAACATTTTTTCCCTTTACTCATAGCGTTTTATCTAGAAGTACCCAATTGTGTCGACTGTCATAAAGAAACTAATTTTAGGAGAAACGCAGAGAAGGAAACAGGAAGAATGTCCCCAGTGAAAAAAGGCTGGGCAAGCACATATACACACATTAATTTGCTTGAAAATCTATATTCTGACTGTCTTGGCAAGTTCAACAATATAAATAGTGTATGTCTAGTAAGCCTAGGAGTGAAGGACAAACTTTCTATACATTTATTTTTGCTTGCTGTGGGGAAAATACTTCCCTCAGTATCTAGGATTTTAGGATTGCAGGTTGGATAGCATTCATTTTTTCTGTGTTTGCTTGTATTTTTTTAAAAAGTAACTCTTTACTAATAACTCATAACTCACAAGGTGCTGTGATGATGGAGAAGGCAGCAGAAGACCTGTTTGTGCTTCAACTGAGCGGAGAATGACAACCAACCCTACTGCCATTGTCACCATGAGCCTTATTCAAGTAGAAGTAGCCAAAAAGCCATAAAAATGGTCAGAGTTACAGAGGTAAGCCAGTCAACGGCAAGGAGCATCCACTGCAATCAATGCACATTAAACTAAGCAGGAAGAAACTGATACGCAAACTATCCGCAATAAAATATGAAATTCACTTTATCCATCTTCCCTTCCTGGAGAGAAATTGTGCTGACAGGAAAGGCTGGAAGCTGTGCCTGAAGTTTCCTAATCTCCCGCTTTAAACTGGATGCTGAGCCCTTGCACTGACCCGGTGATACTTTATATTTTTTAAATGGAAGTGTATATAAATAATTTCGTTAGAAATCTATTTGGCAGTCAAAAACAAGGGAAGGAAGCCTATAATTTACTGACCATAACTTTAAAAAAGAGAGGGTGTGTGAATGTATGCTTCTTTGATAAATCTTCCTCCCAAGTATACACCCATATCAGCATTTCCTCCTCCTGCCGATTTCAGAACAAAAATGTGCAGTCTAAGTGAACTTCTATTTTATGCCACAAAAACCTATCATTCAGTGGTTAACAAAGACCACTGGGAATTTGTTTTTCTAAAAGACAGCTAACCAATCCCTGTAATTCAAAAAGACTTTTTCTCATCAAAGCACCACAGGAACACCGAGGAAACATTTCAGAGCTCAGCATCCAAGATGTGGGCATTATGTGCGACACAAAAGTATTCTGGAAAACTCAAGGCTCTGGTATGACACTGTATGATTCAACTTTTTGGCACACTCCCCTTCTACCATCATCTGAAAACCATCTAAGATAACCTCTAAAGAAGATCTGGGCAACGGTCTCCTCTTCCCTTCCTTTGTCCCAACAGAGAACTGTAATCTGCTCTTTGATTTCTTTTATAAAACGGGACTACAAAGGAACAGCAAGGAAAAAAAAGCCCGTTTGGAAACAAGGCAGCCAGACATCCAGCAAGAGCTTCTCATCCAAGCTTGAGGGAATCTCACAGCTGGCTGCTGCCACATCTCCCTCCGGATGGCCACGGCTTCCGTCTGCTTTTGCCATCACCTCCATCTTCTGGCTTAGACAATAGCAACAGGTGCGGCAACCCCAAGACATGAACAGGACAGCCCACGGAATGCGCATGTTTTCTGGTCTAAGGGGTTTAAGTGATAACACAGAAGTGCATGCTTGATGGATATCGCAGCCCAGAGCCACAGGATGACACGCAAACTCCTGACACAACAATCCGTACAGCTTTTTGACCATGATATTTGGTAAATGCAGCCAAAATACCATACTCAGAGCTTGACAGTGAACACAGGAAGAGTACTTGGGGTGTAGGACCAGGCTGTTCCGGGGTGTCAAACAAAAACACAGTCTTCAGCTGTTCTCCTGTTTCCCACTTTGGGGTAACTACCCACCCCCAAGTAAAATGTCACCTGTTGTCCCCACTCTTCCTCACAGAAGCATCCCTGACAGAAAGACCAGACAGAGCAGCAGCTGGGGAGGAGCCCACAGCCTTTCACCTTTAGGTTACCACTTGGAGACACCAAACAGGTATCAGATCACTGGAAACCACCCCCTCTGACATATGGAGATGGGTCAGCCACAGCATACCAGTCCTTAAATTCTGGGAGGCATTACAGCTACAAGGAACTCTTTTGTACTTGGGAGAAGAGCAGAAGACAATGTGTGTTTGCATATTTTCCATAATTCAATTGGCTAGTTTCTGTAGGTCGTTTGTTGCCTCTTTCCATCATCCCTGATGTGGACACAGCAGGAACATCTGCAATCCAGGCGGTGAGGGCTGAGAGTGGAGAGAAGGGCTGGAAACACAAATATGAACTCATGCTTTGCAATTAAAAAGATAGATGATACCAACTTCACTCCTGTATGAAAAAGACTGGTTATTACTAAAAATTTTTTCCCGTCAATCTGAATTTATTACTTAATATTTACTTTTGAACTATCATATTTCCAAAGGATATCTCACGAAAAACCCTGCCAAATATTTTCCGTCTTGAATTTCTGAAAGAACACATTTCTGCGCTTTCCAAACTATGGTCCCTCCTTAAAAAAAGTGGCCAATGCAGAAGGAGCAGAAGTGCCAAAAGCATACAGTGACCCAAAGAGAAGAAAGGTGGTATTTTCCTTGAAAATGAAGACATGTGATGCAAAGCTCTAATATCCAGAGGGGAAGAGGACTGGCACAACCATGAAGAGGACAGTAATTTATCGTACTGTTGGTAATAGAGCATCAGATGGAATAACGACGCAGGGCCTTGACCTCTCATTCCAAGCATACATCTTAACTTGGCAAGAGGAATTTGTGTCCGGTTGTATTGTCCTGCTGATGGAGCTCAGCTTTACATAGGAGCTCTCCACATTTTTGGCAGCCGCTAGCCAGTCATCGTGATTTTTCATTTTCATAAGTGTGCTGTCAGGAAACAAAAACAAGCCAAAAGCCCGAGTGTCAGACTCCGCGGAGTAACGTATGTGCACAGAGGAGCGCGAGGAAGCCAGTTCTGGTCAGACCACCACACCTCACTGTGGCCTTCCAGGACTTAAAGGAGACTTACAAGGAAATGGGGACAGACTTTTAGTAGGGCCCATTGCGACAGGACAAGGGGCAATGGGTTTAAACTAAAGGAGGGTCGATTTAGATGAGGCATAAGGAAGACGTTTTTCACAATGAGGGGGATGAGGCACTAGTAGAGGTTGCCCAGGGAGGTGGAAACATTCCATCCCTGGAAGCATTCACGGCCAGGTTCTATGGGACTCTGAGCAACCTGGTGTACTGGAAGGTGTGCCTGTTCATCGCAGGGTGGGTTGGCAAGACGACCTTCAAAAACCCTTTCAAACTCAAACCATTCTATGATTTTCTATGAGCTCATTTTGTGGGAATGGCTGAACTCCACTATGCTCCCACCAGGCTTACTTTACTTCTCTCCAAGGAACCCATTTATACCTGTTATTGACTTTATAATCCCAGCTTTGTATTCTTTTTTTCTTTTGGAAGAAGAAGTAGCAGTTCTCACAGGCCTTGAGTTGCTTTTCCTTGTAGTTCTCCTCAATTACCTATTTCCAGTAAAGCTACATTTCTGTCTGTCTGAGCTACAGCTCATCCAGGCATCCAGCCGTCAGCAGGGCCCAGCTAACTAGGAGAGTCCTCAGTAATGCCAGGGTGACAGGGGTTAACTCCTGTGGTCAGACCTCTTTTTGTGAACCGTCCGTCACAAGACTCCCTCTTGCCCACTGAGCTGCTTAAAATAACTTTTCTCAATTTATAGGGGAGCAAAGATTAAATGACTTCAAAAGAAGCTAATACTGGCAGATGAAAGGAAATAATCTTATGGATACGTGAAGGAACTAGCTGTTTCTTTGATTACTGCAGGGAAGGAGGTCCCGAGCTCCATCACTTCATTAACATCTGAGATTTAACAGTGTCTAAAGGCCCCCGAAGCCTATTCACACCCATCCCACAACAAACTCAGCAGTAAATGACAACCCCCCTAGGAGGAAGGTACATGCCTTTCAAAACCCAAGATGCAAACAATATCCACGGGATATGAACCCTCAGTCTTCTACCATTTAAATTTTATTTATCATGCTTCCAAATCCCAGCTGCAAAGCTGAAGAGAGAGAGATGTGGTTTCTCATTAGCGAAAGCAGTAAAACCTGCAAGAACGAGCTGTAAAATAATGTCCTACATACCTGTGTGGAAAACCCCTGGGATACCACTTAAACTAGGATTGGCTGGTATTTTTCATTTAGCTAAATATGAATATGAGTTTTCCTGATCCATCTCAGTTGTACCCTTTTGTTTTACTATCCCAAATTCATTCCTGCCTCCAAATTCTTTCCCCCTGGGGAAAGGTTATAAACTTAATCCTGGAGTTTGCTTCACACATCATTTGCAGCTTGTCAATGGGCTTTTGAATGTCGCTGTGTGCAGAATAACATTAGCTGGGGGAAGGGTCTAGAGAGTTTATTTTGCTAATGGAAAGAAGAATGACAGGACTAAAACCAAGTTTTTTGTTTCGTTCTTTTAAATCAAGTTAATAAAAAAATTGTATGATCATATTTTTTTTCTGCAATATAAGTGAGTATAAAAATTGTTTTTTGGTCCGCGCTTAGTCAATTTTTCTGTTACTACTTTTGACCTGTGGGACAGAATGAAAAGCCATTTGTTAAATTATAGCTTTTCCTCCATATCTGACTCAGTTACACGGTAGGTTTTTCTTCTGAACAAATTACCTCATGGCTCAGTTCAAAACTGATACATTAGCAATGCGGTCTGCAGATACAATCTGCCACGCTATGGAAAAAAAAACCTTCCTCAGAGCTTTAGCTCTCAGGATGTTGCCACCTGGTAGCAGTTGCTTGATATCCCTGACTACAGCCAAATTCCTAGCTGGAAGTACTGGGCTTAAGAAGCAAATTCTTGCCTAAACTGTCTGCTAGTTATGTGATTTGGGGTTTTTTGTTTTTAATTTGTCATTGCTGAGAGCATTTGTGTGCCTTAACAGTTTGTACTATTAAGAAACCTCCTCAAGAGCAAACTGTTCTCCACAAACATTGAATGCTTAAAGCTGTAATTTCTCTTAATATCACACACGCTTCCTATCAAACAAATGGGAATTTTTTTGGCACTCTCTCAGGAACCACCTTCCTTTAGGGGGAGTTAAAAAAAAAAAAGAATTTATCTTAATGCCCTTGCTACATGAAACTTAAGGAAGCGCACATCACATCGCACAGACCAAAACCAGAGTGAGTGGCATCTGATAAAGCTTGAGGGGCTGGATTACAGTGACTTGTTAAACACCAGGCTTGCTCGCGCCTCCAGGCTGACTTGCTCTCGGGACCACAAGGAGCTGCTCAATTGATGGGAATTCGTCAGTGGGATTTGCCTAATTGCCCAGGGTCAGTTGCTCCTCTCTGCCCCCAGTGCTCCCAGGCTGGGTACCAGCCTGAGGGATGCAGGGATGCCACTGGTGACCACACCCAAGGCTGATGGGCAGGGGGCAAAGGGCATCCCTTTCCCCCAGAAAGCCTTGCCCTGCACAAGGAAGGAGCTGTAAGCCACGCAAAGAATGTGAGCGTGATCTGAAATCCTATTAAAATGGATCCTCTAGCTATCATCATTCCCTCCCCCAAAGCTGTGGCACTGCTAAAGATTACACATACAAGTTCTTGTCTGTTATTCCCTCAAGCAAGGCCAAATTATCCAGTAATTGGTATTTCCAGTTCATTGCTGGATAAAACAGACAGGGAAGATCCAAGTTATGGAGAGGAGAGGGTACAGAAGCAGCACCGCCATGCGTGTCGGCAGGAGCACCACCACAGCATCCACCTCATGTCCCAAATAATTCAAAGAGAGAGACGCTGACAAGGAGGCTTTTGATCCACTTGGGGTCCACAGCACCCACCAAGGAGAGTGTGTCAGACACCCCACAGACCAAAAACACTGCACGGTGCAAGCAGCCAGGCTGCTCCTCTCCGGATGCGACTGGGTCAATCACAGGAAGCAGCTGCAGCGCAGGCAGCTCTTTGACAAAGCAGCCCGACTCCTGCCTGCTTGCCCGTGCCAATTTTAGACTGGTTTACCTTCACAGGAATAATGAGATGTGAGAATTGTGCTAGGCAAGACCTAAAAGCTGCTTTGATTTGTAAGGAAAGCTGCAGTGGGCCACCGCTCACAAAGCACAGCCGGGCCAGCAACCCCGAGCACATTTGGCACTGCCGCGGCCAGACCCGCAGCATCCACCCAAAACATACAATACTTCAGCCTGCTCTGCATTGCTGTGTGCCTTCTAAAAGGCAATTTACACAGCTAAGGCTTTCTGTGAAGGAAATTGGAGCAAGACATGGTTTGTTAGCTTTCCCTTGTCCATTTTTGAGAAAATGTATTTTCCATGGACTAAGTGCGTGTGTGGTTAAAGACAAGCTCTGCAACCACTGCATTAGGACCAAACATGGAATTATGTATAAGCCTGACAGTGATTCATTTTAGTCTTGAAAATGAACAGTATGAAATTAGAGCAACATTTTAGAACTATGAGGTGGCTTTTGCAGCTAGAACAGAAATTCCCCTGTCCATACCGGACCACACTCCACTGGTCTGCAAGCGCTATCAGTAAAAAAGTCAGTAGGAAATTAAAATGATACAAACCTAGGGGACAGCACTGGAGTGAGACTCAGAAGACTCACTTTGGTGTGCCTGTGTCTTCCCATGCTGCTCACCTTTTCTTGTGAATGGTAAGGATTTCTGGATCACAACCTGTACTGTTTTCCATAGGTGGAAAGATCTATCCCTGCTGGCAAGCCAGCACTGCCGGTTTGCTTCCCAAGGATTGCAACCAAGCCCAGCCACTCACACAAACAGGCTGTCCCACGCTAACTAACACTGCCAGGGAGAGTTTGCCTCTTCTTCTTGAAGAGATAACACTAACAACTTAATCCAATTAACACAGCACAAAGCAAGAGTCTGTAATTCCAGGGTGCATGTGCTCTAATGCCTCCTATGGTTCTAGCGAAAGGAAAGTTTGCATTAGATTAAAGAAAATACTCAACATTCATTTTTGCTTATCGTGGAGCAAAGCAGCATAGAGGAATGCGTGAGCCAGCAGAGGCCAAAAGCAGGGATGATGTCTATCCCTCGTGCATAACATCTTTGCCTGCTTTGAAAGAATGTTATGTTTCTCAATGATATCACTAAATTACTGGCTCATTTTCCATTTGAAAGATACTGCGGAGCTGCGGTCCTTAAGCAATCATTCTGACCAGCTGCCAAACCACTTAATCACTTACATGCATTCGAAATAAAAGCTGTCTAACTTACAAGAACTACATCAGCTCAGTTGCCTATCCCAAATTGCAAGGAGCAATGTGTGCCTTTATTCTAATAATGCACAGAGGAAAAAAGTTGAGAAACTACACAGAGAATCTGCTTGTTCACCACGATCGTGAAATCCTAATTGCAACCAACAGCAATGAGATTTTTACTGACTTCAGAAAAATTACATTTCTGCAATATCCAACCACACAACCACAAAAAAAAAAAAAAAAAAAAAAAAAGATCTATCCCTGGGATAGATCTTTTGGGAAAACTATTGGTAATAATGAAGATAGAGAATAGATCTACTTGAGGCCTAGCATAATACAAACAATGAGAGTGATAAATCAGAGATTCCACCCTTTCAGTGTGCAAGAGGTTAGAAAAGTGTAGAAATACAAAATACCCAGGATTTCCAAAAAGTCAGAAAGCATGGTGTGCAGAAAAGCCAGCAGTGAAGTCTGGAGCCTGGGAGCTGGCAATGAAAACACTCTCGCTTTTTGTAGTGGGACAGAAATGAAGGTGTGACAATAATAATAATTGGAAGTCATGTTAACTAGGAATGTCTAGGAATGACTTTCCACCCTAACTGTCCTGTTGGAATAATTTCAGTAAATATATACAATGGGTTGGATCAGAAAATTTTCATTCCACTTTAGACAAAAGGGCTACAATTTAAGAAATACACTGGGCAGCAGCCACAATGTTATGAAACAGCTTGTTATGAAAATGGCAGTTGCCTGAAGAAATATAAAATCTGCAAGAATTAATTCTTCATTTTTTGTGCCTTCAGTTCTTTTCAGCTATTACTGTATTTAATGCAGCATCACTGCATCACATTTGTCTATCTACAGCACGGAGCACCACAATTTGTCATCTTAATACATTAGCTCTGAATTCAACAAAAGCAGATTTTCTTTCCTTTTTTTCCTGCCTGAATGAGCAGCAATAATACACAGCTTTCTCTGAACACTCAAACATCATCTTCTCCTGACCTGATGTTCCTTTTTCAGGCAATTCTTCTCGTGAGTTTAGAGAGGCACTGAACTGCCAGAAAGGAAGGAGGCAGCTATAGGAACGCTGCAGGAGAGGGAGTGACCTGAGAGCATCACTTTGCCAGGACATGCAGGTTGCTGGCCCACAAATCAGCTAAAAATGGATAATCTGCTGGACAAGGTGATAAGATTACAGATCAGACCAATTACAGCTGGAAGCTGCTTCCCAGAACTAATTGATTAAGGCACCTTAGGTCTAAGCTGAGGACAGCATTTGATCTGGTAGGTGCTACGGAGAGCACACAGGACCCACACAGCTTTCCTTGTGGGATCCAGATTTGCTCCTGGATCATCCAGCTGGAAGACACTCAGTAAGAGGTACAGCAGGCAGAAGGCACTCGCTGCCAGAGTCCTGTTCCTGTGGTGCCCACACAGTCACCTTGAGCTTCCAGTGCACCACGGCCTCCAGACACCCGATCCTTCTCCTTCCTTTGCATCCTTTCACCCCCACCACACCCCAAGCACAGAGAGACCCCCACTCCCACCCGGACTGAGGAGCTCACAAGGCACAGCGATGTTCCAGCACTCACAGCTGCCACTTTATGAACCACAGAACGTTCACCAAAGCTCAGGAACCCACGTTTCTGCTTGATTTTAATGACGCCACTTATGCCTATTAAATTATCCATGAAGCATTTTAATTTAGCCAGACCAATTCCCTGCCTCTGCTGCTTGCCTTTTTTTCGGTTTTCTAAACTACCATTAAAACAAAGACAATCTGAAATAAGTGTTTTTCCACAGCACCATCCTCAAAGCAATTATTTTGCTGCAGAGATGCAGTCAGGAAGAATAACCTCCCCGCAGTCTCTTTGGGAAGGCAGGAACTGAGCGAAGCCCTCAGAAAGCCAATCTTTCAGCTCCCATTCTTCCCACACACATCTCAAATCATCTACTGCATTTCTTCTGCTCATTTGACTTCTAAAGCTCAAGCAAAGCGGGGATTCAGATAAAAGACAGCGCTAGAAAAGAAAAAAGAAACAACTCAGCCACTTCCTATAGTGATCTTTGTGCAGCACTAACCCCAGGGTTTTTTGGATGCTGGGCAGTGTGGGTCGGTTTGCTTTCAGCCAGCATCAAAAACTGTGGACTTTGCCTTGGATTGCTGTTCTGTGCCTTTGCAGAGAACAGTTCCAATTCAGAGCAACTGTGTAAATTAAGGGCTGCATGTGTGAATAGGAACTCCAGCTCTCTAAAAAGGGAAATTCAGCTGATGGACCTCACAAGAGTTTAAAAAAATGAAAAATTTAAAGAATACTTCCACAAGACCAGCTAAGCAACTAATGACAAAACAAATTAAAAAAAAAAAAAAGGCCCAAAAATAAACAGTAATAAGTATTGCTTGTTAAAGGAGGTAGCACTTCCCAGAGGAACATCACACACACATCTAAATAAAACAAACAGCTTTGATATGTTTGCATATCTTGATACATATTCACAAGCCCACTATGGGCAATTCAAAATTAATGAAAATTTGGCTGTAAGATCAGGCTATGAAGATGTGCTTAACTGTATTGTCATCTAGGAAGTCATACTCACTGAAACCGTGCTAAATTGTCTGAAAAATACAGAGAAATGGAAAAAAAAAAAATCCAGTTATTTGTTTGCTAGTCAGACAAAAGCTTCAGCCAGACAGCTGCTACCTCCTTGCCTTTCCTTTGGCCTCAGAGACTGGAAGGAAAAACCCAGCTATCACCTCTTGTCACCCTGCTCTCCAGGAGCACACAACTTGCAGATCTCATTTCCTCATAGTTTCTTCACTATTTTTGGGTAAGGAAATTATTATTTCTCATTTTTTCCAGCTTCCAATCAGTTTCCCAGTTCTAAATGACCTGAGAATTAGTTGAATGAATTGAAGAAACTTCTGATGTAGCAGACAAGGCTTTTGCTGCCAAAACTTGGTTAAGTGGTTAAAATAAAAAAAAAAAAAAGAAAAAAAAAAAAAGAAAAAAAAAAAAGGAAATGGTTCTGACCTCTTAGGTGGTGATTTTTCTGTATGCAGTGGTGAAAGCTTTACGACTGGGTCACACAACCAGGTGTGGGACTCTGAGCGAGGAGAGGGGTTTGCTTGGCTGCTCCGAAGGGTACTGGCTTTTTGGAGACCAAAATAAAGCCTGGGTGCCAAGGTAAAAGCCTAAAGGAGTGGAGAGAGTCCTCTCTTAGGATGCATTTAAGGGCCAAACTTGTTTGTTTTGGCTTTTTCCATGCTTCCTTTACCTGCAGAACCACACACAATTTTCATTTGCCTTCAAGTTATTTTAATAGCTCATGAGATTAGGTTTTAATGGATTGCAACTTGAAGCGTGGACTTCTTAAAGGAAAAAAAAATACTTACTTAGAATAACAGCCTTGTATCCTGCATGTGATGCTCAAAAGGGACGAAAACCTTCCTGGGTAAAAAGTTGGAAAAACCATTGCATCAAGAGGGAAACTTGGCTGGCAATAGAATTGCTGGCACCCAGCGAGGGTGGGAAATAATGGCAGAGGTAGAGGGAGGGATGAGGAAGACATGGGATTAACCGGATAAAAGGAGACAAATGATGACTCAAGGTCTTGCGGGCTGTGACCGTTTTGGGAATGAGCAGGCACGAGCGAAGGGAGGAGGAGGGAAAAGTCTGGGACGCGCTGGCAGAGGAGGGAGGGTCGCACAACGAGCAGAGGACGGGGTGTGCACTTTTCCCTCAGAGGAGTGGGGATGAATATCCATGTGTCAACATCCAGGATCTGGGAAGGGGGAATAGGTGGATAGTGTATTTACGTGAGCACACCTCAGCGTCCAGATTATTTTTAATCACAGAGTACACGTGTCAGAAGAAAGAAATCTTGAAAATAATAATTAAAAAACCACCTTTAGTTATTATTCTTAGCCTGTAGAACTTACCAAGAAATCTTGGCAGAACACACCTGGATTCCCGTATTTCTTTGGCGTGAGCTGCTCTTCAGCAGCGAGAAGGTCTGAAGGGGCTGACTGAGCATCCTCTATACCCTTTCACAGTACGCATGGAAGGACACGGCACAACTTCTTCAGCTGCTTTTACAGCAGACTATTTCTCACTTAAGGGCAAGCCCCTTCCATTATACTGATATTTCTCTACCACAACTCATTGAGTCCAAGCACAACACACATCCACCACCACGGAGCGGCGGCCCCTCAGCCTGGGACACTGCAGCTACTGTTCCCTCTCTCTGGGCTTTGTTTTCCATCTCCCCTTGTTATTCCCCAACAAGCCATGGAGCGATCCCTGCTCCCGCAGGCCCCCCTCCCCAAACCCCAGCTGTCAATACCCCCTCGCTCCGCTCCTGGATATGCGAGCGCTCGGGAGTCAATCTTCCCATGAAAATCAAGTCAACGACCTGCCCTTCCCTGTTCCTTAAGAACCAAAAAAAAA
>VZTD01005084.1:1531912-1556398 GCA_013397725.1 Rhagologus leucostigma | reverse complement strand
AAAAAAAAAAAAAAAGCCATGATTTTTTCTTCCCCTCAGTTCTCACGTGTTGTTAATGTTCACTCGAGTTGTTAGGCAATACAAGATGCATTAATTCCTCCAAAGTGAGTTCCCCATGAAAGATTTAATTGTTGCTGATTAGGCATAGTTTTCTCCTTCGCCACCCCCGCTTTTTTTTTTGGGTTGGTGAAAAAAGAAGAGCAGAATGCAAAGATATTTTTCACTCAAAGACCACGTTAGCCTTATTATCTAATCAAGTGGAAAGGCCTTTGTCTGTCCTGGCCCTGCCAAAAAAACAAGTGAGGCAATAAAAACCTTTAAGATTTTTCTCTATCCTTTGTTATCCCAAAAGACCCAAGTTTAGTCAATTGCTGTCACATCACTAGAAAGAAGGAGAGGAGGAAAACAGAAAAGAAAGAGAAAAGACACTGCTGTAGCTATTTAAAAAAAAAAAAGGAGGTTTTCTGTAACCCATGAAGAAGTCTGGTACACAAAATTGCACAGTAACTTTTAAAAGATTTGCATTTAAAAGATTGAATACAGGTCGCTTCCCTGTGACCATAGAAACATTAGAAAAGGTGGAAAATTCAGTCTACTGAACTTCAAATGACTTTATTAAAGTGTCACTAATCAGAACCCGAGGACACAAGGTTTTAGTGTTTGGGCTAACAACGTGAATAACCCTCAAAAGTCAAATGACCTTCTAAGAGCATTACTTTTAAAAAAGCCACTTGTCGACAGCAAGTTAAATAAGAAAAACTTGACTGCCTCTAAGAAATAAGTAATCCCATGCAACTCACAAGAACACAACTGAACTATGTCTCTAAAACCAGGCTCATATAAGACAAAAATCTCCAAATCTTTTAAAAATTATACAATGTGGACGACCAAGCATTTGGTTTCATTTGGGACAGTTTAAGACAAACTTAGAATGAAATATATGAAATATTAATTTGAAGTTAATATCCACATGCAATGAAACAGGAATGAGGACAAATATCTAACAAGCTTCATTAGGAAGTGGTGTTTATCCATATTAGCAATGCCAGCTATTTGAAAAAACACTGAAAAAACACTGAAAGTAAGGTACATCCACAGGATATTTTCTGTCATTAATCAGAAGGCTACCTGAATCACAGCTCAGTTAATATATTTATTCACCTGAGGCACCTTCACTTCTATCAGACAGGCATCACCTCCAATTTGGTTCTCTCTCCAGAGTTACACCAGGTGTTCCGTGCCCAAAACTTGCTGTTCCTCCCAATACAACCCCCTGCAGCTCTGGGCAGTTCTCCTGGTTCATGCAGCAAGACATCGTCCTTTTGAATCTTAACTCCTGCATCTTCATTCCCTTTTGATTATTCAAGTCTTTGCTGTGTCTTTTATACCAGTTTAAAATCCTTTGGGTGTAGGAACCACCCGCTAGAAACAATCACTAGTAATAGGAAAGTACCCTGTAATACAGATTGAACAGTTTTAGAAGTTAACATTATGCATCAGAGCCAAGCAGGTAGCTTTCAGAACTAAGATCATCTAGAAGGCAGCAAAAATTTCGTTTGTTTACTGTAGTGTCTTCATTATGCTTCAAAACAGTGCAGTACAAACCTTACCCACACAGATTGTTCTTTTTCAGTAGGGAGGTTATATTCTAGTGATGTGGGCTCTTTAACTACACCAAGCAGCAAGGCAGCACAATGTCTAACCGATAGAGCTCCAATCTTTAGGGATCCTTTAGTCAAAAGTAGTACTTCAAAGTCAAATGGATAGAAAACTTCCTCTAGACATGACCATGGGCAACAAGCACTGGGGCTCTCTGACCTTCAGCGACCAGGTCCCAGCAAACAGGGCAGATGCAGGGCTTTCAAGTGCTGGTATAGATAACTTCCCCACAGGGTGTGCTTCTAGGCGACTTACCTCTCAAACTACAGGGAAAAAAATTGGCAGCATCTATTCCAAACCTGCCAAACACAAAAGTGTAGAGCTCATTAATCTAAACTAACAGGTGACTAATATTTCCGACACATATTGGGTAAGCTGTCATGGCACAGACTGAGTAATCCCCTTAGCGTGAGAGGCCGGGTTGGGACTCATGCCCAGCATTGTAGACCTGGACCAGAAGTTTATCCTTCCCTACAGTGGCCTTTTTCTGCTTCCTTGGTAATTTTCCTGGGCTATGACACAAAGCTGCGAGGAACACACCATAAGGAATATTCAAGAGTTAGCCATATGTTATCCTTAGGAAGATATAGCATCTTTTTCAGGGTCACAGCAGCAACACAAACTCCAGTAGCGGCCATACAAATATTTCAAAGGTGATGATGCAACAATTATACCCATTTCTTTTATTTCCTCTACGTAATACATAATGTACACTGCTGTGTCTAAGATCTTCCACACTTGATACTACCATTTGGATTGAAATGTTTATCAACATAAAAATGATGTCTCAAAAAGTAATCTGTCAACATGAATATTCTGTTGAAGCCTTTAAGGAGAGGTAAAATTCTTTCTCCTCTACATATATTTTTTTAGCTGACACAGGGGCACACATACATGACAGACCCAAATTCAGTGCTGTCATTAAAGGTTCAGTTCTTACAAATGCTTGAAACAGTTATTTAGTTTCTTCTTCCGCCCAACATGCATATTCTTATCCTGGCAAGAATGCCCATCAAACCCTGATGAAGGGAGCAGTTTAATTAAAAACAAACACAAAAAAAAGAGTCTTAATACATTAATCCAAATGCAGACAATTCCATGCACTCTGTCCTGCATTATGCTTGAGTGGCTGGATTCAGTGTCTGCCCAGGTCTCACAGAGCTCCATTTCCTTGCAGGCAAAACCTGGTAGGTGCACAAACTTTTAATAAGATATTATACCATATTAATAAAGGTAATTGATGCGGTTTAATTACTACGAATGATTGGCACAGCAATTCTTTTAAAGTTTCATTGTTATTAATCCTTTACCCAAGCAATTAAGGAAGTCTTAAATATCAAATTAGCTATCATACATAACTTCTCCAGAATTAATCCTCTGTACTATAGACAAAACAATTGGTAGTGAAACAAGTGTTAAATTACCACAACATAACGAGTAGCTCCAAGCTACTTATTTCTTAAATGTCAGTGAACAAAGGTGAATGTTTTTCAACTGACTCATGCAAGTAATCTCACTGGAGATGAAAGCTCTTTAAACATTATTTTTCTTATTAGATCACTTCTTTCATGGGTTTACTTGACAAATATCCTTAATTTGAAGTATTTGGTAATTAGCCTGGTCAAGGACAGTGCTGCATTCATTACTACCCCTCACTCAAGAAGAGCTATTTTTAGTCTAAAAAAGTTTAGATTTAAATAAATAAATAAAAAATATTTGCTCTGAAAGGGTAGTGTTTATCCCATAAAGTCTCAAAGTGGAATAAATAGATATTCAAACAATATAATGCTACGAGTGCTAATTCTAAATTCAGATCAAAGTAGGACGTCAATTATGGGATTAAATTACAGGAATAAAACAATAAAAATACAATGTTATCACAGGAAAAACAATGTACTTGTTATTGCAACTCAACTGTGTCTTTGATTAATGTAGAGAAGCTCCACAGTTCCAAACCCTTGATTTTGTAGGATTTACAGCATAGGAACAAACCCTGATTCGTGCCACTGAAAGATCAGGCAGAACTTCCAGGAGCAACAAATTATTTCCCTGCTTGCAGTGGAGGCCAGATATGACACCAAAGCTGGGAGATATCTGCCTGAGACCAGAAAATGTACTAGAAAAAAATAAATGTTGAACTGACTTGGATTTGGCCAGGCTGGACGGGGCTCTGAGCAACCTGGTCTAGTGGAAGGTGTCCTCGTCCATGATGGGGGAGCTGGAACTAGATGGTCTTTAGGGTCCTTTGCGACCCAAACCATTCCATGGTTCGAATCCATAAAAATCTTTGGTTAATTACTTGTCCTCGCAGTAGCCAAACACCCAGCTCCTTTTTCGCCTGTGCTCTTTTCGTGTCAGCAGGACAGTCCCACCCTGGTCACTCGGGCCCCGAGCAGCACAGTTATGAATGTAGCACATAAAGGGATAACAGCTAATGCACATAATCCCTGGGTAACAAAATCGGCCGGGTAAAGGAGACCTTTCTGCTCCGCCTGTAAGAAACCGCAGGGATGCCCTGCGCCGCTCACTTACCAAAGAGATGCCAGGGAAGTTTTTCTAAGAAAAGAACTCTGGTTCTTAAAAAATTGCACTGCTTCAGCAGTAAACTCACAATGAAAAGAGAATTCTCATTTGCATCAGCTTTAAACATCCATGTTCTGGCACTACAAAGCCTATGGCTGATAAAGTACTCTTTCTCCTTAGCAATAATTGTAGTGAAAATGCAAAGATCTGGCAAGATATTTGCTTCTGAAATACTTCTCTATTACCATGGAGAATTTGGAATATCCACCACTGCACTGGAACAAAATGAAGATAAAGGAGCTTGAATGCTACTATTATTGTTAGGATTTCTTTCTTTTTTTTTTTTAAAGGCTCTGTGGATTTCAAAGGGGCAAGAATTAATCACAGAAATAAATCAAATACTGCTGCCAGTAACAGAGCAGGAAGAAGTGTTAAAAAAAAACAATAAATACAAATGATTACTCATATAAACACATACATAGATAATTAACAGCTGGAAATTAACAGAGGAGTGTAAGTCCCATGGGCGCCACCAAAGACAGAGAAAACTAGAGTACAATTTCAAGAAAAAGAATAGTACCTGTCTTCTAAAGTAAAGGTGCTTAAACGGATCAGACGCTCCACCTCTTTCCCTGGGGAAGGTGCCATATCCCATTTTCTTGCCCTGATCTCATCTCTCCAGCTCTCCTACACGAGGGCCTCTACACTCTGTAATTCGACATGGGTGTTCACCTGCTCTGCTGCCAGAGCTCTCAACCAGGAGCCCTCCATGCCTGGGGAAAAGCCCTTTGCAATCAGCCAAGTGCTCATCCTCAGTGACGCTGGGGGCTGTGGACAACCCTGACCTGTCCTGGAGCCCTGGGATGCAGCTACATTCCTTCATTCCACTCATTCCTGGACCACATTATCCACCCAGGCAGGTCTGTAATGAGGGAGCTGTTGCACCACCAACTAAATCTTTAGATAACTTATTTATTTTTTTGGCAGATTTATTGCAAGGTACAGTTAAAACCCGACCACTGCAACATTTCTGGCTTCAAAATAATAGATACTAAACACAGACGTTGTGTTGTTAAAAGTTAAGTGTGTGAGTTGCTGTTTGGTTAAAGAAAAATGTTGAGTAACTATGAAAAAAACATACAAGGACAGGTAACAGAATTTTATAGACAAAACAAGAATAGATGAAGACACACTACAGACAAATTTCTAAAGAAAATTGGGTTATTCTGTGGCTGCAGTTATGTCAAGGATACAGTATACTGGCCCTTCCCATTGAGGGCAAGGTTCAGCCTTACAGAGGTATCCCTTTCCACCCCAAAACAGGCACAAAAGAAAGGAACCAAGTCCTAGGAGACTGCCCAGATGCTCCAAACCTGTTGAATGCTTTTATACCAATGTCCAGTGCAGGCCATTTTCAGAAAATAAAGCCACTGTCACCATAAAAATGAATGCAAACCAGCCTGGAGCAGAATTTACATTCCTCAAAAGACAGTAAATCCTCAAGATGAGAGACCACCAGACCATCCCATCAGCATGTCACCATCCCACCCATGTTTTCAAAATCCAGGGGAGCCAGACAAAACCTATCAGCCTGTAACACAAACAATCCCTCAGAAGTATATGTTAGGCTCAGACTTGAAGCCGTAAATCTTTCTGATGAGATACTCACACGCTGTAAGAGACCTAATTCCATCCTCTGGCATGATAAAGCTAAATTTCAAATGCTTAGGTGTGTACAAGCTGGCACTTGGGAAACTATCACTGGCTGAGCTTAGTAACTTGGAGGGAAAATGACTTTTAGGGGACTCATTAGGTGAGAACACTGAGCTGGAAGCTACTGATGGGCATCGACTGTGTAAACCTGCAATGGCATATTTATAAAGCGGTTCAACACAGGATATATCTTTCAAAACATATAAATTAAAGTCATCCCATTGAAGCTAGCCTGGTGTAACTTTCAACATAAGTCTATACATAACATCTGTTAAATGGATTCAAGACTGCCACTACATTACATAAACTTCTGTACTTGTAAAGCTGTGGTGAATCACACAGCTATATCCTACTATTCTCCTTCACGTGACTGGGGGAAAGACAGAAAAAAACCACAGCAATTTTCAAAGTGCTATCAGCTAACATAACGACAACTCTTCCCCAAAAGAGCACAGTTTCTCAACAATAACTTCTCTCGAGACCCGTGGTTTAAGAGCAGAGAATTGCAACTGATGTAATTGAACAGGAACAAAAATTGTGGTGTCCCACACATCAGGGTATCTCCAAAACACTGGATTTGTGTAGGATCCGTTCAAGAGATATGTAATTACACCTTTCAGTAAGCTTCAATCATTGCTGGTGGTAACCAATAACATGGAATTACAAGTGGAATATGATAGCCATTGTCAGCTGCGTTGGACAAGGTTACAGTTCCCTTACTTATAGGACAAAGTTCTCATCTCCCCAGATGACAAAAAAAATCTCACATTAGAAAGGGCACGTCTCGAGCCTCATTACTTTTCACCAAGCACTTAGAAATGTCAAGCCAGAGCAATGTCATTTGGCTTAGAACTGGTAAAAACTTACCACACCCCTGGTTTGCAATTCCAGTGATGCAAAACACAGAAAGTGTTGGTAAATCGTTCAATGTAGGTGTTACTTAACCTAAAATCCACAGATTGTGACAGCTTTTCTCTCTCCAAACCAGCAAATAACCTGGAGCACACATGATTATATTAAGATCTTGATAGCTATCACATGGAAATTAATGTTTCTGGCCACATTAGTATATTGTGAAATATTTGCCTGTGTTTTTATTGTGCACAACAACAACAACTCCAACTGTGCCTCTTCTACATTCTTTTATAACCATTTTATATGCTCAGTGGGGGGACAGAAAAAGAATTTAGTTAATCATTAAGCTTTTTCTTTCCGAAAGCAAGCCATGTTGACTGTCCCAATTAATCAATGTCTGTGGAAGTTGCAAAGGAAATTTACTGCACTGTTTCTGTTTCAGAATCCTTTATCCTAAGCACCAGCCTTCTGGTTTTCAAATGAAGAAATACACAGACAGCCAGGTATTTGCTATAATCATAATAAAATTGATTTTGGAGTGGTGGTGAAAGTTATCTCTCAGCCTACTAAAAGCAAGTCTTTCATTCCAATACAACTTCCTCAAACAAAAAATTAAAAAAACTATGAATGAACTGAATTCCTTATAAGGAGGAGCTTGCCGCAAAAATTACTAAGTATTTATGAACCACTGAATTTCACAGTCTATTTTGTACCTTTCCATCTGCAGGTGAAGTTGGAGCCACAGAAAGGTGGACCTGTGACCACCAACCTGCTCTCAAGCATCCCAGAAGGATTTGCTGGTTGCTGTTCCCAGTATAAACAGAAACCTGCATCTGCTATGGGATCCACTACCAAAATTTAGCCAAATCCCAAATACAGTGGCTTACTTTAAGCAAGGCATGCAGGTCCCAGCGTGGATACCAAGTACCTACCTCAACATAAGTCAGACAAAGCAGCTAATTTTTGTCTTTTTAAAACTATGCCACAACAGAAAGCCTCGAAATTAATACTGAATTATTTTAAACTATATGAGCAGGCAGCAGTGTGTTTGTTTACAAATTAATTTCTAGAGTTTGACTTCTCAACCCAGGCTCCCACAAAACTGTTCCACATTATGCTGCCCCATAGCCCACTTCACAGCAAAATTTATCCCTAGTTCTTCTCCTTGGAGTACTGTGCTAATACCATTGTCTTCTATTCCTTTTTACAGACCTACAGCTATGTAAAGTGCCTAATTATAGACTCCAGAACGTCTTGATTTCCTTATTTCCTTGGCAAAGGGCAAGCTTTTTGTTAGATGTTTAGTGTTTACCCTGTGTCACTTTCAATATAGATTTTAATTTACACAAATAGGAGGTCCTTCTCATGTACTCAGGGGCTTATTTTCTGCTTGGTTATACCAACGTAAATTAAGAGCAATTTAACTAAATAAAATAGAATTACAGTGAAGGAAAATTAGCATAACTCAAAGGAATGCCAGTCCACTGTTTAGTAATAGTTTCTTTCATATACTCCAGATTCTCATGCTCATACAGCCTTTAGAGAGCCAAAGCTGTAATAACAGTGTTATAGTTTCACAGAAAAAAAAAGTAGCATTTTTCTATTCACACAAAGGGGCTATTTTTTTTTTTAAGAAAAGGGAATGTAGCTCGGCTGCATTTATTTTTCTATTTGTATAGTGGTAGCCACAATTAATAATCATAATATTATGGTGTATTTTTAGAAGAGACTGTTTGCACATGTGAGACCTCATGGCATCAGAAAAACACACTCACTTTTATAGCACTAAATCTCAGAATGAAAGACTGTCTCCCTCCATCAGTTTTGGGCAGCTTTACTGTTGTAAATTGCATGTCCATGGGTGTTTTGGAAACAGATACATGTGGGATGGTCAAGGAAGGACAGAAAGAGTATCTAGAAGACAACAGACCAAAATAGCCCTGATTTGGATGAAGCTTAGTTACACCATTAGGAGTATGGCTTTGCAATTAGATTTTTAATATCTTCGTTTCTATGAAAAACAACTGCAATATTTCAACTTAATGACTGAAAATTGAAAAAAGATATTCAAAATGAAATTTATTTGCCCTAATGTGAAGTCTCATGTACCATTTTTCTTCCATGCTCACCGGGAAGAACATCCTGCAGATTTCCAGCTGTCACAAGCAGGAGAACATTACTCCCGTCATTTACAAGACAAGAATCTTAGGGCTCTCTAAAGAAATTGCCTCTTTAAGACTCTGCTCTAAATAGATGGAGGGAAAAAAGGTCTTTCTTCTACTCCCTTCTCCTCAGCCTTGCCCTGATGGACAGTGTTGCTCATGGGTGGAACAGCTCTGACAGACTTGGAACAACCACCGAGTCTGGTGGCAGTGATTTATTTCTGCAAGCAGCTTAAAAGTTCAGACATGACATTTCCAGATAGCGGTGACCAATTAACTTCTAGAACAATAAATAACAAATGCTAAGAAGAACTGGGCTTTGCTCAGATTTAGAGTCTGTAGGACTTGCTCTTCCTTAACACATTCCTGTCCTGCGGTGGCTTGGCCTCCTCCTCCAAGCAAACTGGAGGCAGAGCTGGGCACCACTTTACTGGAGGGGAAGACATTATTTGTACATGTGTGTCTTTTGTATACACACTTATGTACCTGATGTTTATACACAGACATCATAAAGCATGGCAATAAACAAACAACCACAGTAATAAATCACCTGAGGGTCCAGGAGACACGAAGGGGCCGTGTAAGAGGAGAGCTGGTTATGAGCAGAGGCAGCCACGTGCTTTCAAGGCTTCTCAGGCCAAGTTTTAGGAGCTACTTTCAGCAGTGGATGGGGATTTTTCTATTAGCAGATAAGAACTGAAGGTTGGACAGCATGACATAAATCCCTGAAGATCCATTATTGTTCATTTGTTACAGAAACCTAAAAGAAGGGCTTAGCTCCAGCCTTTGGCGTCCTACCGAGAAGGAGTATTGAATTTACACAACTCCTTTCCTACGCTGTAAAATGTATCAAAATAAACATATTATACAATGTAGTTGTCTTCCTCCCCTCTTACCCGTCCCTCACACACAAACTGAAAACAGTGCTGAGGAGGAAAAAAAAAAAAAAAACAACACAATAAGAGACACCTTTATCAGCCTCAGCCATCTGTGTTCCTTTAGTCTGATCCAAGCATTTTGGCAGGCATGTGTGCAGCTTGCTCCTACCCCATATCATCCTGCCCTGCAAGAAAAAGTCCCCTCCCTCTTCCTCCCTTCTCTGCTGGTGCGGGTCAGGCAGCGTTCTGAGCCTGTTAATTCCAGGACTTGAAATAACAAGGTATCGGCGCATATGTTTAATTAATTACAATCTCAACACAATCACTTAATCTCATTCTGAGCAACTGCAACCCCACTAGGTACCTTGGCCCAAAAAACAAACAGATGTCAAAAAAACTGCACGATTTTTGGTGCTGACCATAGGAACTATCCGGAGTTTAGAAATTCATAGGTAAAAGTAAAATAAAACAGCCTAATTCCTCAAAAGTTTGAAGTGCGGGAGTTAAGGGCACTGTTAGAGAAAGAAAACAATGGCAAGAAAATCACCACCACCATAAATCAGTTTCCAGACAATCTGACATGAGCCTACTGGGGTTAAAAATCTGGATTTTCATTGATTTGTTCACTGAAATCATAAAGGTCCAAATTCTTTCCTCAAAGCAGATGGGCATAAAAACTTTATAAGGCAACTTTCAAAGGGAATAGAATCATGCTCAGGGAAAAAAAAAAGTCATTTAAATACACACAGAAATGCAGGTCTCAAAAGAATAAGAGTGCAATGAATTACTGAGTTTGCCTTCTGTTTCTAAACAGCCTTGTAATTGCAACATGCCTTCAACATTTCAGGAAGCATGACATTTTGATAAATAAAAAAGAAATATTGTATTGAAAAGAATAAAGAATTAATATGGGGAAAACACCAGGAAACCTGAAGTGTAATAGTATAGAAGAAAAACCCCTATGGAAAATTCAAGCTTTAAGCACATATACTACAGATGTGCAGCACTGCTCTGGCATCTTATTTATCCCTCTGAACTATTTCAGGAGAATTCTCTTAATTTATCAAAAATGATCCAGAAAGGAGTTGACATGAAAAGCACTCAGCTCAGCTCTCTCCAGCTCTCCAAGGAACAATTTATCCCCTAGTACACCGCAAGAGAAATAGAATCAGGTATTTCCCCATACACAGTGCCCACGGCAAACATACCCCTCCAGCTTAAAGGAGTGTTTTTTCTGTCTTAATATATATATATGCCCTGTGATGTGAACTTGGTTTTTTCCTCTCCCCAGCCGCTTCGGGATGCTACGCATCAAATTCTTGTTTTGAACGCCAATTAGCACGGCTCTGTGTAATTCAGCGCTATCTAGTGTTGGATGCTACTTCAATTAATTTGGTACAAGTAGGATATAAATTCTGTTCCATAGCTTAGAAAGAGGATGACACATCTGGGTAGGTGAAACATCATATATGTGTTCTTAGAACCAGTAGTCTTCTCCTGGTTTATATTTCAGGAAATACTTCAGCTACCAAATATAAAATGTTTGCCTTAAAACCCAAAGACGACTAGATATGAAGCACCCCTTAAAATCTTAAATTAATGTTCTAATCGTTCATATTTTAGACAAAAAAACACCTTGAAAAGGCTTCAGAAGCATTAAAATTCAAATAAAATATCTCCAAAGAAATCCTTAAGCAAAAAATTTAAATTATTTTATAACCAAAAGTAACACTCATTAGCATAACTCATTGGGTAGAAAGCTGTCCTTTGTTATTTTTTGCTTCAATAGTAGATCATAAACTCGCATCAGCAGCAGTATCAGAACAGAGTTATGAACCAGCCCAGAGCAGCTCCAGATGTGACACCTGGCAGAAAGCCCCTGGCAGGACTGCACACCCTGCTCCGAAAGGCAGGACATGGACATGGGTGCTGCTGGTCCAGCTCTGCTCTCCAGGAGAGAGCACAGGGATGAGTCATGATGCTCCATCTGCTGATCCAAGAGCAGCTGCTGTCATAACCCAGCTCATAAATCCCCTCTTCGTTCCCATCAGTGACAGAGACAGTCATACTCGGTACTCTTAAGATGCCCCATAAAAGAGAGATCCAACTAAGGGCCTGGAAAGGAGTCAAAAGTGACTTGTAAAACACGAAGTCTCCAGCTCATCTGTTTTATCAGCGCCGTTCATACAGAATTAAATAAGAACTAGATGAGAGGAGGGCTGAAGCACCTCTTCTCTCAAGACAGGGTGACAGAGCTGGGGTTCTTCAGCCTGGAGAAGGGTCCAGGGAGACCTTAGGGCACCTTCCAGTTCATAAAGGAGCTATGAGAGAGCTGGAGAGGGGCTATTTACAAGAGTTAATATATGGCACATCACAAACCTATTCCCATTCGTTTCACTGAAAGATCTGAGAGAGAAACCCTGTCTTTGCGTTTCAGCTCTATTGGAGAATCCAAATCAGCTTCACAGGGCTCTTAGGAGCTATCTTCCCCCACATGGCCACTGCAGGGAACCCGAACCTGGCTGTGGGATGACACCACCTCTGGGACAGAGTGTAGAGGGTGGGAAGGTGATGCATTGCAAGAAGATGCTCTTCTCCAAAGGGAGCCCCCAAAAGCTCCCTCCACCTGTCTGAGCCTCTGAGCTGCTGAATGCCTTTCTGTCTGCAGTCCCGGATGGCTGCATTAACTGCAGCAGAATCCTTACACATCTATTTAAGATCACTGTGTCAATACAAGCCACAGCTTACCAACAGTGTGCGTGTGTGACAGCTGCAGGACATGAAATGCTAAGGCAAACTCTTTGTTTTCATTACATTTTGCGTAGCTGTTGGCACATAAATTACCACTTCATAACAGGCCCTTTGAAATTCTTTTGCGTTAACTAATGCAACTCTCTGTATTTTTACAGTGCGATCATGGCTATCAGCTTCCATCTGTTCTACTGTCCTTTTGGAATGTTTTCGCTGTGAGGAAGTAAACAAAAATAGATCACTGTAAAAACAAACCTGCCTGACAGTCTAGACTGAGGGTCTAATTAAAAATAAGATTTATTAGAACAGAGAGAAACGTCGCAGTAAAACAAAGACACGGTTTCTCTAACATATCTGGTATTATTCTTGGCAAAGCTGAGTCAGGCTATAAATTCACTGAAACAAATCAGTATGGCACTGATGCACCATTCTGATCTAGCATCGCTTTTCCAGACTTCGGGAACGCGTTAGGAAAACTCTTTGCTTCACTTCACTTTTAGTCGCCATAAATTCCTTTTTTAATTGGAACACGACAGTGTTAGGGCTTGTCTCCACACAAGGCCTTGCACAGAGTAAGAAACCAAACTGAGTTAACAGTAATGCCACTCCCTAGTCTAGACACAGTTAAAACAAACTGTACCAGCAGAACTATGTCATGCCAACGGCTTGCTTTGATATAAATTAGATGGACACCTTGCTCCTGGAGGGAGGGGAAGTGGCAATTCAAATTTGAAAAGACTCAGAACATGGAAAGTTCTGCCAGTCAAAAGGGAATGAGCATCCTTCGGTGAGGTGCAGTCTCAGAGAAACAGCACAGGAGACAGAAAAAGACAACAGCAAAGATCTCAGACACCACCACCGTCTTGGCCCAGTAAAGATACAGGTGAGGGCTGGGGACACCAAGAGGGCAAGCAGGCTTTGGTGCCCAACTTCTGGAGCAAATGAGCAGCCACTGATTGCTTCACCTAGCACACGGAAAGAACCCTGCACTCCCTCAGCCCTGGGGGTATCATTTTACATGGAAAAGGACTTACTTATTAACATCGATAGAACCCAAGAACCATTTGGAGATTTGTATGAAGAATTTAACACTTAGCAAAAATAAGCATATGAAAATTTTGCCCTGCTTTTTTGGCTATTATTCTACTGTTTGCATTAGAGATGCATGAAAAATAATATTTTCCGTAATAAAGAATGTTGTTTTTAGAAGTCTAGCGATTTTTACCATAAAATTATGAAGTGACCTCACATGCAAAAATGCCCAAAGGCTGCTAAAACAGCAAAGAAATGAGAAATTCTAGATATTAAGAACATGTAGCAAAGCAGAAACATTAAAGATATTAGAGAGGATGAAAAAAGAGCCAACTTTGAACCAAAACACACAAATTGGTTTTGAATAGTTTTCCACATAAGGAACATTCATCTCCCACTCCAGTTCAAGGACAGCTTAGAGATCCTTTTTCAGATCGTGCAAATGACAGCAGTAACTTAAATAATTACACGTTTCTTAGAATCAGCAATACCAGCTCTTGGAAGAAAAAGAAAGTGTCTTTGGAGCTGGGACAAGGCAGCAGATTTTCATTGTTTACTCCAACATTTCATAAGCAGTTTCCTTTGTCAGGCAACAATTGATGTGCCATGTATCATTAAAGAATGAACCGATTTATAAATAGCATGAATACAAGGAGAACCCCATTGTTCTTATTTGTGCTGGTAAATACGAGACATGCCAGATAAGACTTCTCTGAAGTGGGTTTCAGATTCCCTTACTAAATTTAAAACCTTCCACTAGCCAGCTTGGCCAGAGAAGTAGCACCTTCAATGTCTGGCCCCACCAGGCCACCCCTTTTCCTCTCTCAATCGGATGATGAGTGACACCACACCCCTGAAGTGGTACCCAGCCCAAGGGATGCGGGAGTGACACAGAGCTACCTCAGCTACAGGACGTAGCCTGGGCTGAGACAAAAAGCTCCACATCAGCTATTTACACCATGCAGTCCTGGGTTTGTGGCCACGGCTGCAGTTCATATTGAGCCAAGGCAAAATGTCCCGTGATTTTCTTTCCAGGAGGCCAGGGCCATTCATTCTGCCTGTCTTCATTAATTTCCAGATCTTTGCTAAGCCAGCAGCAAGCATTGTCTGAAATCCCCACATCTTGCCTGAATAAAGAACAAACAACTCCCCAGCTTGGAAGTCCGAGATTCCCAACAGTGTCAATCATGAAGTACTCACAGGATGAAGCTACAAATGCCCAAGTGCAAAGAAAACCCAGTGTCTCATTTCTCCCTTTCTGCAAATGAAGACAATCCCCCCTCTTTTGAGAGGATATTAACACTCCCAGGTAAAAAGCACTAACAGGACCACCGATCTGCCTCTCCAAGTATTTCCATTTTCAAATCAGTACCATCACTAAATCTTCCATTTGAAGTCTATACATTTTCCTCATTTACAGCCTTCTCCTCCCTTCTTTGGAAACCTATTTATGAACCTATTTAAAGTATATGAAAGATGTTGAACTGAAAGAGGAGTTCACCTCCCAAAGTGTTACCCCCTCTCAACTGGCATAGATGATATATACATCACTATATATGATATATTTATAGGGACTACTGGTTCCTAGCAAGCCCACAGCTCCCTTCAAGGAAGCCACCCACTGAAGGGTTAAACATGCAAACTGGAGATCCTGTCTAATTCCTCTTAATCCCTGGTAACACAGCACAGAAGATGAGGTATTGTCCCTGGGTTCCTATTATTGCTGCCAGACACAAACCAGGCTACAATGCATGACCACCCAAAATATCCCGCAGCACGCGGTCGTTGTTTGGGGAGGCAGGACTGAGGGGAGTCATGTGGTGTGCAAGTGGTGCCAGTAGGCATTAGTCATTCTACATTAAATATAAAATCATGATGGTGAAACCCCCAGCCCTGCCCAACAGGTTAAAAGACAATTTAAGTTGGAAAGCCAGGAGAAAGGAGTTTAGCAATTGCTGAGGGGTTTTTTCCTAGCAGGAACATTTAAAAAGGTATAGAATGGCAAACTGAAGGGATTCCTTCAGGGCACCTACATTATTCTTTTTTATATGAGATCACCAGTGATGATTGTATTAACCTAATGATTAATACAACAGGGGGAAAAGCTAAGACTGACCACAAAACACATTCACACAGCATCAAACATTATCTGGTTTGTCCCTGTAGATTAGAAATAGGATAAAAGCCCAAAATAAAATTAAAAAGCAAACTTTCGAGTTCAACAACTACTATCCAAAATTACACCATCTAGCTGTAAAGTACACCGGGAAAAGCACTTGGGTTTTCTTTACAAATCTCAAATATCTGGTATTTGAAGAAAAATTTACCTCACTACTTGCACCTTGCTGACACACACCCCACCACTACCACCACTCTTCTCTCCGTATAGTAATAACAAACACAAGAACACACACAAGATAAAAGCTAGCGCTAAAAAAACAAGCCACAAATTGTAGACAAACCTCTTTGTTTCCTAAACTTTTACTATTACTTTACTGAAAATAACAGAACCCTCAGTTTCAAGGCATGTCAGCTGCTTTGGGTTCAGCAAGGGATTCCCCACAGTACTGCCATTGCAAAGGTCTGCCCTTGGACACTTTGTTCACAAAGCACTTACAGACAACCCTGGGAGCTGTGCAGTCAGTGGGTCTTTGATCCTACTGGGCAAACCCCAAGGATGGATAAGAGATATCAGAAAGATACTTTATGCTTCAATTAGAGCACTAGGTGAACCTTTTCCATATATTTGATATTATTTAAAAAAAGAAATAAAATGAATTAGTGACAGAATTTAGGGGGAAAAAAATCACACCATTTCCCAAGGACAAGGATTAATTCACTTCTAGAGCAAGTGTTTTCACGCAAGCCTGCTCTTCTTTTATGCTGCCTGCTAGCAAGACAAAGCCTGGTCACTGTTTCGAAACTGTAAATATCTCTATTTCACACCAGGTATCTGTCACCCAAACCCATTGCTGGAGTCTGTACTAGACAAAAGGTCTATTAACTTCCTTACTCCCGCTGCTCTCCTCGCCAATCTCAGACAGCACGTTTAGCACTGGGCAGCTCCCCATGCTCAGTGGTTCACTCACATGCCACAGTGCAATTAAGATGATTTCTGGCATCAGGGCAGAGAGCGTAGCAGGCAATGAAGAATAATCATGTAGAATAAGAATATCTTAATACTGTTTTTCCCTTTTGTTTAACCATAGGGAGACACAAAACCCAACACACTTTTCCTAAGAGAAGGAAGAAAGAAAATACACAATAATATTGCTTTTTCCCCACCAAAAAGAAAAAAAAAAAATCCAAACCAAAACCAACAAACAAAACCAAACAGAAAATAAACAAAACTTATATCCAGGTTATGTGTGCAGAGAGCTGTCAGATATAGTGACATCAGACCTATCAGGCTTTGTCTGCACACCTGCATTGATGCTTTACAACTTACTTTTCTTGGGGGAATCTAAAGTCAACCACTCTTCATCTCACCATGCATATACCATAAAATTAAGTTGAAGACATTATGGATCAAAGAACACTTCAGTTTAGAGGCTATAAATATCCCACAGGTTCCCACACATTTTTTGTCTCTTGCCAGTGTTCTTGTTACACCACCAGTCAAACCATCACCTAAAACCTCAGGACTGGAATAAAACATTAAACCTCCTGGATTACACATTTGATACACAGATGACACAGAGCATGAGTGTGCTTTAAGGTGGGTTGTTCATGTACTTGGGCACCGGCTAATTTTTTATGAAATAAGACTGACAGCAAACTCTAAGACCAAAACGCGTGCGCCGCATACATCAGACCAAACCCCACAAACATTGCCATGCAAAAGAAATGTGGAAAAAAAGCTGCATTGCTTGTTCAGCACCCACTGACAGTCAGCTTGCACAAAGAATGTCACTGCAGTAGTTCTTGTGTTGGACAGCAAAAGCCTTCCAGAGAAATCCCATCAGTTAAGAGAAAGACTGCATATGGTTATGTTTTTGAAAGTTGAAAGCTGATTATAATTTATAATACATTTATAAAGAAGCACAGTAAGCTAATTACATTTGGGAGAAGACACATTTTAGAGGCTATAAAGACACAACCAGTAATAGGAAATTCTAACTCCCAATTATGCCTCTCAGTGTTCTTTACAGAATAAAACATTTGCTTGTGATTCCAGAAGCAGTTTGTATTCAACAATGTAAAAGTTGTTTGAAGTTTCAACGGCTGTTCTCTTCCCAGCCCAGCAAATACTCATGTTAAATGCTTTTACAACATGTAAGAATATTGCAGCCATAGAGTTGGGTCTCCTCCTTTCCCAGTCAAGAAACTCCTTGCTCAGACTCACGAGTTGAAGGGTTATGATCCAAATACCCACTGACAAAGGCCTGACCCTCAAAACAACTGTACGTCAAGACAAAGTGTGACACAATAATAAGGAAAAAATTATGAAGGTGTATCTTTTAAAAATTGCAAGTTGGGGTACAGAGACATGCACAACAGGAATTCTCATAAAAACAGCATGAATTATTTAAACCAGCAGCACTACTAAAACAGGTCATTTTCCAATACACTACTGTTTGTCAAAACATGACCATCAGCAGCACATTGCACACACACCAGGACGGGGTCACATCTCTGAGATGGAACAGCGCTCAAATTCCCTGACAATCACTTCAGAGAGGATCTGTCACTGCCAGTTTAGGAGAGTGACGTTACACACCTACGCATACCTAATCTGCAGAAGAAACAACAAAAAAGCAACTATGAAGAGAAAAAAATCCACAGCTGCCAAGCAAGAATTGGAAATACCACTTTTGCTAAAATCAAACAAAAAAACCACCCAAACCTGCAAACCACCGCAGTATAAAAACTGAGATTTAATTCCCAGGAGGAAGTATAGCTGGGGGATCTGTAAGGCTGTGCATTACCGAGCGAGTATGTTCAGCTGGAGAGGGGAGTGGTTGAACCACTACACACTACCAGCAGCCTCTGCTGGCTGACCCACTCAGCAGTGCCAGCCCCAAATTTCCAGGAACAGCAAGTCAAAGGCTCATGGTGAAGTGCAGAAGGCAGCTTCAGGAGATGCTGCAACTTAAAGCAAACACAGGACTCCTTTTCACACCTGGCTTCTCAGTATTCCCACAGAAGACAGCAGGAACGGTGTGAACAATCAGCTGTGTCACTCAAGACAGAGCAAATAAAACACTTGTACCTCACAGACGATGTTTCAAACCTCTTTTCGACCCTTTGCTTTTCAAGTTAGTGAGGCAGAAAATCTTTAAAGATGCTTCAGTCAAGGCAAATGGCTTTCTGATAAGGAAAGTTTCCAACTAAAATGTTACACTTTTACCACCTGTCACATTCAAGAACAGAAACAAAATCCTTTCCACACTCATCAGCGAGTTAGGTAAAAAAGTAACCTAAACTGGAGGTGTGTGAGGAGACCTATCAGCCCAGGGACTTAGCCAGGCAGGGACAGCAAGAACTCCCATGACTGGAGACACCAGATAAGCTGTTCAGAGCCAGTTCTCATGTCCGACACTGACACCACTTCAGTGAAAAACCAATCATAATTCTGGAATTACACAGGAGTAAAAAGACAGGGAAATAATTACTGAATAAACCTTTACCTCTGCTCGTTGCGTGCGGGGCAAAACAGACGACTTTTCAATGGCGTAAACATCCACCAGGTAGAGTCGTGCTCCTTGCTCCCTGTCCAGAATGGCAGCAGTCTGGATGACCCCACTGCGGCGCCCGATGGTGAAGAGGCGCCCAAGGCTCTTGTCATCGCACCGAACGGACACGATGTAATATTCCACCTGCACCTCAGAGCCCCGCGGGCTCGCCGCTTCCAGGGATATCACATTTGTCCCAATGGGCTCGCCCTCCTTCAGGATGGTGATGTATTTCGGCTGAGTGAAAACAGGCCCATCAACCCCTTGGAGAATTATAGTCATCTCAGTGGTGGATTTTCTCCTTTCGGGGCCGAGGTCGGTGGCAGAAACTATGAGATTGTAGATGAGCTGAGATGGCACCAACGCTGAGGCTACTCTTAAATCTCCACTGTAGCGATCCACAATGAAGGTTTCGGTATCTCCATTGACTATCTCATATTCCACCTCCCCGTTGGCACCCTCGTCAGGATCCGCAGCGATAATTGTGGTTAGGATTGAACCGATCACAACCGAGGGGTCGGCTGCGAGGGCGTTTTGTGATACAAACACAGGGACATTGTCATTTTGATCTGTCACCAGAATAGTCACATTCTTGAGAGCAAATCGCCTGGACTCCACAGGAACAGCCTGATCTGTGGCTTTGACTGTTAACTCAAAGAGATTGGCAAACTCCCGATCGATTTCAGCATTGGTAAATATTGTCCCTCTCACTTCATCTATACGGAAGTGATTCCCCCTTGGCATCTGCTGGATGATTGCATAAGTTAGCTGCCCATTAATATCCGCGTCTGGATCGTGAGCAGTCACGGAAATGACAGAGCTACCCACAGGAACGTTCTCAACAATTGATTTAAAGATGTCTCCCGGAGGAAAGTGAGGAGGGTTATCATTGAAATCCCTAACATGTATTACCACTGACATCGTAGAGGACCGCGGGGGCCTTCCTTGGTCTTTTGCTGTTATGTTTAGCTTATACAGAGATTGTGTCTCAAAGTCCAGTTTCTTGGCAAGAAAAATACTCCCGGTGTTGGGACTGATGCTAAAGGTCCCGTGATTGTTTGTCCCCGTAATGCTATAGTGGAGGTCAGCGTTGTCACCTGAATCAGAATCAGTGGCAGTGACAGATGACACCAGTTCACCAACCCTCATATTTTCCAAGACATCCACTAACAAGGTTGATTTAGGGAAGGAAGGGCTGTTGTCATTTTCATCCAATACATCAATGCTCAACATGCAAGATGAACTTAGGGAAACGGCTCCAGAGTCTACTGCTTGGATGACAAGGGAATACGATGCAGTAGCCTCATGATCCAGCTTGCCTACTAAGGTCACTTGGCCTGTGCTGCTATCTATTGCAAACTGATTTTCTTCATTTCCCTTGATTATAGAGTAGTGAATCAACCCATTAACCCCTTCATCAACATCTGAGGCAGAAACTCGCAGCACCTGTGTCAGATTTGCTGCCAATTCTGATACAGTAGCTTGGTAAAGATCTTTCAAAAATTTGGGGGCATTATCATTGATGTCTTTCATGTAGATCTGTACAGTTGCCTGATCCTTTAGGGGTTTTGGCAACCCTTGATCTGTTGCTATTACTGTGAGACTAAATACTGCAGCTCCTCTCTGTCTCATAAGAGCTTCTCTGTCAAACTGATGAGTGCTTCTGATTTCCCCAGTTACTGTGTTCAGCTCAAAGTCTGGCTGCATATGCTCAAATGAATACCTGACCTCACCATTTGGCCCAAAGTCTTTATCTACAGCATTTATTTTACCCACATATGACCCACCTCTCTGCTCCTCTTCAAAATAAAACACGTAGTTGGTACTGTTGAACAAGGGCCTGTTATCATTTACATCCTCCAGAATCACAGTAACATTCACAGTAGCATTGAGTGGTTCTACTGCTCTGTCAGAGGCAACAACCAGTAAAACATATCTTTCCTGAAGTTCACGGTCCAGTTCACTTTTTATATACAGCTGACCATCTGGGAATATGCCAAAGGCATCCCCAGCATTTCCTTCAATTATACTGTAAGCTATTTCACCGTTCACTCCCGAGTCTTTGTCAGAAGCCTGTACCTTAAAGAACCTGGAATTCACAGGCTCTGACTCCAAAATGGTAATTTCATAAGAAAGCTGGTCAAAAACAGGCGGGTTATCATTTACATCATGGACAGAGACAGTCAGGATAAAGTTGGAGGACAGCTGAGGCACCCCCATATCCGAGGCCAGGATTTCAACCTGGTAAGACCCAGCATTTATGTCAAGCGGCCCCGTTAAGCTTATAGCACCAGTTTGTTCATTGATTGAGAACAAGCCCTTAGGGTTTTGCTTAAGGCTGTAAAGGACCATGCCATTAACATCTTCATCAGGATCAAGGGCTTTGGCCTGGAATATGGTATGCCCAGCTTTCCAGTTCTCAACAGCATTTACACTTTCCACCACGTGAATGAAGTGTGGGGAATTGTCATTTAAATCTTTGACAGTTATATTGACCACGGCATCACCGGTTATCGCCCCACCTCTGGCAACCACCTTCAGCTGGTAAAACGCTTGCTCCTCCCTGTCAATAATACTGGCTGTGGTGATCTGCCCTGTCACCCTGTTGATGGCAAACACGCCCCTCTGGTCACCTGTCGTAATGAGGTAACTGATGTTGGTGTTGAGGTCCATGGTGGAAGCAAAAACTGTACCTACGTGGTAACCTAGGGCAACGTTTTCGAAGACAACAAAACTGTACGTGCCCTGGCTGAAAACAGGGGGGTTGTCCTGGGTGTCCAAGACAGTGATGGTGACAATGGCTTGGTTCTGCGACTGAAGATGGCCACCATCAGTGGCCACGATCTGCAACTGGTAAGCAGTTTTCTCTTCCCTGTCAAGGGCTATTTTTGTTGTGATGACCCCTGTCTGGCCATGGACCTGAAACCTGGACGTATCTCCAGCTGAGATGCTGTACTTGACTGTCCCGTTGGGTCCCAGGTCGGGGTCCGTGGCAGACACGGTGGTCACATAGGTTCCAGCTGGCTCATTCTCTTGTATATGGGCAAAATACTGAACAGGGTAAAACACAGGGCTATTGTCATTCACATCCAGGATGGTCACGTTAACTCGGGCTATAGAAGAAAGGGGAGGAGAGCCCAAATCAGTAGCCAAGACCTGCAGGGAGAAGTGAGACTGCTCCTCCCGGTCCAGCTGAGAGATGGTGCTGAGCTTGCCTGAAACTGGGTCCAAGCGAAACATCTGGCGAGGGGTCACAGAGGAGGGGCCAACTGCTGCCAGCGCTGGCTCAGCTTCCTGCAGGGAGAAGCGGACAGTCCCATTGTCCCCCAGGTCCCCATCAGTGGCACTCAGGACAAGCAGCTCAGTTCCTGATTGGGAGTTTTCAGCCAGGGATACCTGGTAGCCCTCAGGTTGACCGAAGCGAGGCTTGTTGTCATTGACATCCAGGATGGTCACCACCAGCTGTGCGTAGGAGAATTTGGGCTGCACCCCCTGGTCACGGGCACTGATGTTGAGCACCACCTGAGAAGCAGTCTCCCGGTCCAGCCTGCTGGAGCTGGACATGCCTGCAGAATGCCCAGCAGTGCCACCCTCGGGGCCAGCTGTGGTGACCAGCCCGCTGTGCTCGCTGATGCGGAACCAGCCCAGCTCGTTGCCCGAGACAATGCTGTACTTGAGGTTGGCGTTGAGGCCCGAGTCACGGTCTGTGGCACTGAGGCCCCGCACGTAACTGCCCAGGGGCACATACTCACTGATGTTCACCCTGTAAACCGACTGCCCAAAGACAGGCGGGTGGTCATTGATGTCATTCACAAAGATCACCAGGCTGGCTACCGAGGAGCGGCTCACGGGAGCTGCCACCGCTCCGTCAGGGGAAAAGACGGAAGTGGGGGAGCCTGGAGGTGGCGGTGGGGCCCCGTAGTTATCCGCCACTGCCACGGTAAGGTTATAGGCCGGGATGCGTTCCCGGTCCAGCGCGGCCGCTACCTTGATAAGGCTGAGGTTGGGTACCTTACTGCTGTGCACCTCAAAGTGCCGCTGCTCGTTCCCCGCCAGGATCGACACGGAGATGTTCCCGTTGGCTGCGGGAGAGTCAGCATCACTCACCGTCAGCAGGGCCACCACTGTGCCAGGGGCCGCATTCTCATCCACAGAGGCAAACCGGGAGGTGGCTGGGAAGTAGCGGAATTTCACCCGGGGCTCGTTGTCATTGACGTCGAGCAGGCGGATGAGGGCCTCGGCCCGGCCGCTCAGCGCCGGCACCCCGCGGTCCATGGCCTGGACTGTCAGCGAGTACTGCTGCCGCATCTCGTAGTCCAAGCGCTCACGGATGCGGATCACCCCGCTCTCAGGGTCCACCTCAAAGGGGAGGCTGCCAGCCCCATCCCCAGCACCACTGCCGCCATCGCCTCCTTCCAGGCGGTAGCGGATGTCAGCATTGGTGCCCTCATCAGCATCAGCTGCAGTGACTTGGAGAATGCTGGCCCCGACAGGCGCATCCTCAGGCACTCGTGCCTGGTAAAGTGTCTGGCTGAAGATGGGTGGGTTATCATTGATGTCCTGGACGGTGACGTTGACCTGAAGGTACCCTCGCCGACGGGGCTCACCCTTGTCCTCCACCTGCACCAACAGCTGGTAGGTGGGGGTGGCCTCCCGGTCCAGCCCTCCACGGGAAACCAGGTGCAAGAAAGCTCCCTCACCGCTGGGGTTGAGGGTGATGTTGAGGCGGAAGCGGCCCTCCTCGTTACCGGCCACAATCCGATAGGAGCCGTGGTCCACACCGTTGGTGCCACTGTCGGCGTCGGTGGCAGTGTCCAGGATAAGCTGGCGCCCGCTGCCCGTGTCCTCCTTGAAAGTCACCACGATGGAGGGGTCGGGGAAGACGGGCGCGTTGTCGTTGAGGTCGAGCACCAGGACGCGCACCTCGCTGGGGTAGGTGGGCTGGCTGGAGAGCACCACCAGGTCCACCACGTCGCTGGCCAGGCTCTCGCGGTCGATGGTGGCGCGGGTGTGCAGGGCGCCCGAGGTGGCGTTGATGGCGAAGAGCTCGTGGTGCTCGCTCAGGCGGTAGGTGAAGCCGGGCCGGGTGGCGATGGTGCCCACCCAGGTGCCGGGCGGCTGCTCCTCCAGCACCCGGAACACCTGGCGCGGCTCCGCGGCGGCGGCGGCGCTCCCCAGCGGCGGCAGCAGCGGCAGCAGCAGCGACAGCAGCAGCGGCGGCGGCGGCCCGCGGCCGGC
>VZTD01005084.1:1334125-1531539 GCA_013397725.1 Rhagologus leucostigma | reverse complement strand
GCCGCACCGGGAGCGGGGCGCGGGCCCCCGGGACGGGCCCGCCTGGAGCGGGGAGCGAGCCGGGAGCCCGGCGGGCTGGGCGGAGCGGGTCGGGCTGCCCCGCGCACCGGGGGACGGTGCCGCCGCTTACTTTGGAGGCAGTTCTGGAGGGAACTTGCGGGACCCGTTATCCCGGGAAGATGCGGCGCTGGCCGCTCCTCCCGCGGGCCGGGAGCGCCCTCTGCCGCCCGGCCGCGCCTGTCACCGCCCGACGCGGCTCTCGGCACCGGGGGAGCATCACCGGGATGCCGGAGCATCCCACGGGAACCGTATCTTCGGTCCAGCGAGCTCCCCGCCCGACCGAAAGCCCCCACCTTCCTCCATCCCAAAAAGGCAGTGCCTATAAAAAAACCGAGGAAGCTCCTTTTGGCTGCGGTCCCGCTGGAAGCGAAAGTTTTAAATTTTTGTGTTTTGACCTTTAAATACAAGCAGAGATCTAAAGGCAAACCTAGAGATAGCAATTAAAGTGACACGGTGAATCCAGCATAGCCACGTAACGGATCGGGAAATTACAGAGTTTATTTATCCCTGTGAAGGAGTTAATAAACCTGGTAGAGTATTTTCCAGCATGGAAAAATCGGAAAAGTGAGGAAAGAAGTGAAAAAAAGGTAGGAGAATGTAGAAGGATAAGGTGTCAAAGGCAGTTTGTTCCCCACTGGTACTCTGGATATGATTAAAAATAAATAATGATTAAACATGCTCAGCAGTCTTGACTGGAAGCAGTAAGGAAGAAGAGGTGGTTCCTGTTCCGTATTGTCATCTAACACAAAGGGATACCTCGGACCAGTAACTCCTGCAAATCCCTGTTTCCTCTGGGGGGGGATCCTCACACCTGCGACCAGCCCCGACCCTGTGGACGCTGCAGCCAGCTATGAGGGACGGTGATGTTGGAAGCCTGGTGCCCAGCCCCTCTCCCTGCGTGGCCGTGCTGTTGTCGCAGGGAGTCTTTCCTCTGGCACACAGCTGCCCTCAGCCTGTATTTAGTTTTTCACTTTTCGCCGTCTGCTACCGACCTGGAGAAGGACTTTGGTGCCTCGAAGTGCTCTGCTTTTCCCAGCTGCACTAGTTCAGTAGGAGATAAGTTATCCACAATCTATCCTTGGTGTGAACACCTCGTCCTGTCTTGCGAGGAGCTGGGCAATAAATCGATGGGACAACTGAGAACGGATCATCCGTGCTGTCGCCTGCCTGGATCCACAGCGCTGCCGCGGTCTGCACCAGTTCTTTGATATTTAACTCCACCTACAGGCGTGCATCGAGCCTTGCCTGCAGCCAGCAATTCGCTGGGTCTTCTCGAAAGGTGCTTTCTTTACTTGTATTACAAAAGTGCTCGCAGGTTAGATGAGCCGGCAAAAGCCAACTGTATTCACAAAGAAATGAGATTGTACGGGCTGGAGGGGGAGGATTACCCACACAAGTTAACATCAGCCTTCACTAGAATAGCTCTTCGAGCAGTCACCACATCTTAATCACTGGAGTTTTTTCCTCACTGCGTGGGATTTTTCACATCTGCCAGGTAAATTTGACCTCCAAGTCAAAACCACAGCACCCAGAAACATTCTGACACCCCCTGAAAGGGACTTTGGTTCTTTCCCTAATGCATAGATCAGAATGAATCACTAACCAACAATTTTATGTGTGGAACAGGCACAGTCTTGTTCTGACATGGTTCAAGCTTTTATGTGCCCACAGTTTGTGCTTTTCTCTGGGCTCTTCTCTCAAATGTCAAAATAAGAAGTGCTGCTACAAAAGCATGAAAATTCAAATATATGAAAGCAAAACACCGGCCTTTTAAATACTGTACATCAGAGGTAAGCAAAATGGCTAAAATTCTGGGGGAAAAAGAATATCCAGAAAACCAGAGAATATCTAGGCAATAGGATTTAAAGAACAGGTTTTTTTTTTTGCTATTCTAGAAATACGTAAGTAATATCTGTCAATATTTGCTACCAGAATTATGATGTGTTCCCCTTCCATTATACTAACAGAAAATGATATATTGCAAAATTTTGCAACTCACATGAGAATGGATCAAACAATATCTATTTGCCAGTTTACAGGCCGTGTAATTTAATACTTGCAATTATATCAATGATCTGATATGATAAATGTAAATATCTCTGAGTTTCTTCAAAAACATAATTTGCTTAAGCCTTTTGTACCTGTAGATGTAAAGATGTTTTTCTACATATGAGTCACACACGAAAGAAAAAGGAACACCCTTAAAATTTCCAAAGTGTTTCAATATATCAAAATTCCATTTCATAGGAATCAGAAAGTGCTTTTTTAAATCCAAATGTTTATAAAAAGTTATACAAAACTTTACAGACAATTTTCAGTTACCAAAACGATTACAGTCTTTTTTTTTTTATAACTTTCTCATTGCAGCTGTATTATATTTTTACTATGAGCTATTTCAAACGTGGCCAAACTTAGAAGATGTTTTAAAAACAACTGTGCTTTTTAAAAAGTTATTTCAATGGCTAAGAAAAAGTTTATTGAAATTGAAGCAGCTTTGGTAGATATTAAGCAACACCTTTATTATAAGGTCTGCTCGTGTCAGTGGAATTACTCTGGTGGTTCATCAGCGTAAGTGTGGGTTGAGTTTTGACCCCTTTTAGATTAACACAAATACATTTAGACAGAGTTAAGACTGTGCTAAGAAGCACTCCACCACTCATAACTTGAAGGAATGGAAATAAAGTGAAGAAAAGGTCGTTTTTGCACTTTTTGTCTTGCCTCCAGCTCTGTTGATAACACCTCCCAACACTTCATCAGGCTTTCACCTCCAGATACGGAAGAAGCAATCTAATCCCAACACTGTCCAGCTCACACTCCGCTGCAAAGTCTTAATATGACCTCAGTGTCCATTGTCAGCAGATCAACACATCTGGCTGTCACGTTCAATGTGCTTCCAGTGCTATTTTGTCTAAAGTGGGCCGTGATGCTGCTGAAATGTTGCGTTGGAAGGCACAGACAGTACAGAAGCAGAGGGCTGATGAATGGAATGAAAAGCGTTATAGGGAAGAAAAAATTTTTAAGCAATTTTTTTCCTTGGGTAAGTCAAAGGAAAATTGAATGCGTACCTATTGTCTCACAAAGCCCTCAGAGGTCCCAGGGTTGCAACTGGATACCACAACAGGGAGAGAATTTTATTCTGCAGCCAGAACAGAAACTAGTTATGAATTCAGCAGATCTGGCAGGTAGGTTTCTGTGTTTTGTGTTTGATGAGCTGAAGGTAAGGGCACAGAAGCTCTCTTTGATGCACTGTACTCCTGAGTGATGCAAGACTTGGCACTGGGCATTCTCATTATTCCTTGAAGGCAGCTGGAATCCTGCCCACACTTGCATCATTACAGCTGAGTCAATGATCTTAAAGGTCTTTTCCAAACTGAATGATCCTATGATCATCTACAGACTCCAGCTTCATTGAAGCCTTCATTGACATGAGACATTTCTTTCTTAAGAGGGTGCAGCATCTGTTCAATGAATGAGTAAATCTATTTTCCTTTGGTTCTCTTATTGAATTTTTTCTCTGTTGGCTCCTTTTACTAACTGCATTTAAATTTTTAACACCACTTTGTATTTCAGGTAGGGACAGATAGAGTGGAACCTTTGCTGCACCATTTTCTCCTTTGACGCTCCAGAAATAAAATATTACTATAGCATTTTTCTCAGGATGCTGTTTAGCAGTCATTGAGGCAGAATAATGTTGATTTAAATCAATAGGTATTGAACCCTATCTTTTCATTATTAGATAAATAATACACCATGAGTCCTGCTGTTGTTGTGAGGACTGAACATGGCATATCATTCAAGTTTCACTTGCTCTGACACTAAACAATTCAGACTAGGGTAGTCATAATGTGTCACTGAGAATCACATCCTCCCAGACAGGAACAGCAGCATCTGACTTTTAGAGCCTGATTCAATTCTCAGTTGCCTTCCCAGTCACACTAATGAGAGCTGAATTGGCCTTTTGATATTTATCACTTAATAGACTCGCTCTGCTTGGAAAAAGAACATTAAAGCATTTTTCCAGCCATGTTTTTTATAGCCTAGAAATATACTGGCCTGAACTTGGTAGTTTAATTTTTCAACACCTGCTCTGCAACAGCATGTTTTCTTTTTTCCTTTAACAGCTAGAGCACTCCACAGTGCTCTTAACTGTATATTGTGGCCGTGGCTTTTTTTTTTTTAATTAAGGTTTGGGGGACTTATTAATAGCTCATGGCCTGGCTGCTGGTGAAACCCTGCTGATGTCAGCAGCTGCCTCATTTTTAAAGGTTTTGAAAAATATCCTCTACAATTCAAGTGTTAAATTCAGCATTATTCCACTCAGATTCCCATCAAATAAACGGATGAATCCCATCACTCCTGAAGAGAAAAAGAAAGTAAAAATCCAGTTAAAAATCCCTACCACATAAAAAGTGCAAATCCTGCAATTCAAAGTCAAAACTACTGATCTCTGGCACTTAAAGATAACTTAAATGACCAGGAGAAAGAAAGAGAATCTCAAAGCAGTTGCTTACGGTTATTTTTGGTTCACTTTTCTTTTACGTGCTCTGATTTCCTTGTCACAAGATGTAAAAGCCTAAATTGCAACAAAGGGCTTGGATAATTCTCTTTTCTATTGTCACAGTAAAACTTCCACGGATCAAATCAGGAGTTTGTAAGGTAACTAGGAAATACTGCAATATGTGGAATGCATACATATTGTTATGGCTTGGAAAGCCACAAATTGAAAGAGTAAATTTAGAAAAAAGCTTTAATAGTATCTTGTCCATAATATGCTATTTAGTAATAAATAAAAATTTTTAAAAAAGCAGTGCTTTCAGCTATTTTAGACTGTCAAACTCATTAAGACAATTTTGATACTGAAACTGTAATTTCCTGGGAACCCACAAGATGGTAGAGTTCAGCTGAGGAGAGAAACTATGCTGAATCTTTTGCCTGGACCATGAGCACATAGTTACTAACTAGCTAAATGTGCTAATTTTGCTATGTCCCAGAAACTTGAACAATTTTGACCTTTTCCTTTTTTTTTTTTATAATCTGTTTAAACATTTGGGGAGCTTTTCTTTTCTGGCTTAGTCTTAGTTTTCTATTTGAAGGAATGCACCTCATTTACTCCCTCAAGCATCTGTATTCCATACTCTTGATGGAGTTTAGTAATGGGATGCAGTTATTGACAGGGAGACACTGGGCAAAAAAAGGCTGTTTGTCTGGAATCCAGTAAATCTGTAACACATCGTAGTGCAACTGTACACAGTCACTGTGACGCTGCTGGGCATTTACGCAGTCTTCATTAAACAAAGCAACCTAAAATCTCTAAAACCTCTAAATCTCTTAAGGTCTCTAAATCAGAAATACCACCAACTATCCAGTAAAACAGCTCAGCAGATCTACAAATCTGGGAGTTAAATCTGTTCATTGGAGCCCAACAGCTTTTCTGGTAGTCTCCCTGATGCTAAGCGGAGCTTTACTGACTCTTGTCATGATGCCATGTGCTCAAGGAAGAGAAATAAAGTACCTATAACATCACAAATGCAGTTTTTGATGAAATAAGGCCATGAATGTCCAAATCACTTGGAGCTCAGAAGAATAAAATCTTGGTATGAACTTGGCTACAATGGCAGCTACTTCAGTGCGGATATGATTAGAGGACAAAGCAAGAAAAGCTAGGGAAAAGTGTATTTAAAAATAATTTAAGTAAGAGACAGGAACTGCGTAACATTCAGAAATGTGTAGTCTCTAGAGGGGAAAAAACCCCCAACAACCTCCCTCAAGTTTTTTTAAAAATATTAAGAAAAATTATGAAGCATTCAAGGGCAAACAGCACACAGGCTCTGTACTGAGTAGTGTGAGATGTAAGTAGGCCTTATACTACACAACCTTAAAATAAATTATTTTATTTCATGCTCGATAAAAAAAAATAAAGATCTCAGACTTAAATCAGGCCCAGAATAGCACGGAATAAGTCTATTAGGTCTTTACTTTTAGTAGCATATGGTGATTTATTAGGAAGACTTTTTGATACACCAAGGAAAAACCTAGGAGCCTTTAGGCTGTGCAGAAGGTGAAATACATCATGTTTTATGTTAATTAAACATTTAATCTTTCACTGATTTAAAGAACTAAGGCAGAACTTTATTTTTACAAAAATTGCCAGTAATATTAAAATTCTAACACATTATGAAGGTACCCTAAGGGTAAGTCATAGTCACTTTATATCACTACTCAATGTCATCCTGAAAAGTACTTTCCTTACTCTAAGGTGAAATATAGCCCACTAAGTGCTGAATGGGAATTGTCAGTGAAAGGTGGGACTCACATCAGGTGACAATAAATGAGGAATGACTACTTGTGGCTGGAGAAGCAGCTGTAATGCACCGTGGCACCCCATGATTTCAACTACCCATGGAAAGGACAGTAATGGGGACCTGGGAGGGAGTACCTGGTGATGCTTTGGCAGTGCCTTGGCTCTTTAGTGTCCCTGCAGGGCTGCAAACATCTCTCTCAGGGAAGTGCAGGATTTCAGGAGCACTGCTTTGACCTTTGCGACAGCACCATTGCAGCGGGATGGGGATACCTGGGCAGTTTGCATCCCTGAAACAATAGCGGGCTTCCTGAGGGAGAGCCACACAACACCCTTTGCACTCATGTTCTCAAGGTTAGCTCCACGAAAAAGGAAAGAAATGTTTCCTTAAAGACAGGGGTGGCTAACTCCTGAGTAAAGGGTGATTGAGAGCCACTTTCTCCTGTGAACCCTGCCCTGGTTGCAGCAGAAGCCTTAAAAGGTACTAAATGCCAACTCTAGTACCAAAAGGTACTAAATTCCCTCTTGGGAATAAGCATCTGTGAAGAAATAGGTAAACTCTGATTAGCAGAGTATTTATTCAAAATGTTCATCCTGGAGGTGGTCAGAGGGCTGGAGCACCCTGTGTCAAATACAGCAAGAGTCGAACCCTCCCTTAAACAGAGAGCAAAGTTCCTCCAGAGCTCTTTGATGTCCCAGGTTTCGGGCTGTTAGAAACTTTAATAATAAACCTCTCTGGTATGCACAATTTCACATAGATATTTGTGTGTATGTGTGTCTGTCTGAGAATGAAATAGCAATAGGAACAGAGAATCAGAAAAGGGAGAATGAGCCCAGCAAGTATTTCTTTTACACCTTCTTTTACACCTCTTCAGGATTTGAAATGGTCCTTGACTGGGAATTACTAAAATTTCTGCCGTGATTTTCCTTAGGGAATACCTCATTTACAGACTGCAGTGTACGCTCCGCATTATTTCAGAATAGAATCCCAGAATATGCTGAGTTGGAAGGGGTCACCAGGGCCAGTAAATGCTGTCTTGAATTTTTTGCTGTAGTATATGATCACTAATGTTAGCAAGGGTGGTGGAGTTTATTTATTTGTATGCAAGCTGCATTTGAGGCTAAGCCGCTTCACTTTCTTGAGGAGTCACTATCCATATGGAAAAGCCACTGCCCATTCCGTTCCATTCCTCTGTTTTACAGCTGACTGCTTCCATTTAATTTTGAGGTAATGAGGATTTATCCCCCTCCCTCCCCACTTAAACTGTTTCTGTCAGTGTTTCTAGTTTTGTGACCCTAATGAAAAGCTGAAAGCTGTTCACTCGTCACCATTCCAGGACAAGGCAGGAAAGAGGCACAACATGTTTCAGCCCCTTCGTGAAAACAAACATAACCAGTATAACCATACAAACTAACATAACTAATTCCTTCACACACAACGCGCTGAATGCAGAGGAGCCCAGAGCAGGGAGAGCACCTGCTTGGCCGTGGGGAGGCACTGCAGGTTTCTAAAACTGACTATTTCTGCTATGGCAGGCGTGTTCTTTCATCTTGTGAGCATTTATTAGACGAACGCTCATAATCACCTGTTCTATAAATCCTGTTATGAAGTTAATCCAGTGTGAAACCTTAACTAAACAATTATTTGCTTTTAAAATGCTTGTCTTTATAATCCAAGCCACATTTTGAAACCAATATTTAAAGACCCACTGAATATTAGGAAGGCTCATATTTTCACACTGAAATAAACATTTCCATCGCCCAGTTCTGGTGTGTCTTAAAACCATCACAGTTTATATCACAGTGTTATTGTGCAGCAGGCTGGTCTGGAGGTATATGCAGCATAATCATGCTTTCAGAAAGGCAGGTTTATCTGTGTGTTTATAACCAAACCTTTCTTCCTATCTGGACTTCTGTTCTGCTGGGAGTGCCCCTGCCAGCCCAGCTCAGCTTTGCAGACAACGAGGCTGGTACCCCAGTGAGGTTGGTACCTCAGGGGACAGTGCAGGTGACATGGAGGACATATACAAACATTAATTGCCTTGTCTTCTACCTACAATTTTGCTTTATAATTTCCCTGACAGAGCACTGACCTTAAAATAGGAGGCAAAGCCTGGAAGGGATGCAGAAGACCTGTGAAGGCAGAGAAGCTTTTGGTTTAACACAGCTTCCTTGCCCTTGCCAAGGAGGAGACCAGCGTGCCGCACACCTGGTGGCCTTGCTGCAGCATGACCCAGGCCTTGACCAGGGAACAGTCCAGATTCTTCCCCAGATTTCTGAACCATGGAAATGTGTGTGTTGGGGAGAGGGTTGTAAGTCTGCTGGGGCAGAGAACCAGGAGCAGAGCCTTAGTAATGAGATAATTCCCTTACTTGCCCTGGAGTTTCTCAGCGTTGAACTCTTCCTGCTGCAGGTCATATTTCCTTAAAATTCACAAAAACTAACTTGACTTCTCTTAATATCTGTTGTTTCCACATTCCATTGGGAGTGTGCAGCAGTAATTGTGCTAGGTTGGTGTTAGAGGGAGCTGCTGTGTTTGTATTTAGGGTGTCTCAGGGTAAATGGGTTTGGCAAGTCACTGCTCGGGGCGCGGGAGGCGAACTGTTCTTGTGTGCAGTCTGTGCCCACGGATTTTCTCGGGCTGCTACAAACCTGGACTTGTATGTAGAGAGTTGTACTGGGTTTAGCAGTTTAGAAATTATGTAAAACTCATTTCCTAATATTGTGCCATTAATACAGGGCTATTTTGTTTGGGTTTGTTTGTTTGTTTGTTTTTTAGTACGAGCCAAGGGGTTAAATCTCGGCAGGTTTGGTTTTCTCTGTGACAAGAAGTGTCACATGCTCTCATCTCAAATTGAAGACGGTACATAATTCCCACAGCACACTTTTCCCTAGCGCTGCCTCTACACATCACAGCGATCCAAACTGCCAAACTCCCTGGGTGAAAAGAAGCCACCTTTTCTTTGGCACTCTCTCCCGCAGCACAAGGCAGGGCACAGGCCAGCAGGATGGATGCAGGGAAGGAGAACCACAGATAATCTGTCTGTTTGCCTGGAAACCTGAAATTGTTGGTGGGCATTTCCCAGGAAAAAAAAAAAAAGGTAGTTTGATGGATATGTGGACTTCTGTTTCTGTGGAATATTACGTGCACTAGGAAGCACATACAGCAATTAGCAGTAAGAGCTTAATACACAGCCCTGGGTCAGAATAATTTCAACAGAAGGATTTTTTTCTTCGGCGGAAAGTTCTTATAAAAAGGTGGCTGCAATTGAATCTTTTTAATTCATCTTCCTTTATCTTTCCTCTCTCACTGCTTACCTTGTTCATTGAGATTTTAAGCCATGAAGAGCAGGGACTGAACTCACTCCCCATTTGAACAACCCGTACCACAGTGGCATCCCTCCTTGCTGGAAGTCCTTTTTTTAAGTACAATCTCAGGTAAAAAAAAACTTTAATTAGTGAAAATATCTTGCAAAAATATTCTGCCCCACTTGCCCAACTCTAGCTAAACAACAGAAAAAAAGAAAACTAGAATGCTGTATAATGAGCTCTCGGGGTTATATCATTGTGAATCAAGTTTTGATAAGTAATTTCCTGTGAAATTTGAAGAATAAAACCCAAGGACTTATTCAGCTTCTTATTCTGTTGTCTTAGATCTGGCTTCCTACCAAAAGAGGTTTACAACAAAGATGTTAGTGCTGTATTTCAGAACCAAGTGCCAATATCAGTATTTTTCAGAAAATAAAACTTCATTGTTAACCAAATTTATTTAAAAACAAATCAGCGGGACCTCTTTGTAATTATGTATGTGCCTAGCTATTTGCAAAATCTTTTCTTTATCTGTAATCCTGCAGAGGATGTAGTAGAAAAGGGCCAGTTCCTCTGAGTTTCCCCCCTGCTCGAGGTCTAAAAGGGTTTAATTGTCTGCACAGATGTTGGTCTCAGCAGGGTACAGTAGCTCTCTGTTATTTTTTAAAAGGGGGAAGAAAAAAAGTTAAAGATTTTGTGAAAACTAATACCCTAAGTATTTTCTTGGAGCATCTATGTATATCCCTTTTGGCTGTCTCTGAGCACATGAAAAGATGGACCATATTTCCAAGCAGCTCTGGACACAAAGCCAGCTTTCTGTGTCCCCTGTGTCCCCCCTGTCCGGCCTGCACTGGCCTGCCTAGCCCAGCCTCAGCAGCTGCCCTGACCCCCAGCCCCAGCCAGCACGCCCGTGACTGCCCTGTGCCTGGGGATGCTGGAAACAGCTCTGGGGTGCTTTGCCTTTCTGCAGGTGTAGTCTCCCTTCTCCAAGAGGGGGCTGCATTATGTGGATTTGCATGATATTTGCATACCTTTCCTAAGAGGAGCTGTGGCTGCACCATCCCTGGCAGTGTTCAAGGCCAAGTTGGATGGGGCTCTGAGCACCCTAGTCTAGTGGGAGGTATCCCTGCCCAAGGGTTTGGAGCTAGATGGTATTTTAGGTCCCTTCCAAACCAAACTGTTCTATGACTCTGATCATTTTTAAAAGTGCAAACTGTCCTTCAAGGAAGCATCTTATTTCTGGTACGTATAGGAAGGAAGAAACCTTGAGCAAAGTGAGAATGACCACATCTCAAATGAGAAAGAATGAAGACTGTTAATGAAATGGTTCTATGAATTTGTCCTACCTAATTTAACACTTTCAAAAAAACTTAATAGTCAACATTTTATGAATGTAATTTTGCTTTCATGCTTTCTCTTAAATTTAATACATATTGTGACTGGAAGTCATCTGCTATTATGTTTTGATAGTATCAAAAATGAATGCTCTTGTTAGTTCTACCACAGTTATCTGAACCTCATTTACCGCAATCTCCTTGTTTTTCAAAATAATTGCATCCCTAGAAAGCTATTAATTGCATTTAAAAGCACTACCATTAGCCAGGGCCTTAATTATGCAAACATATTCAGTGTCCCCATGACGCTTTGATAATCAAGGTAGTACTGTCTATAAACAGCAGCCCTGTGCTTAGGTCTTTCTGCCCTTGGCTGAATAATCTTCCCTGCACCTGTTGTGCATCACAAAAATAATGGGATGATTTATGAAATAATAAAAAAACCCTAAATGATGACTCTGACTCCAGTTCACTCCCTGAAATAATATTCAATTTTTTTCCATCAGCAAAGGACATGATCCAAGGTATCGATCCATTATTAGTAGGCTTTTTAACAGCAGGATTTTGAAAGATGAAAGCTCTCCTTGCCTAGTCTGTTTTCTCTCAAATGTCTGTTTATAGATCAATTATTTAAAAAAAAGAAAAAAACGTCCTCCAGTTATATGGATCAATATCCAACAAATCATTGACAGAAGGGAATCCCCATAAGGCACAATTAAATTCTGCAGCAGGCAAATTCCATGCACACCAGCTTTCTGACCACTGTCAGATGGGATATTCTGGAGGATATGCTGACTAAATGTAGAAAAATAATAATTTGTAACTGATTACTAGAACAATAGCTACAATCCTTGATTAGGATCGTCCCTTTATCTTTGGATTATAGCACTTTGCTATAGAGCAAACTGACTCCTTTTTCACGAGGAATCACTGCCTTATTCCACCTGCATTGCTTCATCCCCGAATAAATTTGTGGATGAAAATAAACATGAAATGCTGCAAATTGAGCTGGTATTTTGCTCCGGGATGGTTGCTGCAGGTGGGTTTGTGTGCATGAGGTGGACAAGGCACCCCCTGCACTGAAGCAGGTGCCCATATTTTCGGGAATGCTGCTGAGGCTTGCCCTGCCCTGCTCTCATGGGAGGTACCGCTGGGACCCCACGCTGCCTGGCTGGTCCTGCATCCCTTTGTTCCTGAACAAAGGAGCCTCAAGGTAAAAACAGCACAGATCCTTGCTCTGTTATCAGCATTGATTACAAAATCAGTTCATGCTACTGAGCAAATGCTCTATAAATTGCTTTCACTGAGGTGCCTCCTGCTTATCGTCCACCTGCGCTATTCACTCATTTCCTACGGCGTTCGTAAAGGCAATGCTCAGTACCCTCAATGCATCTTGATTTCCTCCAGTTTCCCAGGTCGGTGTATTTCCTTAGAGCCTTACTGATGCCACCTGATAAGCCTGCTCTTTGAAAAAAACAGACATCAGTGATCACCACGTGCCCTGCGGACTGTGTGTTGGATCTGTGGAGCAGCACCCTGCTCATGTGCCCCGACCTTCCCGGCTTCACTTCAGCGCCAGCAGTGCAGCCACACTTTTATTCTTTTACAGAGCTCTCCTCTCTCTCTGCTTCTGCTAACTGGACATCAGTGCTTTGCTTTCCCATTCAAGGGTAACCCACTGAGACAAATTTCATCTTGGATTCTGTTACTCTTTGGAATTCTGCACCACAGAAATGAAAAGCCCTGTTATATTCACTGCTAGCTGTATGTTACCCAGTATTTTACAGCAGAGCTTTGTCATCACTCCTCTTAGAGCCTAAAATGATGTCTGAAAGCTTGATGTATGTCCACTTCAGACAACAAATACTTTGCTCATCATAGCCTGCAGAGCGTCTCTCTATCCTTGTTCAGTGGATACCTGGCAAAACCAATTTTCTTTCTATCCTCTAAAGAACATCATCTTTTACATTCTTATTACAAACTGTGTGATTCATATAATGAGAGAAAGATCTCACCATTGTTAATACTGACAGTGTTTTCTCCCTCCTTGGGCAAACCTGATTTTCCTAATTAACAAAATGTTGTCAATGCTGCATGGAAACATGGAACCTGTGAAAAATTTTATGGAATTGGCTGTTACACACTTAGAATTATCAAGTGCTTTTCAAGATAATAGCATCTGGTATCAGAACCTAGAACACAAATTATACTTGGTAATAGAGGAGGCAAGGATAAAATAAAATCAATGTCTCTACTGTGAACAGAGAGGAATGGAAGCGTTCTTTTTTTTTTAATGTAGTAGAATACCACAGATTATTTGAGCATGAATTTCACTGGCATGTTTACTTCATTTCTTAAGCAAAGAAAACCTGATCTTATGCAAATTCATATATTTCCAAGCATTTCCATGTATCCATTTATTTTAAATTAGAAAAAGTATATAAATAAGATTAATCAAGCCAGGAGCTTACCATAAAATGTTGTATATATTCATATGTGAAATATACATACAAGAGTTTCAAAATACTGAAAGATGCCTAGGGAGATAAAATGTTCATCTCACTTCTACTGGATCAAAGTAATTTTTTATTTAAATTATTGGAAATAATTCAAATAATAATTTATTTGAATAATTGGAAAAATTCCCAGGATTTCACCTTGTGAGTGTGTCCAATAGGTTCCTGTAATGGCCAAAATATATTTGTAAGCCAGTAAATCAGCTAGTATTAAACTTCCATGCTAATTAATCAGCAAGAAGCATGCTTTACCCTATTTGATGCAAATACTGGACAGAATTTTCAGTGGTTTAGTTCATATGCCATAGGTAGAAATGAGATGTAGCCTGGAATGTGTCTTGCCCCACCTCCTCAGCAGGGGCTCTGAAGGACGGAACTGTCTTTGGATGGGATCAAGCACTTGTAATCAGAGTTGCCCTGATCCTTTGAGCTGTCCGTATCATCTGAAACCTTCAGTGATGTCTATTCTGTGATGATTTTCACACTGTCCATGACAAGTTAGTGAGAGATAATGATAAAATTAAGCCAGTTTTATCAGGCTTGCAGAGACTGATGCATTAAATTTATTTATGGCCAGTGAAGACAGGCAAAAGCCATCATTAAAGATCACAGAATCATAGAGCCATTAGGGTTGGAAAACACCTCTAAGACCTTCAAGTTCAACCATTAGCCCAGCAGCAGCATGTACACCACTAAATCATGTCCCCGAGTGCCACATCCACACTCCTTTTGAACAATTCCGGGGATGGTGATTTCACCACTTCCCTGGGCAGCCTGTTGCAATGCCTGACCACCCTTTCAGTGAAGAAATTGTTCTTATTATCTAATTTAAACCTCCCGTAGCACAACTGGAGGCCATTTGGGAAACCCTGGTCCTGACAAAAGCCTCTTGCCAGTCTCCAGGGTGCATTCTCTGTGTCCATAGCAGCGATGGTGAAGGCACTTCTTTTGGATTCAGGCAGGAGCTGGAAGTGGAAATGAAAGGAGTTGGCTGCTGTCACAGCAGTTTCAGCTGGGTAATGTCTCTCCTACAGCCAGAGACTGCAGTAGCATGTGTTTGCCCAGAGAACTCTTCAATAATGTATGGTCGGCTGAGGAGCACATCATAATTCTGTCAGGATGGAAAGAGCAGCAGACAGGGGCTGCTTTAACATCCAAATTGGCTCAGGAACCTCTACTGCGAGGGCTTCGCAGCATGGCTTTACTGTCACAGCAATCCTTCCATTTTATACCCACTGACAGTCCCCAAGAAGGAATAAAAGAAGATAAAAGCTAAATTTTCATAAAAAAGGAGCATAACTCGTCTGCAGCAGTCCATAAAACTCCATAATAAATAGAATGAAAACTGCAAGAATGCAAAAAAATATGCTTTTGGCAGACATAGCTCTAGCTATCCCTGGCTGCAGTTTGGCTGCTCTGGTTGGCTTGGTAAGGCAGGGACACAGTGTGTGCTCTGTCACTGCAGAGGAAAATGTCCACCCTGGTCAGCACAGGCAGTGCCACTCGCCAACCAGGAACTGAAAAGCTCCATCTCAGACGCAAACTTCTTTAAATAATGTATTCTGTGTCCCAGGGATCAGATTAAAAGTAAAGGATGCAACTAAAAGATTTCCTGTATGTTTTCTCTTTTTACTGTTTCTTGATTCAGAAACCGCCATTGAAAAAATCCCTCAGGGACAGAGAGGAAAAAATTGCCTAAATACCATAATACCTTTTCTCCTTGACTTCTTTTTTTGGTCATAAAACCATAATAACATATAACTCACTTCTATCTCGCTGTCAAGCGTCAAGCACACTGGGGCTACTGAGGTGCAACTGGTGTCTAGCAAGAGGTTTTTTTCCAGCTATCTTTTTTTTAATATAACAAGGAAACATGTGAATTAAATTTTATAATTTAAAAACTGGAAAAGGTGTTGGTTCCATAAAGGCACTAAACAGTCTTCATTTTGCAATTTGAAACTTCCAGAAGCTTCCTTCACTTCTGTCTTCTCATTTTTCGGCCATAGCATATGTGCATGGGTGCATGTTACAGAGAGAGAGAGGGAGGGATTCAGGGAGAGGGCTCTTGAAGGCAGGGGAGAGAAAGAGGGGGAAAAGGAGTTAGAACAAATATGGACATAATGCTGGATATTAGGCAAGTGCAGGATACGGCCCAAAGAACTTGGGTGGGGTCTCCCTCATAGCACTTAATAATTATTGATAAAACTGAAGGATATGAGATATTTTGGCTTGGCTTGCAGGTCTTTGAGACTCTGCTTTTAAGATTTAAAATAAAGACATCTAGGGTAGAGACTGATTGCATCTGTATATTGGAGACACTTGTCTGTACAACAAACACTGTTAATTAAACTGTAGGTAGATTTTTTTTAAAACGGCTTTATTTTGTGCTTGTAAATTTTAAAGAATTTGAGAGGTATAGGGCAATCAGGAGATTTCAAAGGAATGTTTTCATTTAAACCTAAATATAAATATTTTAAAGTGGAAGAGCACCACAGTACTCTGCATTACAGTCATTGCTGAAAAATATTCCTACTGCTCTGCCCCCATGAGTGCTGATATTTGCCTAGCCACACATCTACCAGGGGAGAGGAGATACCGCAGAGGGAATCCCTGGCACTCATATTAACACCGTCAGCATAACCTTGTTCTACCTACAGATGGAGGGAGTTTTGCTGAATCTGTTGACTGCTTTCAGAGGGGAAGGATAACACATTCCTGATTTATTCTTTTTTTCCCTTAGAGTTAAATAGATTTCTGTTTGCAGATGCCAATGACTTCTAAACAATGCCACCATTGTGAAGGCCTGCCCTCCACACTGCAGTGCCAGGAGTGGCTCTCCTTTCGAGGAAACCTCTCCCAATTATCTGTCCCCCTAATGAGCATTCCTTATTTCTAAGAAGCTGCAACCTAGAGGCTGAGGTTGCATTGTTATGACAGCACAACTGTGTATTGATGTCAAGCTTGTAGGTCCCTTATCAGTTGTCTGCCCCAGCGCATTCGGTCTAGGACAAACATTGTTGAAGCGACTTCGCTTACAAGAAGTCCCTGTAGTGCTCAGAAATCCCAGATGCTATCAGGGAGTATCGATAGACAGAGGTATAGCATGACAAGCTGAAACCTCATAGCCCCGTGTGACCCTGTATGGCCGAGGCCTGAGCTCCCCTCCGTGCAGCACAGCAGGGCCTGCCGGCCATGGCTGGAAGTTCTGTGCCGAGGGCTTTCCCACAGCCCACCGAGAGCCTGCGGTGAAACTTCCCATCATTCCCTAACTAAATTAACCCTCTTCCTGAAAGATGAGTTGCCAGCTTTAAACTGCGCTTGGCTGCCGTGGCAAAGATGGGTTTTCTGGGGTCTTTAAGGCCCCTTCCAACCCCAACCACCCTGTGATGCTGTGGCCAAGGCCCACTCACCCAGACCTCGTTGGTAACCATCCTGTATCCAGCACGCAGATGCAAGTCTACAAATATGACCGTGTTGAATACTACATTGAAAGTCTATTTTTGCATTTCCCCAGAAAATTTTTTTCATTACCAGTGAGAAAAATAGGTTAAAGCTCCCAGGCATTTTGTGAAATAATGTTGCAAAATTTTATTTGTTTGGTCTCCTTTCTTTAAAAATTTTGATTTAAAGGGGTTTATAGTATAAATCCCTTTAAATATAGCATAAAAGTGCATTTGAAAATGAAAAGTGACTTTGAAAGAGAATTTCAGAATCATCTGAAGCCATCTGAAAACTTTTACTTCTGACATCTTGAAAAGAAAGTATTTCTACTTTTTTATTCTAAATATAGGACTGTTGTAACAAACGGTTTCAGGTAGAAAAAACCTTGACTCTGAATGACATCGAGGTATCCTCTGTTCCTGACAGAGGACTAAAACATTTTTTCCTCACTGCCTTAGGTGCATGAATTTACATACATCATATGCTGTACTACACTGGGTTTATAAGGCTGATAAAAATGATGTATGAGGGTCACATTACATTTTGAAAAGGCTGCGTGTGGAAAAAAAAGCACACAGAAGGAGAAGGAGACAAAAAGGAAGTCATTATCTGTGGATACAGGCCCAGATTTGGCAAACAAAGCTCAGCCCAGAAAAAACATGTACTGCTGCCTATACAGAAGCATGTGGCTTAATGGGGCTCATGTGGGCATTAGGCTGGCTTGGCAAGGAACGCCACGAGAAGATTGAAACTGGAGCAAAACAGGAGGCAGATATAAATCAACTTCAAAAGTGGAGTTGAAAGAAATACTAAAGAAAGAAGTGTTTGTTACATACGGAATTAAAACCTAGCACCGGGGAAGTGGTCCCTTTTATCGCTGGTACATGTCACTCTACACTCACAAGTGTTTCAGAGGGCTCGAAAAACCCCAGAATCGCACTTAAAAGTCAAATATTCCATCCCAAGTGAGGAACAAAAAAGTAATGAATTAACTTAGTTTGCTACCAGATATTCATTCAACTATTACACAGGTTTTCCTCACGATCGCTGCTGGGCTGGGATGTGCCAGCTGGAGTACCTGAACTCCCATCCAGCAGGGATGTCCGTCCATTCCCACCCCTCCAAGCAGTTCCCATGAGTTCCCTGAAGGACAGCCTGGAGTCAGTGGTTCTCTTTGAGAGCCCTCTCGGCGGGACACTGGCATTGAATGTTTGCATCTGTGCCTGCGTGGGTGTGAGACGGAACACGCGGGGTTCCCGATGCCGTGAGGCGGGATGCTGTCCAGCGCTCCCCTGACAATTTCTGGGCTGGGAACAATAGTGCTTTATGCATGCAAGCGCTGACACAGGACAGGGGGAGAGGCAGCCAGGAGGAGAGCAGCTGCAGCTCTTGCTATCCAACTCAATTCCTCCCTCTCTCCTCTGCAGCCCAGCGCAGAGAAATGGAGCCCCCAAGCCACCGCTAGAGCTAGGTGGGCTTTGCTCGTGTCCCTCATGTGCACGTGAAGGACAGGGCTGCGTGTTCCCTCCCATATTTTGGCATTCACTGCATCCCATTTTCTCCCTGCCACCTTGGCACCGGTGCCATTGGGATGGCAGCAGAGGGAGGTGATTTGCAAGCACTCGAGACTCCGAGCGCCCTGCAGTGTTTTAGTACTGTGCCCTATTGCCTCTGCTTTGCTGGCTATAACCGGCGAGTGACAGCTGCATTTAAATGTAAATCAATAGGGCTTTTCTTTAAGATAGTCACAGCTGGCATGTTTTTATCCTCTAGGCTTTTTCTGGCATTAAAAAAAAAACGTGTCACTACCTGAGAACTAATGAGTGCCTCCAATCCCGTCTTTCCAGGAGGAGAGGACGTGCTAAGGGGACACATCCCAGCAAAACCCTCATGAAGGCCTCGTTTTCCTTCTAGACACATGACTCCAGTGGAACTTCATGCTAAACATGAAGATTCAGCTTCTCTCATTCTTTTATATCATTTGTGTGTTTTGGCTGCTCTGAAAACCTTAAAAACTGCAATCAAAGGTGTTGCAAAATCTGTCTGTGCTTCCCTGCCTCGATGGGAGCGTGCAAGAAGGAACATGACCGCCTGCCCTCACGGCTGCAGCGCTGCCTGGCAGGTGGAGACTTGTGGCCTCACCTCCATCTCCTGGGCTCTTGTGTGGCTTAGGCTCCAGACTGAGGTGTTTCTCCTTCTCTTCTGAGAAGTGTAGCAGCTACCACAGGAGCTGGGGAAAGCGGCTTCTGTGGAAAGATGCTGATGACTCATTTTTTGGGAGTATTACCTAGCTAGCCTGCCTTTCACAGCCCTGAGCATCTCTGGAGCTGACTCCTCTGGCCACGCTTCCTGAAGGTCCCTCCAAGGCTGCTCTGGCTGGATTCTCTGAGGGCATGGCTGAACCTGTCTCTCTGGTTTGAAACAAGGGATGACAGGGCAAGGTACAGGAAACACAGCAAGCTCAGGCATAGATGGCAAAGAATAAATAAACAGGGAGGTGTGAATTCTGTGAAGTCTGAAAAAAAATCACAGAGTAACCCTCGTAAACGTGGTGGTGAACCCACATTTACTCAGGTGTCGCTTAACTGTCATCATTTCACTCTTTCTCACACAAAATCCTTCTTCTTTATTTTTTTTTCCTATATATATATCCAGCATATCAGTGGCTCTCAGCTGCAATTCCCTGAAGTCAGTGTGGGCTGCCGGGGGCAGGTCTCGGGATGGAGGGAATTGAGCGCCACTGATTCAATTAGCCTCCTGTGACTCATGGCTCAGAGAAGTGCCAGGAATTGATGGGCTTGGGAAAGTACTTATTTTTTTTTCTAATCAGGAAGGAGCAAATCCCAGGAAGTCCAGCAGAGCATATGAACATCAAAGAATCCAAGACAGCCAGGCCAGCCAAATCCCAGCACTGTGGAGGCGAGCTCAAGCTGCCTAGCAGGACACAGTGGAACCAAGAAAACCTCATATTATTTTCAACATCTGCATAATCCAGTAAAACAATAAATTATTTGTCACCTAGTTGCAGAGAGATGATTTGAAGGTTGAGGTCTGCGAAGTTGCTGGCAAGCTTACAGCTTTCCAATTTGCTTTTTTTTTTAAGGATGTGGCTTCAAATGTTGGAGGAACATGTAAAAAACAAGAGCATCTGACTAAACACAGCTCTTATTTTTCTTATTTTAGTACAGCTCTTTTGTTTTGCAAGTCATAGACAAACCATCAATTATTTGTCTGTTGTCAGTGTAATGTTTAGTTGGATTGCAGTAGATTTTATTATTTCCAGGCTAAGGATATTCTTTTCTTTGCCTATCAACAAACACCTTTCTTATTGCAACAGAAGCTATGGATCTTGTATTCATGCTGCAGAAGACAAGATAATGAAGTCATTATCAGAAATTATAATTTTTGTAGCTACAGCTATTCTCTTATAATTAGGTTCACCACTTTCTGTAGTTCCCCCAGAGAAGCAAAATCAACTCTTGAAGCCTGAGAAAGAAGGAAGGGAACAAATCACAGTAAGACTGATTTGCAGAGATGAGTAGCATAGAAAAATAAATACTGCCAGGGTATATTATAGAGCCAGAAGTTTTGATATGGTGGTGATGAATTTCTTTCTTCCGAAGTGTTTTGGCTGAGGTCAAAGGTAGGACAGAAGATATTAAGTCAGCACAAAAAAGTGAGCTCCCAAGTGTTCTGCCCCACTCTTTGGCTTCATCGTGTGCATTAGTTGGTTTAGAAGGTGACAGCTGGAGAGAAGTCAGAATCTATGACTACATTAATAGTCAAAATAGTAAAGACATCACCAGCAACAATTTCACAAGCAGCACTGTAATTTCAGAGCATTCATTTTCCCCAGGTATTCCAACAACTTGTTTTGAGATCATTAAGAGGTAAAGCTGAGGTTATCTGTGGTAATGAATGAATCTGAGGAAAAAAGTAAGCACAATAAACCCAACAGACTGGAACAGCAAAGCTGTCTCACTGAGAAAGAGGGCAGCAGCTGTGAAGGTAAAAAGTGTTCATTTCCCTTTGGTTTAAATTGACTTTTTTTTCGTTAAAGAAGTAGAATGTGATCCTTTGTTTCTGTGTCCTCATAAAGAATCCAGAATAATTAGGACTGTGAAAAGGAGACCTGTCAATCTCGAGATAATTTGTGTTTCAAATAACTACGGTATGAAATTGACCATCATAAAAAACAATGACCATCACCCAGAATGGAGGTGAGAGCAGTTCTGTTCAGCTTGGTGCTCTTTAATAGCACTGGTGTAAAAACGACACCCAGGGTGAGCCAGGCAGATGCTTCCTCCTGGTCTTCCCCTCTCCATCAGATCCAGAAATGTCCACCTGCATTCCTGCTTTTATAACTGCTATTTCCCCGATAGACACACTCCTTGTCATAGTCTATTGCTGACAGACCTCACTCATGGGTATTTTCATTAACGTCAAGATAAACATAGGTCAAATATCTGTCAGTCCAAAACCAGTTTTAAGCTGATTTTTGTTGTAGCAGTTGCAGCTATTCAATTATTCTTATGCACTTCCCAAAGATTAGCAGTACATCTTAGTGTCTGCAGCTGTATTTTTAGCTGTCATGAAGACCAGCAGGTTTATGAATGGAAAACATTAATAAAACAGGTTGGGTTTGACCTCATTCAGAAGCCAGAATGGGCCCTTGCTGTCTCTGCTGCTTGATTTGTCGCACACTCAGTCACAAGCTCGAGTCCGAGTCCTTGGATGACTCCAAACGCAGCGGCTCGTGTTTGACAAATTTGGATATATCAAACGTGACACGAGTAAATGAGACAATGAGACAGCTACATCTGCACAGATGGAAAAGCACTGCCGTGGTGATCGTGCTGAAGGGCACAGCAGAGATCAGTGCACAGCGGGTTTTGCACCGCGTGCGCTACAGGGCCATCCATCAGCCACCACAGCCGCACCAAAGAGGGGACACACAGGCTTTGATGGGCTGCCAGCAGCCGAGTGGGGCTTTCTCCATCCAGCAGACGTGGGAGCTGGCATCTCACATCATCCTGGTGCCATATCAGGTTCCGACTGCTGGCCTGCTACTGCTTAACCCTACTGTTTATTATGTGGGACAAACAGAAGCCAGGAGTGTAAACCGAGAGAGTGGCGTAAGGCCGAGACATGAGTGGAAGCAAATATTCTTCAAAAGGCTCTTAGATATTTGCTAGATTTATTAACTTACTCCTTAAGTTTTCCTGCCAGAATAATATTTGGCTAAAAAAGATTGTTCTTTAAGCTACTGAATGAACGCAGCATGGCAATATCGGTTTTGAAAAGACTTTTGAAGAGCAGCCCACTACTTTTTCAGTTGTGCTGCCATGGCTTTCTTGTTTATTTTCTGCCGCCAGGCTGCACTTGATCTGTTTGGTCTGGGTCGTTCAGCTTTACAGCATAATTATTAGTATTGCTTGCTAACAAAACACATTATTAGGAGGAAGTGGGATCAAAAGGGTGATATGAAATTAGTAGCCTGGAGAACAGCATCATCTTCTTTGCAGAGACGATAACAGAGTCTGATCCCATCACCTCTATTGACCACCGTGCCCACATATGATTTTTCTGCTTAACTTTTCACTGAAGACACCTCAGAGACAATGAGCAATGCCTGAAACGGGCCTCAGCTTCAGCTGGAGTTTTCTGAATGTCTCTGCTCTAAATGCAACCCCGAGAGCATCCTTGTCCCAGTTTTAAAGGTGGACAGCCGAGCCACGGCTCAGAAGTCACGCAAAGGCAGGACTAAAAGTTCTGAAGTACAAAGAATAATAAATTAAATTATATGACTGCTTGGCCCAGAAGCTGTTGATTAAGACAAGGCTTTGCAGACTGTTTAGCAAATTTAGGTATGTGGGAAATAAATCAAACGGAACAAGATGATTAAGCCTGAAGGAGCTCAGCAATCTGGAAGAGTAGAGGAAATAATCAGACCTGTACTGAAGGCATGTACTCTTGAAGGTAAAAGGAAATAACAAAAAGGCTCTTCTAGTGATCCTTCAAGAATGTTTTTAAGATTTCAATTAAACAAGCTAAAAAAAGAAGAAAAAAAGCCACAAACAACAAGAAAAACCACTGTAGCCTTAAAAAAAATAAGAAAAGCCCATAGAATTGCTGGGATTCGAGTTAAAAGTGCAGTGACAGGAGTCTTAAATTCTCTGGAAACCACTAAAATTCTTTCAGTATGATCTAAGAAGGAGAAAATTTCCTTTACAAGTGGAACAAAGATTCATTTCCTGAAGGAAGAAGACCTTATAACACACAAGGAGAATTAGAGTGGCTGCAAGGAAGAGAAATCGTGCATTTCTGCTTGTGATAACAAAGTTGAGCAGAATACTGAGTAGCAACCAATGCTTTTCATGAGGTTAAAACATTTTTGCGATGTCATTCTGTCTCAGAAGTAATTTGGAAGCAACGCATTATTTGTACTATCGTTCAATTTTTCAAGGTATTATTAAAATGGTGAAAAAAAATTGTCATGTGTTAGATATACGTATATATGAACAAAAGAATGAGATGGAAAGAAAGGAAACATTTTTAACTTGTGCCAAGTACTGCCAGCAAAAATAGACCATCCTCGAGACTCTAATTACTAAATTATTCTAAATTCCAAATCATTTTGATACGGATGCAGAATGATGAATGACTTGTGAAGCCACATTTAAAAAGAAAGTCTAACAAAAAAAAAACAACAGAGCCAGATAGACCTCAAGTTACCTGAAGGGGTGCTGGAGGTTGCAAAACTTAACCTGCCCAGGCTGGTGGGTGTAGGTCTCCTCCATCCAGGCTGCTCCTCCAGATCCTGTGTGGGCTGTGGTCACTGGGAGTCTCACACATGGCAGTCCACCATGGGCAACTGTGATTTCATGATGTGTTTTTATGATTGAAAACATGGATGTTTCAGCCTTTACTTGGATGCCATCATCTTATTTTGGCTTTACAGAAAGCACTTAATAGCACAAATTTCATGCCTAGATTTCTTTTTTTTTTGCTTAAAAATAATATATAATGAGGTGGTTTCTTCAAATTTTCCTTCCAACTTCCTTTTGGACATATTTAACCCCTATTTTACCATCCGCTGACTAGTGTAGTGTATATAATAGGAGTTGGCAGATTTTTGACTGACTTTTTCCAACTAAATTCAGTCTTTCACAGCAGGAAGAGTGTTGGTACTTTTGGAACAGGCAAAGGACAGCAGGTAAGATGCAGGGACTGCCAGCAGAAGTGTTTCCTGCCAGACAGAGCAGGGAGAAGTAGGGGAATGAAGAGAATCGTGTTTGCTAGCAATGATCCTCCTATTTCCAACAGTGGATAAACTGGGCCACTGTCTTCAAACCTTTATAAGGCCAGTGCCAGCGGTCAGCAGGGTGGCCAAGAGACTGATCTCCTTCACCCTCATCCCACCCAGCATCTTTTTTCCTTAGCATCTGCAACCAGAGAATCATTAAGGTCTGAAAAGACCTTTAAGACCATCCAGTCCAGATGTTGTTTGCCCACAAATCCTGCAGCAGCAGCAGAGCACAGGCAAAGAATCCAAGAGCTTGGAGCTCTCCCTGTTTGCTAGAGCGAGCATCTATGGATGGCACGAGTTAGTTTTATACTCTTTGGGTATAATACAGTGAGATATTACTCACTTTGTAGATAACATCTGGGGCTACAGTAAAATCTGTCAGTTGTCATAGATTCACACGCTCACAAGGTGGCTGGTTTGCTTCCCTCCTGGAGACTGCTGCCTCATCCAAGGTCACTGCAGCTCCCTCAAAACATCCTCTCTGCCTACTTAATTATATCGTTTTTTACCCTCTTTTCAGAAAGGAGTTGCTTCATTGTGGCTCTTTGGCTCCACAGGGAAATGGCACTTCAATAATGGATGAGTCCCAAGCTAAAAAGCATGGAGAGTTTTTATTTCTGACCGTAAATTAAGGCAGATATGCAAATCTCAACTCAGAAGAATATTTAGCATTTTTCAGTGCAACAATGGTTCTGGTAGGAGAATTCCTCAGATGTGAAAAGCCACATAGTAACAATAACTTTCTGTTATGACTTTCCTTAATGGAAAGCTGTAGCAAAGGGTTTTTCTAATCTCTACATATCTGTATCCATTTATTTAGAGCTTGATTCTAAACAGAAGATAAGCTGCCAATCAGAAAAAACCCATATGATACTAACCCATACGTACACTACTCAACTGACTGATGACAAATATTTAATTTGAAATGTATTTGAAACTATTTAATTTGAAAATTCTTAAAATTGATGCATTAGCAGACAGAAATTGCAACACGCTGCCTTTGCTGCCCAGAATTCAGGTTGGGTAATGAGGACCAAAGTGTTTTCACTGACAGCCTCTCTGAAAAGTTTTACGCTATTAAGAGTATTGTGATAGTTGTTCCAGGTTTCTCCAGAGACCTAATGGCACATAAGAAACAAAACCAGCAGGTAAATAGAGCCATTCGAGGTACCATGAAGTTTGTGTGGTGTTTTCTTCAGAAAGTAAGTATTTCTGCAAACAAAGGGAGTAAAATAAACATGCAACTACCAGGCAGCTGAGGTTGCTTTGTGGAGCCTAAAAAAGCTTGCTTGAGGGAAGCACCTTCTGCTGCAGACAAAAGAGTTAATTCATCAAAGCTATGGGAAGAACTCTCTCCCCCCAAAGAAAAGATCTAATGGCCCCTATAAAGAGAGCCATATTGTGATGCTGTAACCTGATTAGAGGGAAAGAGGGTCTTTGTGTCTTTTAGCCTCACAGGAAAACAAGGTGTTCTGCAATAAATAGGAAACCTTTTTCTAAAGCTTTATGGTCTTCTGTGCTATGCCACAAAGTACCCCATGTACTACTCACCTCAAAAATCCACAATTGCAGTGAAGTGATTCTCCTCTTTCCAGAAGTCAGGCTGGCTGGGAGAGCGGGCCTAGGAAGGAGAAAGCCAAGAGACTGCTGCTTTGAAGCAAGCAAATGCCATATTCTCATTTTAGAATAATTGCTGTATGTTTGGGGCAGAAGGAGAAGGGAATGAACCTTGCAGCAGGATGAGTGTCTTCAGGTCAGCCAACAAAAAGCCCTTTTGTGAGCACACGGGCAGGGATGGCTGCTCTGAGTGACTGAAATGGGCCCCTTACTTTCTGGAGGAGACTACTGAAAGAAAACATGCAATCAAGCAGAATAAAGGAGGAAATCTAGGCTTGCCATTCTTATAAACACAAAAATAATCATAGAATGGCTTGGGTTGAAAAGAACCTTGAAGATCATTTACTTCCAACCTCTCTGCCATGGGCAGGGCCACCTTCACTAGACCAGGTTGCTCAGAGCCCCATCCAACCTGGCCCTGAACACTTTCAGGGATGAGGCAGCCACAGCTTCTCTGGGCAACCTGTGCCAGTGCCTCATCACCTTCACAGTACAGAATTTTCCCCCAATATCTAAACTAAACCTACTCACTTTCAGAAAAGGCAAGGGCCACTCAGTGGACAGGGGTTTTATGTTTGCCATGTTTTAAGGAAAATACATGTTCACTTAGTGAATGGTGGAACTTCCCTTAGACATTTTGAGAAGTTTAGCATGACTTAAAAAATAGCATTTATTTTTATCAAAAGAAAAATCAAAACTTAAAAAAAAAAAACCAAAACAAACATCCCCTTACCTAAGAAAATAGGTACAGAAGGGAGCTGTTGCATTTAAGAGTGCATACCTAGGAAAAAAATTGTCCTTTGGGAGAGCAGTTCAAGCAAGCAGCCTGTGTAATGTAGGATTCTTAACTTCCTCCTCTAATGCAGTTCCTACCAACCACTTTTAAAGAAAATTAGAGCTGATGGACTATTATGTTTAGTCTGTATGACTCCTGGGAGCCACTTTGTGTTATACTATCCAAGCTCCTTTACAATTACGGATGGCAGCAATGCTGTACCTGGTAGCTGCCTGTTGTTTAAATGGAGGCGGGTGAGATCTGTTAGAGATCTGGTTTGATTTCATAAAGAGGTGGTTTATTTGCCCGAAATAAAAGAACTCCCCATATCCCGCCTTTTTCAATTGCTTTTAAGTTAAAAGGGAAAATAGGAGGCTGTAAGGAAAGAGCTGAAAATCTGGAACAATGCTCGGCTAAGCCATGGCTTGCAGGGACTTACACAGCAGCAGCTTTGAGTTTCCCTGTGGAGGGCTTTCCTATACGAGCATTTGAATACCAGCTCTGGGCTGAGCAGGTGACTTGAGAGGGTGGGGACAGAAAGGGCAGGAGCCAGGACAAGGTGTTGGAGGGACCTCGATGCTCTTCCTTTGCAGGTGGCTTAAGGGTGAGAAATCTTGGAGGACACCTTGAGCTTGTGGGTGTGACTCTTAAAAATACAAGTTGTCCCTATAGATGCTTTTTCTCCAAGCACTGCCTAAGCGTGGCACATGATCCAGGATAAACAGGGGAAGGTTTATAAAAGTGTGAATCCCTGCTGCTTGCTGCCAGAACCCAGCTCTGTGCACAGAGGCAGGACAAGGAGCCCTGGGATGAGAATGGCTGACGCACAATTCCTCGTGGAGGTTTCCGTTTGGAAACTCACTTTGGGTTTGGCAGAAGAAGAATGTCCTTAAGGTCAATTAGACTTTCTCTTAGTGATGAACAAAGCAGAAACACACTAAGTGCCTTTTCTGGTGAAATTTTTAGCAGTAAAGTGGTCGTTCAGAGGACAGGCTTGGCTGGTGGTATGACAGTATGACCCTGCCTGCATTTGCAGAGGTGGATATTTTTCTACCACCTAGATATCTAAATTAGCAATCCACCTGTTTCCAGCTGGTGAGAGGGAAGTGGAAAGAACAAGGTTTGGGAGAAAGGTAGGTTCTGCTGGTTTTTAAGTTCTTGAAATGGTGTAATAACTATGCAACTGATGAGGGTGATTAAAGGGGTTCACTGGAAGAAGATGCCTGCCATGAGTATCGGTCTCAGTCCTTTCTAACAGACCCCACTAAGCCTCTGGATATGACTATAAACACAAATACTAAAGTTGTGCATTATCTACTTATGCTGCATAAGATTTGTCAAGTATTCCAGCATGTTCATATACATACTATAAATAAATAATACAAAAAAAGCCCTCAAACTCATGCCATCCTCATTCAATCCCTCCAAAGCATGTTCAGGGGAAGCAGTAGCAAGCAGTAAGGGATTTTGGGGTAATACCAGGAGGGAATAGCTTGAAGAAAATGAGGTCATTGAACAGTACCTAGTGAAATGGATGTTGATTATTTTGTGAGTGTTCTCCACAGATAATGAACAAAGAAATTTTGACACAAAGTTAATTACAAAAACCAGGGCTGCACTCTAATGGCTAATTACTACCCATGTAGGCTGTCAAATGGCAAAGCCTCCCAGTTTCACTATTAATAAACTGCGTCCAAGATCCTGAATTATGACAGCAGCTAGAGAATGAAGCACATGCAAATACCTTATCACTTTGAGAAACCCTCTCTGTACCCAGTTTTAGCTGGTTAATTTTGCCCTTGTGCCTAATCTACCCACTCATCCCCCTGTCAACAGGCAGCTCATTAATCACATCTCCTGCTTTGTTTTCTTCCCATTTGATATCACAGCAGGGCATTTTTTTCGGCAAAATAATCTGAGTAAACAAGAATATTTCCTGGGCTGGAAATCTCTGCCCTTGGAAGCAGCTTCTGTCAAGCACGTCAGATGTAAAGCAAACCCAAAAAAGGAGGGGTGGGAATGGATGAGCATGGCACCTCCTGCTTATGTGGAAGTGCCCTTGCTTGGGAATGCAGAAGGAGTTGCAAAATGCTCACTATAAATACCCATAAATATTTATTCCAGAGCTAAGGTAAGGATCACCTTCCATAAATACATTGTTGGGCGTGTGAATGTAAAACCAGTAAAGCATTTACTCTCAAGGAAAGGTAATGTTTGCCATTTTAGGCTCTGCATCTCTTCTCATCAGTGAAAGGGAAAGGAAGATCAGCTGCTCTTGCTGTTTTGTTGCCTTAGGAAATCCTTGATATTACCACAAATGTATGAACTATAGCAAAAAGCACAAATTGCTGCCAGTACCATTAGGATTGTCTCTTTTCCTCTGTGAATACTGTTTCTTATTTACTCTCTCACCTGTTCCTTCTGCTTACCAGACACAATCAACAAATACACGTTGTACACAGTGAGACTGAGGAGGTGAACACAAGACGTAAACCCACCGGTATTAATCCGTTCTGCTTCAGTCACACGAGTGCCTCAGACATGTGTCCTCCAAAAAGCAAAAATCCCATCCCAGCTGGTTCACTGAAGGTCATTGCCACATCCTTCTCCAGCTGAGACCGGTCTATCAGCTACTTGATACCTCTGGAAACTGTCAGCAGGCAGAAAGGGCAGCTCCTATCAGGCATCTCTGACATGCAGCAGCAATCCTAATCTTACAGCTCACGGCTGCATTTTGGATTAAATCGTGAGAAACACTTCTCTTGCTGCTCAGGCAATACAGGCATTGTAACTGGCCCTTAAAGCTCCGTAAACGGGCATCACAGCCCTTCTCAGTGGTAGAAACCAACAATTTTCCCTCCAGTTTAGGAATTCCCCATGCCCGGTATTGCTTTTAGACTGAGGGAGATTTTTTTTGCTCTGAGCAGCATTAGCTGCTTGAAATCCCACTTTTGTTCTGGCTTGCAAAAATTTGATTTTGTTTAATAGGAGGGAAATGCTGGGCAATGAAAGGAGGAGAAAGAAAAAGACTGCACTAATAATTTCTGGGTAATTAAACTGGCATGGTGGAGAACTGAAGCACAAGGCAGGTGAGGGCTAATTCTAACTCTGAACCATTACCAAAACCTATTTTCCACAGCAGCAGGAAGTCAATGATGTAAGTGGAATTTCCTACAGCCTAAGAAACAGGATAATGTAGGTTGGCATGTGAATATCTGGAATTGCCTCAACAGCAAACAAGAACTTCCTTAGGTTTAGCCGTAGATTTATAAGTAGGATTCTTATCCTTTTTTCAAACGTTTTTCCTATTATAAGTAGAGCTATTATATTATCTTGGAAGCAATAAAGCCTTTTATATCACATTTTGGTTTACAATAACCATTAATGTTGCTATTTGATCTGGTTGGAACTCAGCATGTTGATTTTGTAAAGGTTTTTGTGAACTAAGAGACTGAAGCAGCAAGGCAAAAAGAAGCCATAGCATTTCTTGTTATTAAGTACACCATATTCTATGTCTCTTTTAGCATCTAAAAGTGGCCTGTCCAGCTTCCATCAGAGTAGTCTGACAGCCTGAATTTTTTACCCTGTATTTCCATCTTGCATTGTATACACCCATCTCAAAATATCAGAGTTTTGTATGGTGACTGAGGGCATTAAGCCCCACGATATTCAAAATGTGTATCACAGCCCAAGTGTTTTATGTATAAGCTTTAATACTATCAGACATCTCTCCTTGGGAATGGCTATGACATATGGAGGCAAATTCATTTTGGAAGCAGCAGTAAAACATTCAGAAAGAAAATGTGTTAAAAACAGAAGGAGGGTGGGCTTTTTTAAACACCACAATATAAAACCTCTTCTCCAGCCACATCAAAAAAAAAAAAGTCACAAGCTTAATTGCCATGGCTCCATTTTACACAGACTGCATTTATATTTAACTGTTGTGATTGCTGCCTGATGACGAATTAGGCTTTGCTAAAGCTCTGCTTCTTTATTTTTTTCATGTTTTTAAGGCTTGCAGCTGCCTCTGCAAGTTCTTCTCATGCTGACCTGCCTTGCTCTGTGCCTGTAGCACATCAGCCAGTGAAACCCTGATGCTGGGTGAAGTCTCTGCAACGTGAAGGAAACAAATCCCCTGTCCCACAGTGGTTTTATACCTTAAGGTTTTCGTCACTAGAATGTTCTGGACTTGCACCCCAGAGGAAATGATGACTTCCAAGGGCTGGAATTGAAATGGTCATTTGTATTTCGAGGGAGAGAAAGCAACTCCAAAAACATCCCCTGACCCCAAGTGCCAAGAAGAAAGATGAGTTTCGTGAGGTGTTCTGTAGCCATCTGGGATGTGGTGCAGCTGATCTCCATCACAGAGAGGTGCTGATGGAGTACAGGGAATGCACTGGACAGTGTGTAGTCCAACAGGAGATACTCTATCAAATTCAGCGTGCATCTGCTATAAGAGAAGACTGCAAACATGACCCTGTTTGGGCTTTATGTTCCAGCAGGAAATAAGTGTGAAATCAGTGTTTACCTGACTTTGACATTTAGCGTTTTCCAGTAGTACAGCTGTTCTTTCAGATGGGGAAAATACTATTTGGCCTGTAACTTCCTCTATTTCTCTTGCTACCAGTTTCCCTCTACCACAACCAGCTAGGACCTCTTGCTGTTTCCCACATCTATATCTTGCAGATACCACCAACACAAGTTATTAGACTCCTTATGCAAGTGACTTGTCCTCAGCGATTTTTTAATCTGTCCCTGCATACGCATGTTGCGCTAGGATGCATTCCCAGAAAGAGCCACCAGATGCATCTTGAAAGACCATTTAAGTGCATCAACTCAAAGTAAGAGCTTGCACAAAGTACCACTTATCTGAGCTCAGGAGCATGGTTTGAATATGCATATACAAATACCTTGAAAAAATGATGCAAGGACTAAGGTTTGAAGTTTCAGCTTGCCACATAAAGGGTTAGCAAGAACACTTGGTTATGTATCAAGCTTCATTCTGCAAATTATTCATCTGGATGCTGCCCCCTGTTTCATTAAGGATCACTAAGAAGCAGTGGCCACAGCCCACATTTAGTATGCCTGACATATCATGAGAATATTATGCTGCACTAATGCGTTTCAAAGACCTCACAACTTTAAAACAAATTATTGCAGAAATTTAACTGTCCCCAATATAGTTGTTCTCCTCTCCTTTTAAGGAACAAAACTTGCACATAATGTATCCTAGAATGACAGAAAATAAAGACACAAGCCAGCAGATCACCATTTTGCCTCTCCTCAGAAACATAACACCTATAAAGTATAATTCTCTTTAGCACCATGCTGCGGCATTGGCTGGAGATTAGTGCAGAAACAGAAGTTCCACCTCTTAAATCACCAAAGTCACTCATTTTAGCACTTAAATTTTCCTTGGAAGTTTCCCAAAGGCAGACCAGCTCTGAAAGCCTCATTCCTTTAAGATGTGGCAAGATCACAGCCTGAGACACGATAGCTGTCACCCTCCTTAGGTGACACACACACTACAGCACGTGGGAGTGCAGAGGGCCATTCTCTGAAAGTCTTTCCTGTTGCTTCAGCCAGGTTTAAAACAAAAGCTTTGACTGAATATTCCTTCTCCAATCTGAATACCATCTGAACTTCCAAGTTGTTTCCTATGATACATTTTTCATAGGGCTAATGTAGGAAATACTGCACCAACTAATCTTAAAGCAAGGGGAGCTGCAAGGACTGAAATTTTACAAGTTCTGGTCAAACAAAGATCTTAACAGGGTTAATGCTCTGTGCTTGACCAGCCTTCAGGGGACTTTTAAATTAAAGTGAGCAAAGAAACCGAAGTTCCAAGTGCAAGACAGGAAACCAGAAAGGGCAGTGTAAATGGAGAAGTTCTGCTCAGAGCAGAAAAAGCTAGGATGAATTTTTTCCGCGGGATAAAGTACAGACGTGCCAGCAATGTCATCATAATGCAAAACAAAGCTCTGGAAGTTTATTGCACTGAAAACAAACAAACCAGCAAACACAATGTGCTTTATTTCATAATGTCTGGTATCCTTCTCCTCCAGGGATCAAATCGACATCTGGTATAAGATATAACTCGATTATCACAACGGAGCTACACGAATTTATTGAAATTTTGCATCTGTCCTTTTATGCTCAGGAATTTCAGGGTATGCTACCCAAGATCTGATGCAATCCTCACTGGCACCCACACCTGGATCACCACAGGCTGTGTGAATTCAGAGCAACACAGCAAACAACAAAATCATTTTCTCGATCTTCCAGTGTTTGGCCGTTTTCAGAGACTTTCATAGCACAACTCCTCTGTTTGGGATCTGGCAGGAAAACAGCTCTGGGCAGGTGTAAAGGAAGCTTGGACTGGGTCAGGAGAAATATGGCCAAGAAAGGAAATGAGTTCAGTCTGGAAAAGAAATTAGGACAAGGACATAGGGATCAGTAGGCCCAGAAATGGGGCTGAAGCTGAAAACAAATGGAAGGGGAAACCCATAAAGGATGCAGCAGAGATGATGGTGGGGGTGAAGAGGAAACACACATGTACAGGGAGTAATTAGGTGACCGTGGTAATGAAAAGGAAACAAAAAGAATCCAAAACAACACGAGAAAGATGTAAAACTTTTTTTTCCCCCTCTCCTGCATAAGCTGAAAGCTCTTTTTGCAAAGAAAAGGAATAAACTGCATCTGAGCCAGACTATCTGAAACTTCCTGCGCACATGAAATTTTTATAAAATTGTCCTCATTTGCTGCCTCTGGTCTGAGGCATTTCATCTTTGGTGACACAAATGTGAGAATCATTTAAATCGCAGATCACTTAAATCACAGAATATTCTGAGCTGGAAAGGACCCACCAGGATCATCAAGTCCAGCTCTTAAGGGAATCATGCAGGGATCAAACCCAAAACCTTGGTGCTGTCTGCACCATGCTCTGACCAGATGAGCTGAGCTCATCACACAGGATTTAGACTTATAATCTATTGTTAATAAGTACCTCAAACACCAGTTAGATGCTGCTCTCCTGGGTGAAGAACTGAAACATTGCTCTCCAAGCACCTAGGGAAAGGCTTGTTTTTAATTTGAAAATAAGCTTCTTCAGCGGAGCATTCTTCATGCTTCTGAGTGGTATATTTGACAGTGGAATACCTCCCTGCAAGAACCATTAGAATGCACTAAAAGTGATTACCTCACAAGCTTTTGTTCATAAAAATGAGGAGGCAGCGGGGGAAAAAATGACAATTTAAAAAAGAAAAGACCAGAATTTAAATTCAATTCACAGTTTTATAAAGCGACTCTTAGTTTCTCAAGAGCAAAAATTGTCTCGAGTTTCCAATTTCATCTCTAAATGAGCTTCAAAATGAAGTTAATACAGTCATCCTCCTGGTTCTGATCAATTGTACCCTGGCTCTGATGGGAGACAGAGGTGTAGGAAAATCTAAAACAGGCAATTACAAAATGCCTGCAAGGCAGCCTCTGGTTTAGAGGGAGTTCCTGAAGCAAAATACTCATTGCATTGAAACTCTGCTTTTATATATATATATATATGTATTTAATCCTTGTTATTGTTGCACTGTTAACAATCTGCATAGGGAAGAAGGGGGCTGAAAACCTAATCTGAGGTTGAAATGGAGAAAGTCATGTTTGAAGCTGTGCCTTACAGCAAGGAATTATTTCCAGTTTATGGTCCTTACATGCCCTGTTGCTCTTTGTCCAGAAGAGGATGAAACAGGAAAAGAGAATCTGAATGGAAATGAAGTAATACCATTTATTGTGTCATGTCACAAGACAAAAGTTTACCATGTCAGGAACTCTTGTACCGAGATCATTCCCTTCCCAAATATAAATGCTCTGCCTCAAAATGAGAACAGTTAGGAACAAACAAACAAACAAACAAAACAACCAACACAATAATACTAGGAGGATCGCCAGAATTATTTAATAAGGAAAAATACTCTATTTTCTCCTGTTCAGAATTAATAAACTGTTTCTGGAATAAGCAGTAAATAAACCCACCACAAAGCTGCCTTCCAACAAGGAAAATTTCAGCTTGGTATTTATGTTTGGTATTTGTAGAAGAGATGAAAACAACAAGCACAGAGGCACTTGGCAAGTGCAAGAAGAGTCATTCCAGCCACCAGCCATCATTTTCTGCCCTGCCTGGAGCTGCCTCTCAAGACAGTTTCTAATTACATCAGTTCACAGCCTTGCTGGTGAGAGGAGACATAGCTGCACTGGGGTCAAGAGGCTACACACATTTTTACGTATAGCAGATAGATGTTAATTTAATTTTAGTGATATCGGGATGCAACTATGTATTTGTGAGGAGTTCTGCAGCAAAAGCTACAGACGGTTTCTAATACAGGTTGCTTTATCAGAATATCTTCCTGATGATTAGCTGCCTCCAAAACTGCTGTTTTATCCAGGTATTCTCCCTGAACAAGGCTGCCATTATTCCCAGAGAGCCCTCATAGGAAGTCTGCAGATGATTATCTTGTACACAGAAGTATTTTGACGTTTTATCAGATTAACTGGATATGTCTACTTGAGGTTTGTTGGGTTTTTTGTTAAATTAGGGCTTTGAGACATGACCATAAATAGGGTAACTTGAGCACCCGGTGGCTCATTCCAGGGTGCAGGGGCTGCAATTTTAAAACAACCTCCCTCTGCTCAGTCCAGTGATGAACTCTGAAAAATAAACCCATTACACAGACATGTAAATAATAATTTTGTAGTTATCCAGCACCATCCTCCCTGAAGTAAGAGCAGTATCAGCAGCAGAGTACCTGAGTAATGGTGATGTTCAGCCTCCTTTGTCCCAGTGACGTGGCTGACCTGAGCACTGCACAGCACCTTTAGGAACAGCAGAAACATATAGTTAGGCATCCCATTTTTTGCATTTTTGTTGAGAGAAGAGGGTCCCCAGGGATCACAAAGCTGATGCAAGCAGCAAGCTGGGAAGAGAGACACAGGCAAAGAGCATCCCCTGGAAAAAGCACCTGGGTGACCTGACAGCACCAAGGTCTGAGGTGGCAGTGGCAGTGGCAGCAGCACAGACCCCAGCACAACCCAGGCTTCTGCTGGGGAAAACTGCAAGTTTCAAGAGAACACTGCAGGCATTTAAAAATAACTTGATGCCAACTATCTCAGAAAGCAGGCCTTGCACTGGGCAGATTAAACCCTAGCTGAGTTGTCTATGGGCTTAAGAAAGGAAGTTGAAGCATCTTCATTGTACATAAATATATGAAAGGCATACGTAGAAGGCTTGGTTAGTGATGGTGCTAAGCAGAAACAGAAAACAGTCTTTGCAAAAAACAGCTTTTTGGATGCAACTATATCCACAGATATTTCTGAAACCGGGGACTGAGAAGCTGCCACAGCAGGGCAGGCCGCAGGAGTTCACCCAAAGGTGGGCAGATGCTTTGGGGAAGGGATGTCAGACAGATCGAAATCTGCATGTTGGCTGTCACACACAGACCTGCCTAAGAACAAACCACGTGGCTGAGGCTGGCAGAGTCACACACACATCCAGGAACACACAAAAAAAGATGTCAGAGCCGAGCTGCCTGACTGAACACACCACACAGTGAACCAATGCAAGGTGGTGGGGCTGCAAAAGCAAATGTGCAGCAGAGCAGAAAAGGGTCCCACAGAAACCCCTGTGTGGCAGCAAGGTAGGCCTCTTGGCAGGTTTTTAGAGGCTGCCTGTGAGGGCAAAGCCCCTTTGTGCTAATGCAGAACAATTAGCTGGGAAAGGCTGGCTTGGGGACGCAGAAGGTGACAGCTGCCGTGGCAGCCCAGGGGCTGAAGGCACAGACACAGAGTGGCCTGGCTGCATCCCTGCAGCTCGCCTCAGGGCTTTCAAGGAGGGTTTTGTCTCTTCAGTGCCTCGTAGGGAACACTGACATAAAGCCAATTATTAGATGCGGTCTTTTGTCAGCTTTCCTGTATGCTTTCAGGGAAAGAAAGGCAAGAAAAAAAGACCCAATTATTAAAACTGTACCATTTTCTGCAGCTTTACTTAGCACGGACCAAATGATTTTGTTTTGGCTTCCCTTGTGTGGCTTCGCTTGTTAGAGAAACCAATTGGAAATCATTAGTGGAAATATTAGCAGGAAAAGCTAATGGGTTTAGTCATTCATATGCATCAGTCACCGGATATTTCACAAACTGCTACCTGGAGCACTGTTAATGTAATTTCCAATACCTAATTTGATGTTGACAGCCCCCTCGGATTTGCACAAGATGGTGAACAGCAGCAGCTCCAAGCCCACCGGCTGGTGAGGGCTGAGCCTCCAGCTCTGCCCTCCTGCACAGGCTGCCCTTCTCTCCCACTAAACACTGCCAGAGAGAGGATAGGGATAATCACGTCCACGGGGGAGTGAAAGGCTCACTTTGGACACACTGATATCTAACACCGTTTCCAAAGCTATTCATCCATCAGGACTAATCAGTGCAAGCAGTGTGCAGCAGGACAGCAGCAGACCAGCAAGCTCAAGGCCACAGCTTTCTCCAACAGCACCTGGAGACCCACTGGAGTGGCCTCCTCCCTCCAAGGTTTGGGCGTGTTGTCACAACTTGCACTGCTAACTTAAGCCACGCTGGGATACAAAGGATCTCTGGGCAGGAGAGCAAGGTCTATGCTGGAATCAATGCCAGAGAAGCAATCCCAGAGTGGTTTGCTCTCCTTTCATAGCAAGAAACAGCACCCTTGCTATGCATACAGATGTTCAGAAAAAGCCTGTCATAACACCACAGTGCTGCAGCCTTTCCTAACATGTTTCCTTAATCCCATGATTAATCTAATCAGATGGGATAAAAGCCAGAAGGACTTAAAATGTGTGCACTCAATGCCCTGTCGCTGTTTATCAGGTCTGGGGATGTGCATCTGTGGAGGCAGTTTGCTTGCTGCTGGTTGCATTTCAATCCTCTAGGAATTACACCTGGATCTTACCTTCAGTGAGATGTTCACATGAGAATAAACAGCTTTGCCAGAAATAAAAATAGACAAACATTTTTCCGGGATATATTTTTCAGGGAATTTAAACATTAATCCCAAGCAATTAACTCCCGAGAATTTTAATTCCCTTCCCTGATACACCACCCCATAAAGTGCCTGGTTCTTTCTGAAACCATGAAGGGATAATTTCTTCGATGTGATAGTGACTGGTCTGCTTTCATGCATATTATTTAATCCATTGCTTTAATTCATGAGATTTAAAGTGCAATTTTTTGCTATGAAATACAAAATCTATGATGCAGATGTAATTTTCTTTCTTTGTGTGGTGCTTTAAAATGCCACTTGCATGCAAAGAAAATATAATATATTTTTCTCTACCTCACTAGAGACTTCCACTCCAGCATGAATTGACTGCACAATTAAAATTAATTTAGAAGAGCCAAAATTTTTTTTCAGCAAAACAAATGTATATGAAGCATGCTTTTCAAAGAACACTTTTCCTGTTTCATCCTGTGTACTCTGTGCATAATCTGTATTCAAGATGTAGGATATTTTTCTGTGCCTCAGGATGCATTTGAAGTATTTTTAAAGTAATTATGCATTATTATGGGATAGGAAATGGCAGTTTCCTCTCTCAGAGCTGTCTGGAATTCAGGATTGAAACATTACAGTATCTTTAAGTCACTGCTAGTCTGATCTGAAAGATCATCTGTTTCCCCTCAATAGTACGGGCTCAAATACTACCCCAACAACATGCTTTTTATTTTCTAAACTCATCACCACTGGCATTTTTTTCCCCAAGTCATCTTCACTGATTTAAGAGGGTAGGTCACTGCCTGCAGCAGCTCATCACTGGTATGTTAAAGGCAAAATTCATTCTCTGATGCACAAGCTATTGAAGGATGTCGCTGTTGCCTGACAGCAAAAATTTTGGAGGGGAGCACTATTCAACAGACTGCTGGTTGAGTGAACAGCCACCCCTTCTCACAGTGAGTCCCACACACCGTGTGTCCTAGAGCTGGGCAGAATTGGAGGTGTTACAGTCCCAGACAGGCGAGAGCCAGCTCCCCCACACTAGCCGTGCAGTCCAGAGGGCAGGTGAGGAAATAAAGGAATACATTTGCAGCATCATTTTGGGACTGCGATCTGCACGGTCTCTATGTGACAGGGCAGACAGGAAGGTGGCTTTGCTGTCTGAGCATTTGAAATCCAGACTGTTATCCCAATTACATGCATTTTTTAAAGTCCATAGGCTTCTCAGAGGCAATTTCATGGAGATGGGAAATAAAAGGGAAGAAAAAGCAGGCTAATAAAATACATTAATTGTGACTATTTTACCAAGCATCACTAATTAATCCACTCAACAGCCCCATGGGACAGATCACTGCAATATCCCACGGGTAATTTGTCAGTACATCTCTGCTTTTCTCCAGTGGTCTGCCCAATTCATAGAAACAATTGAACTTGAGCTTGGACATCCTGCCTTTCCAAAGTGATTATTGATAATTCACCCATACCCACAGAATGATAATGACATAAGGGACCAAAGAGTTCCACTTCAGGAACATCTCTATTCCTTCAAGTTCACAGCCCTAACACCCTTCCCTCATTACACTGAGGAGACAAATGGCCTTGGAATTCTGTATTTGAACGAGCACAGGAAGATGGCGGTCTTGTGGCACAAGAAATTATTCAAATGCAAGAACAAAATCAGACTTTAAAAATATCTTGTTCCATTAAAACAAACCTAACTTCACTGAGATTTCTCTCATGATTGGGAGCTTGCAGGAGTGAGGTCAAAGTAAGCCTGAGCTGCAATCCAAACTCTGTGCTCACCAGGATTCCTGCAGCAAGCCTGCCGTGTGGATTCCAAGCCATGCAGGGCATCAAAGAGAAGAATTGCAGCTCATTTAAACAGTTGCACCAAGCTTGGTAAATCAGCCAGTGCTATTTTGCCACGGACCAGCAATGTGAGATTTTACCCAGTTCCTTTAATGTAGACTTTTCCTGGATAAAACTCCACATTATTTGGCAGACACTGATAACAGTGCCCCAGCCAATTAGCTTAAGCAAATGAGCTACAGTTATCTTGATCAAGTATGATTAAAACAGCAGATGCTTCTTATATAAGGTTCTGAACACTAAGTAAGCTTTTTAATTTACCATTTATTGATTCAAAACCAATATGCTCACTCTGATCTGGGTGAGGCTGGAGATCAGAGTGACATGCAGCATTAGGCTGCCTGTCAGCACTGAGAGGAGCCCAGCCTGCATCTCCCAGGTTCAGGGCACCTGTTTCCAGCAGGAACCTGATTTTGCCAAAACTATCGCTTTATTGTGGTGCTTCTAGCTCAGTTCCCAGGAGATTTCAGCATGCAGACTGAAGCTTCACTGAAATATCCTTAGAATTCATATTTGGAGGGTTAGTTTGAAGCCCTGAGGATGCCAAAAGAGAGACTGGGCTATTCATCAGCATCTTTTGGTACTGCCCTCTCCAGCAGATGCATAAGTAAAGAATGAGCAGGAGCTCTGTATGGAAACTCTGAGAGGGGGGAGGGATGAGAGGGGGAAACCATTGCACCACAACCTTGCTCTGGAGGAGGATCAATGCTGGAGCTGGAAAGCAGTTTACATTCAAGTACGACCTTCCAACCTTTTGCCGCGCTGGCTACATCAAAGAAAGATGCCGTATCTATGATGATTTACACAAATAATCAAATCCCGAAATTTACTGGGGTTTCTCTCCCTTTCATGTGTTGCCTTTGATGTTGCAGCCTCCCTTACGCAGGTGCAATAACAGCCCTGGTCAAAGGACTGGTGTGAGAGCGCTGCATTGCAGCTGAACGTCCCAGCTCTGATTTGCCTCCGCGGGAAGGCACGACAGGAAGAGTCACATGAAAACCTACCCAGGGCACGGAAAATACTTTTAGACCCACCCAGGAGGCCAGGTAGTTACAATTGTCTGCTCCTTGCTGTTTTTCGGAGGTTCATGGGACAGCTGAAAAACACAAGCTTGTGGCTGCAATACAGGTCATAAGAATGTCCCATACCAATTCTCTTCCCTGCCCATCCAGTTTTACTTTTACCTAATTGCTAATAATTGTCATCACATGATTTGACAATGCTGAATATTACACATAAAACCAGACAGGTACTATATTTCAAAATTATCACAATCAAGTAAAGCTTCTTTAGCTCAGAGAACTATTGAAAGGCAAGACCTGAACAATAGGAAGCAGCACAGCAGGCAGGGACCTGGTTCAGACACCCCAATGAAAGCTCCAAGAGCTAAGTTATTAAGACATTTATATATATTTTATGTTAAATTTCTATCTGCCAGAAGTCCCAAGAGAGTTTGTCTTTGTTCTGGGGGTTTCAGGGACTAGTTGGAATATGCATTATTTATTAGACATGCAAATCATGAATGATAATCTCAATGAGCTAAGTATAATTGTTCCAGACAAACAATAAATTTGTTTATAAACTGGTCTAATATAGCTATATTTCAGCCTGAAGAAAGACATTAAGTTTTCTTATTCTTTTATGTAAAATGGAAAGAAGGGTTTAGAACAATCTGTTCAATGGTTTGGTGGGGGGCTTTTTAAATGATCTTAAGAATAATAAATAGTCTGTGACCTGTGTTTAAGAATTGATAAAAATGTAAATCTATGTTTGTTGCAGCAAAAGAAACACCAATGGGCATTACTCGTACTCCTAATCCTAGGAGATGATATTTATTCAATCAAATTAGGATCATTTAAGTGTAAGGAAATCATCGCTTAGAAATATTTCTACGTGCATAAGCAACACCACACACAATTAATAAAAATAACCTACCAGAAGCACACCCCCTGATGCCAGCACACTACTCTACAGGAAGTAGGAAGCAATCAATAACTTTTACATTCCTTTTCACAACTTAGATTTGTCTACATAACATGTTTCAATTATTAAAAAAACCCGATATTTACCTGGAATAACAATACAACTGCATTTTTGACTTTTTCTGTAGGCACATGAGTGGTGGTCTTGTTTTACAGGAGCAGTCTCTCCTTAGCCTGAGGAGCTCCACATCTCTCTGGCCACAGCTGATCACAGTCCTCAGCTAATATAAACAACAGGAATTGTTGCTCAGAGTTGCTAATTATAAGTAGTGTCCTGCCAAAACTAGAATAGAAAAGCATCTCCATCAATGGTTTTTATAGACCCGCACTATTTATGGCAATTTTCTTGCTACAGTGGGATTCTACTCATGACTGATTTTACTCAGTGTACTTCCAAATTTACTGGAAGTTGGCTAATGTTCCTTTAATTTCAATTCAAAACCTATGGAAAAATAAATCCTGCAAAAGATGCGGTCTCTGAGGCTTGGAGACTCAGTCACCTCAGACTGCTAGGCGCAGCTTTGGAGTTACATTTCTGGATTTATCCATACTCCCCTGTGACATCAATGCATAATATATAGGGATACCCGATGCAGCATCAATTCTGCACCAGCTCCCGGTGGTCGGTTGTTTTCTCTTTCCTTTAAATTAATCCCCTTTGTTTATCATTTTACATAGCATTCATATGTAAAATACGTTGTCTGAAGCCCTCTTCATTCTTGCTTTTCTTTTCTTTTTCCTTGAAAAAGCTTTTATCTTTCTCAAAACCATTAAAACCAACGGGGAAAAAACCCCAAAACAAACAAACATTGAAAAACAACTGACCTTGCCTCTTCCTCCCTGCTTTTAATTCTTCTCCTTGTTTAAGTCTGCAAGAGCATGAGATGTCAAATCCAGTCCTAAACGTACTCAGATTTGCAGGAATTAGAGCTAAAATAGACAAGTAGTTCATGTCACAGTCGAGAAAAACACCAACTCACCACAATACACAAAAGTTTTCCTCCCTATACCTCAGTCAGAAGGCAGCAAAATTTTCCTAAGGTTGTTCTTAAATGGAAAACGCACGAGAGAGAAATTGCATGGAACCACCCTACGAAGTGCCAATTCAGTTTGCACTTCTGATTCAACAGGATGCCCAGCTGCACAGCCCAGTCTCCTTAAATTACTCCTCAGAACAGTTAAGACATTCCCCACAACTTTTGTTCATTCCCTTCAGAGAGTGCTCCCATTTAACTTCTCCTCCCTCTCTACCAGCGCCCCTAATGGCCCTGTTGTTTGCCTGCCCTCCACACCACCCTCCTCGAAGGAGCCTGAGATCCTGCTGAAAGCCATCCGCTGTGGAAACTGCAGCAGGATCAAGCGGGAGCAGGAGGCCCCTGCACAACATTGCAACCTGGCAACGTGCTGCTGGAGCCCCATTACATCCCATCCCTGCCCTCCGCCCCGGCTCCCAGGCAGAGCTGGGGAGGGAAGCGTGCTCTTAGCTAATAGCCACCCGGGCAGCAAAGCACAGAGAGGTTCTTCACCTCCTGGGGAGGTTTTACAGCCCATTAGTGACAACTGCAGGGCAGCAGGTCCTCCGTGCCACCTGCTCCCTTGCCGGAGTGCTTAATACAGGTGTGGAGCGGCTGGGGAACAGGGGGCTCAGGCTCATTCCCAGGGGGAAAATGTCACCGTTCTCCATCCCAGAAAGCAGCCAGCAGGAGGAGGGAGTGTCTGCAGCACACACACCACAGCCTCCAGACATCCACTCACAGTCCCACTGCTCTTCACCGGGATTTCAGTCTCGGAGCCGGGAGCAACAAAAGCATTCCTGGGTGTTGCTTTTAATCAACAATTACATCAAACCAAGCCAGCATTTTTCAGTAGCTGAAAAATACCTGTTGGCTTAGCAGCTCAGCTCCTTTCCTGGTGTGTTCCCTATGGCTTTCTCTCAAGGTCAAAAAAACCCCCATCAGCAATATTAGGGATAACTCCATGTCTCCACCAGAGTTCTAAATCAAGTTCAGCTGCTACCCTTTCATATATTTGCTACTAGCATTAGCACAATCCAGCAAGAACTTCTCCTGCGAGTTCATTTCTATTCCTTTTACTTTGACTGTGAACTTGGAGAGACCATACACGAGATAAAACATATTAGGTTCAGCTTTTGCAAAGTCTTGGAAGCAATTATGGAGCCATGGAAGTGTAACACTAATAAGTCAGACAAGGCCAAAGGGAATGCTCTACTAATAACAAATGTTGAAGGGACTGGAAAATAGGCAGGGCTTCAGTAGATTTTATTTGACTACACAATACAAAACTCATCATCAATATTCCCTGTGCAGCACTACGATTCACACCGCAGTGCAGATGGTTCACATATTTTAAATTGTAATTTAATTACACTTTTCATGATCACACTGTATTTGAACTCAACAGAATTACTACCATGTTTCTGCAAATACTTTATTGCAGAAATATGGCTTTAACGGCCAAGTCCCTTTTCATAATTGTCTTTTATTTTTATACATCTTTTGCATCATTAGAAAAATACAAATTAAGTACAGAACCTAGGCCTTGGAAATTTATATTTGCAATAAGGCTCTGTTGCATTTCTTTAATTCTATGGGCTGGTTTTCTAAAACTGTTTAATGGCTCAACATCATTAAGTCAAGAGACCTTGTTATCAGCAGCAAGACAATAAAGAAGCAGTACACCTTTCCTTTGTCAGTGAAATCCTGTACTTAATCTTTTCACATTTTGACTGCAAGCTTAAAAATGATTACCCATTCTGAGAACCATTATGGTGGGTTAAGAGACATGGAAGGGGCCTCCACCGCCCTCACCTCTTCCCACGCATCTGAATGAAAGCTTGGGGAGTTACATAAATTATCTCTCTCACCCTTCTTCTACCATCACTATGCCTTTTATCTTCCTTCTTTTCCCCCATATGGAGCCACAGGAGACATTTCTCAAGGATATAAACCAGGCTTCAGTCTCACTAAACACTCATTGCTGTATTGCATCAAGAAATATAAAATCCTTCTTCTTCTAGGACTACAGCTCACTCCTACAAGAAAAAAGTAGTTTACAATGAGTAATTTCACATATTCACCATCTTCTCTTGTTCGTTCACTAAAGGAAAATAGAATAACCTTCTCCCTTCCAGCCAGTCCCACGAGAATCACTAGATATTGTCTCTTCCCTGCTAACAGCTCACCCCCAGACATGAACACTGCCTTTTTAACTCTCTGTCCAAGGTTTATATTGATATAAATTTATCCATCACTCCTCCAATGCCTTGCCTGCAGAACTTACGTCCTTCACCTGGGATGGTGGGTGGAGCCCAGGGGAGTTAAAATCTTTAAAAGGAACATTCAGGACAGAAAAGGCTTTTAGTTTGGACTCGGGGTGTTTTTGGTTGCTTTTGGAGGGTTTTTGGGGGTGCGGTGTGGGTGAGTTTGTGGGTTTTGGTTTTGGGTTTTTTTCTTGTTAGTGACTATTGAGGAATTCTTCACATAGTGGGGCTACATTGATTCTTAGCATTTGATAGTCTTGTTTCTGAGAAAATTTATCTCTTTTAGTTGCTTCTGCTTAATAATATTCTGGATACTTAAATACAAGAACAAAACAACAACAAATAAAATCAAAACAGGGCTTTCGTAGAGGGCTTTACTTTGCCTTTGTGGTTGCAGATCAGCATTTTGCGTTTCAGCCGTAGCTGAGCTCTGGGGCAGACTGTACCTGCAGGAAAGGGCAGTGAGGACCTGGAGCAGCCCCTGGTACCCGCAGGCAGTCAGTTGGATGCTGTGATCAGAGCATTCTTCACCAGAAACAGGGGTTCCAGTCCCTCTGTAAATTTCCTCTAGACTTCTAGGCTGATGTGAAGAAGCAGGACATTGGGAGAAAGCTTGAAAAACTTCAGAAGAGTGCTACTCATCTTGTCAAAGCAGCTCTCATAAAGAGAACATCCTAACAGAAAGAGCAGCCCTTTCCCTTACTCTATTTCCAGGATATCTGGAAAGGAAGCAAATAGGAGAATGATTTTGTATGTTAGTATCTAGCTCTCAGCCCTCAGAAGGGATAATCTGCTCTTCATAGGATTTTTCACTCACATTGCAAGAAATCATCACTAAATAAAACATCTGAAAGCTTGTGGAAGACGGTCTGGGAGCCTTATTTTCAAACTGATAAGAACATCCTATCGTAAACTATGGTTGTGCTTCTTCTGTTGCAACAGATCTCTGAAAGCAGCACTTATTTTCTAGGTGCCAGTAAGTTCATTGACCTGACCTAAAACCTTTCCAGGATTTTAATTCAGGCCTCTATTATTTAGCTCTAAACCCTTAGTTCAGGTTTACTTTAAAAGGATATTTCTTATCAAAGCACATCAGGTTTTAAAGTTTTCCTGAGTAAAGCAGTCTTTCAAAAACAGTTTTGCCCATAATTGTTATGTTGCTGGCGTAAAGGGAGGTAAAAACATAAAATACCCTGTTTAACTGGTTTGTTTTGGTTTGCCTTTCCTATGCCTTCATTAATGCTGTTGTTTTAACACCACCTTCAGACATGGGAGTTCTCTCATCTCTGGAGTGGCTTCACCCCTCTGCAGCATTGGCTTCTTTGTCTCCACAGACTTGTTTTGTTCATTTCTGCTTTTCTAATGTGCTTCCCACTGTTTACACTTTCAAAGGCTGGTGATGACTCAGTTCTCAAGGAGTTAAAGTCCCGTTTCCTTTTTCCTGTAGCAGTGCACCCCAAAGGGTTCCAGGACTATTGCATACGAGTGGTCATGGAGCTGGTATTTATTTTGTGACAGTTACACAGGAAATAGGAAACTGAAGGTTAAAAGTTAATTTGGGAGTCGTAAAGGAGCTGGTTATACTTCTGGCTGTAGTTGCTGTACGAGACACACGCCAAAACTCCAAACAGAATTACAAATCACCACAGAGAAAAATAAGTACACGAGCAGAGCAACTGCATTTGCCATTGATGGGAAAACAATGAAACATTTATTGTACAAAAGGGCTGTATGCATTAAAGATGTGTAAATACTTCTACCATAATACTCCGTTCTTAATAGAATATAATACGCCATTATGCAGGTGGAACAATGAACGTGTCCCGAAGATAAATGTGCTTGTCTTGGATGCTGAGTCACTTGGACTTCATTTCTGTGCTCACAGCACCCCTGAGGCATATCATGCCTACCTCCACGAACACACACTGTTTTGTTTACCCTAATTTCTCTTATTTGCCCATTACTGAACGTTTTAAAGCAGTAACTACAAAATGTCAATGCTGTTTGCTGCTGCAAACTTCCATCTTCCCTACTTGAAAGTCATGGAGAACTCTGTTGCCATCAAAGACTCCTGTTGATTAAAATTGTTCAGGACTGTGAGTTTCTAGGGAGCTCTGGGACATGCTGGTTATGAATGGCATTAACTAAAACTATCTGAAATTATTTATTTCTATAAATAGTCCATGGAAAACCAGTATAATTGAAAGACATTCTTGATTTCCATAAGTGGATTTAAGCCTCTTGCCACAGTAGCAGAGTCGTATCCAAAGGGCGGTTGGTGGCCCTGTGCCCACTGATTTCAGCAGAAGAGGGGACATATCCTATTTTTGGGGCTCATTCGTGTGGCTGCTCTGCCGCCTTGGTTTTTTTTCTATCAGAAGGCACACCTCACTGTCCCTCTGAGGCTAAGCAAAAAACCCATCCAGTTCGGCATTCCTGAAACTTTTTCTTGAGAATTAAGATTTCCAAGGAGCTGATCCTGCTTACCCCTACTGCTGGGCTACCTTAATGTTGAAACATTGGGCAACAAAACTAGTGAAGGGGCTGAAGCACAGATCTCCAGAGGAGTGGCTGAGGGAGCTGGGAGTGTTTAACCTGGAGAAAAGGAGGCTCAGGGGGCCCTCATCACTCTCTACAACCACCTAAAAGGAGGCTGTAGCCAAGTGGGGGTCAGCCTCTTCTCCCAGGTAACCAGTGACAGGCCAAGGAAATGGCTTCAAGTGGTGCCAGAGGAGGTTCAGATTCAATATTAGAAAAAATTTGTTCACCAAAAGCCTCGTCAAGTGCTGGAACAGGCTGCCCAGTGAAGTGGTTGAGTCACCACCCCTGGAGGCATTTAGAAGACGTGTAGATGTGGCATTTAGGGACCTGGTTTAGTGGTGGCCTTGACAGTGTTGGGTTAATGGTTGGACTCAATGATCTTTGTTGTTGTTTCCAACCTAAATGATTGTATGATTTTAGCTATAGAAACTGCTGGGAGTTTTGACAGTGGGAGGGTTTGAGAAACAGTCATCCCTGTGGGGAACCTTCACTGGCACAGCACAAATCCCTCCAGAAGGATTTCTCAGGCTGTTTCTGAAACCTTCACCTTCAGTTTCCAGAGTCCAGCACGCAGGCCTGACTCAATACACACATCATCACCATCAATCATTTCTGCACACCTCCCGTTTGGTTTGCGCACTTCTGTCCCACACTTTCATCTGTTACATGACACAAATTCTTCATTTTTCTCATGTAGTTCACTTTTACTTTGCATGATTACTCACTAGGAGGTTTTGAGGTTGGTTTATCTGAAAGGTGGCAGCTTTCAGACTGCAAATCCAATGCAGGAGGGCAGAGGTAATTACCAGGCAAGCAGCGCTCTTGCTGAGCTGAAATTGAGCTCATGGTCCCTTTTTTTTTATTTTTCATATCAAATATATCTGTGGCCTCTCCCATCTTTATTTTTTCCTCTCTGATGTTACATATTTATTTTGCTGCACTATTTGTCCTTTGGGGATAGCAGCCGAGAGATTTCTGTGGGTGGCACAGGAGCAAACCAGAGGAAGTAAACAAAACGCAATCCAAATAAACAGTTCAAATGCACACAGCACCAAGGGCTGCCTAAAGATAGGCAACTGATGGCAAGCCTTTCTGAGGCTTTTCAAATACTCAGAATCTATGAACTGTCTCTCCTGAGCAAACCCACTCAGCAAAGCTACTTAGTGCACAGTGATTGGCTCTGTTAACTCCTCGTATTCCTTCTCTTCCCTGTTTTTGCAGTGATGTTTGGATCTGGTTCCGAGCTTGCACAGGTGTGTTTCCGACTTTACTCATACAAAAACAGTAAAGCCACCCTCTCCTGTTCTCCTTGTGTGTTTCTGCTCCCATCCATTGCATCCCACATCAACCTTTGATCTCTGCATCTGACTATGACTGGCCAAACCAGCAGTGGATACAGAATAAAGCACATCCACACTGAGGAAGAGGTACCACTTGAAAGCCTAACGCAATGATTCTTTGCACTGCAGCATTAACATTTTTAGTATGTTTTCTTTCTTTATCTGGTAAACATAACTGACATGTTCTCCCCACCACCTTCCCAATTTCCTGCTATCTTCCTGTGTTTTCCGAAGATGCACTGTCTTTTTTGCACAGAGCCAGGGAGTGCTAATTGCTCTTCTCCACTGCTCGGGCTAATTAACTTTTCATTACTGTTTCATTGCTATGAAATAAGTCATGGAATTCAAACTGAATTTAAAAAAATAAACACAGATTATGCAAAAACTGCAAATAAATTTGTTCTCAGGAAGCCATGATCGTGGCCACAATTTGACAGAGGAGCATCACCATGGATTTTGACAGGACTGATATTCAGACATTTGCTTTGTAACAGAATATGGCAGCTCTGCATTTTATTTGGGTTTTTTGGAGCTGGGAGAAGGAAAAAGTGCCATTTTCTCAGTTTGCACTTTTTAGGATTCTTTCTCGGCAGTGGATTATATATTCTACAACTTCAGTAAAGATCATCCAAGCCAAGACTAAAGAAACCCAGTTGAGTTTTAAAGAGTTTCTGTGTATATAATATGCTTGTGTACCAATTTTACTGCCCTTTCTTCCTTTCAGGCCTTTTTGAATTATGGTTTAGGGAACAAAAAGTTAATAAATGAGAAATAAAATATAGGAAAAAAATTTAAATTATCATATAGTTTTCTTGATTGAATGTCAAATGAATGATTTTCCCAGCTTCTATTCTCATACACAGTTCTGGTTTCTTGTTACTTGTGAACCCTATTTAGTTATTCTAATATCATCTCTAATTTTTTTTCCATTCAAAAAAGTCTTCTAGAAACAAAAGAGCGATCACTTGGCACTCAATCATGTAAGCAACAAAGAAAATTTCTTTGACAAGTAACATCTTATAAATTAAAATTTGCGACAGCAGATTTTGTGAATCAGTTAGTCATTGGTGGAGCTACATTTTAATTAAGGTGAAATGATCAGAAAGCGTGCTAGTGCACAAGCCAAACCAATCTTCATCAAACGCACGGGCTGTGTCCAATTCCTCTGGGATATAACAGGTGTTTTAAATTCCCAGTGAAAACATAACATTAAGGTTGCCTTTACTGATTGCGCATTTGTGTACGGCAGTATAGAGGTGTCTGAAAATTGCTCATCTCTCCCCAGAGAGCACTCTAAAATGTCATTTGCTACCCTCAGCTCATCGGTATTTCATTCCTATTATCCCTGCTCCTCAAGTCAGGACCTCGGAGTGGCTGTAGCAGAGCTCGGCACGATCACTGAACACTTCTCAAGTGTTATTTCATCCTCTGCTGCTGCGTGAGGTCAGCCCTGACTGCCAAACCAGACTGCGGTCTGGGAGAAGGGAATATTGACTTTCTTTGGCTGCAGCCATGCAGCTTGGAGGATAAACAGAGACCACAACAGTGATTCATCTGGTCCAGGGGAAGGTGTCCCTGCCCATGGTAGGGGGCTTGAAACCAGATGATCTCCAAGGTCCCTTCCAACCCAAAACATTCTGTGATTCTACGATTTTTGCCCCAGAGAAGGAAAGCAGTTGTGAGGTTACCTCATAGCACTTCTTTTCCTGATGTGCTCCACATCTTTGGGATAACAAAGTATTTTCATACAATATCATAGATAGGGAAAGTAAATCCTCACCTGTGAAATTATCAATATCACTGTGTGTTACCATTGACAACTTCAGCTTGCTCTCAGAGATTCCTCTCTGCCACTGACAATTAATTTAATCTTCAATACATGGCAACATAGCTGCAGAGACACACAATTGTCTTGTACACAAATCTTACAAGGGAATTTTGTGGGATTACTTCCACACAGAGAGGTTGCTCCCCTCTTTATCCAGTGCTGAGTGTGTGCTGGATTTCAGTCTCATTGTACTCTTGGTACTCCATTTCTCTGCTGTGAGCATTATAGAATTCTCTTAATTTCATGCATGGATGGCTGTAGAAAGAAGAGATAAAGTTTCAAGTCTCTTTGTTTAACCCATACGAAATAATTAAAACACATTTTTCATCTTAGCATTCCCCTTAGGGCTTAACATATTGTGAGAAACACGTTCTAATGTGAAATGAGCTTCAAGACAAATGGTCCTGGCTTTAGTTTGAAAGTCACCTCTGGAAAGAATGCATTTGTTTCCTTATTCATGCCACTCATTTCTTTTTAAATTCTGACACGTTAAGATAAAATTGTCACAAAAAAGCACTCCTCTTTAAATACAAAGCTGAACATTTTCATACAGGTATAAAAACCCTTCAGGGCTGGTCTGCTTTAGGCTTTGGCAGCTGTTGAAGGCTCCTTTCATCCAACTTGCTGGCAGAGCCGCAGTCCTCTGGGGCAAGGAAAAACCCTTCTCCCCAGCTCCCTGCCCCTCTCTTGGCACACACCTGATGGTGAACACAGAGCTCTTACGGTCTCACCCAGCTCTCCCCGGAGCCACAGCCAGGTTGGGCTTGCCTGAGCTGAGCGAGCTTGCCCAAGGAGCCACTTGCATGATTTGTCATTTCCATGCTGCATGGCATCATTGCATTCACCCAACACTTATAAAGAAAGAGGCTATCAGGAAATAAAACACAACTGGTAATCAGAAATCTCCTTAACCCCCTGAAACATGACTAAAGGACACAGGCTGAGTTTTTAGCACATGGCTGTACTTTATCTAGATATATATATATTTTTTTTTTTTCCATGGCTTATTATTTATTCTGTCAAGCATTTCTCAATGTAAGCCAAAGCATTGGCACTGAGCCCCAAGAAACAAATATTTGTTCCCCCAAGCTGGGAAAATCAAGGTGTTTCCACCCAAAGTGTTACAGCTACTTATCGAAGCAGCACGTTCATTTTGATGTACGGCTATGAAGGCCCCCAGAATGCTGGTTTTATTTGTGTTATGTTCTCACGTCTCCAAGAAATACAGGTTCACGACAAGGTGTTATTTGCTCTTGTAGGATTGAATAGGGCTGTCCTTCCCAATAAACCCGGGAAAGGCCTGTGGTATCTCTTTCAGCAAGGTAAACAAGAGTCTGTTATAGAAAATAGATCTCTCTCTCTCTCTGACCGACTTCTCCCATGTGCCTGTTTAGAAATTCCCCCAGCCAAATCCTTTCATCAGATACACACATATGAGCCCCAGTCATGGAACACTTACACTCATGGAAATGCATCGAGCTCCCCAGCTCCCACAAAGCTTTATAAGGCTTCTGTACAGTTATGAGTACAGAAAATTACTCTAATGAGAAAACTACTTAAACTTAATTGTCTCATTTAATTGGACTGTTTAAATTGCTAATCATTTTGTAAGTATTACTTTCTAAGTTGTTTTTAGCGGGTAGTTTGCCCTTTTTGCTGTTGCTGGAGGAATTCAGTAATAATTAACTGACCTAGTGTGTAATTATACCACTGAAAATAAGCTATGAGACATTTAATAAAAAGAGACTATTAACAGGATTTGAATTTATGACCTTCAAAATATGAAGCAAACACTTTATCCATGAGGTCACACAAGCTTTCACTACTGTCTGAGAATTTATGGCCAGTAGATTAGCCACAGAAAGACTTTGCTCATTCTTTGGATCTACTGAGAACACACTGAGAAACAGATTAAAATAATATTAGAAGAAACATAGCAGTGGAAAAATGCTTGAGAAATTTTCCTCCTCTTAAACATCTATACCATGGCCTGTGGAAGAAGGACTTGATGTGGTAAGGCAGCAGGTGTGATGGTAAGCCCAAATTTTGAGGATCCGAGGATTTCCCTCCCCATGGGGTTCCTTATGCAGCCCATTAAGGCCCTTTCCTCAGCTACTATAAATGGTGGTGGTATTTTAATCTGCAAACTCTGCTGATCTCTGGGTCCTTTCTGTACCCAGTTTACAGGACATAGTTTGAGATAAGAAAATTACCAAACACCTTGGCTCTCAGACAGCCTGGCAATTTGCGCCATGTTTTTCTTTAGCTTTTAGCACATAATGTATTTTACCAAGTCTCTCACACAGAGCTGCAACAGCTTTGCCGTATTTCCTGTGAGATCTTTGGCTATGTGAAACACTGCATTACAGATAGAAGCACGACATTTTTAGAAGTTGCTGCTCCAGCAGCATCAATGTAAGGAAAATGAGGCTGTTGTGGTTTCTGGTTGCCAGGAATCCGGGCAGTTTCCTCAGGAGTTATCAGCTGTGTTGTGCTTTAGAGAGTGAAGCAGAACACATCCCATGCAAACCTCCCAGGATTTGAAGAAGTATTGCCATGCTTGCTTGTGAAATCACACAGATCTTCCCCCAAACTCATAGATGATGGCTGCTGTCTCTTTAGGACTTCAAATATTTTGATATCTCATGCATTTGAACAATGAGACCATGTACTTACAGATATGCGGCGCAAGAAAATAATCTTGCAGCAGATGCCAAGAAGCTGATAGCTGTGAAAACACTCAAAAGCCAAGGACTGGTTGAAAAGATCCCAGTTCTTTCTGCTGGCCAGAGAATTTTTGCAGCTCCAGGTCGGGGTCTGATATTTAGGCAGAAAATTCAGAAAGCAGAGGTGAAGGGGAGTAAAGCAAAGGTGAAGGGGAACACACTGCAATTAGTCATAATCAGTTTCAGTGCTTCTCAGGTTTGTTCCCGTCCCTCATCCCGTGTACCTAAGCACTTTAAAACTGAGTGTTCCGAAACAAAAGAAAAACAATTTGGACCAGAGGAATACTTGAATTATTTCTTCCCTCTAGACCTAAGAGTGTCATTGAGACAAATAAAGTGGAGAGCCATGTCCCCTAAACTCTTTTGCATCGTCGGTGATGTGCATGGCATGGTGATGTGGCTGCGAACTGCTAAAGTTTGGGCTGTCTGCACCTCACAGGCACATGGCTCTGGGTGCTGTGAGCATCATGACTTTTCAGAAAAAATTTTGATTGGTGGGCTGGGATAGAAAATAAGTATTCACTAACTACCTTTAATTAACAAGAACAGAGACCATGTAATTACATTTTTACAGTATACCTGAGTACTAAAAGTTCTTGGTTGTTTGCTGATGTGCAGGGCAGAAAACAGATTTTGGGCGCAAACAGATTTGCAAGCTCTGATTTCTAAAACAAGCAAACCCACTTTTCAGCTGTAAGAGGGAGGATTTGTGTTATCAAATACAGGTCCAGTTCAGGCAAGGTTGATGACCTCAGTCAAATATTTATTAAAGGGGAAAGAAGTATTTGTAGTGACTTGTTTATTCTAGCTCTTGCTCACACTGATAGGATTTCCTCCTTGGCGTTATCGTGCCAAAACCTTCCCTGTGACTAACTCTGTCTTTTGGAAATATTTCCCGTCCAAATCTGACTTTTCCTGCTTTTCTTCACTAGAAAAATAAGCAGCCCATTTCACTGGTGGATTATGTGGCTTTCCCAGACCCCAGAGTGAGGCAGATGATGATGATGATGACGATGATGATGGTGGTGGTGGTGCTGGGACAGCGCAGAGCACAAGAATGGCTTCTCCAAGCAAGGTGCAGCTCACCAGCAGCTCATGGCCAATCTGCAATCCCAGAGGATGGTTGGAAATTCAGTTTGGTGATGTTTGAACCATCATGCATGCTAAAGATGAAACGGCTACATATTTTTATCGGTCTCCTGAGCTATACTGTGGAACTAATTGCAAAATTACATCTAATTAAAAAAAAAGGCATGTGTTAAAGCTTTATGACAGATATATTATTGCCTGTGTAATATGAAAAGGATGCAATAAAAATTACTCTCAGGTTTGGCAACATTTTCTCCATGCAAGATTTGAAGTAATTTTTAATATACTTGTCACCAGTAAGATAACACTTAATGCTTTTATAGCATATTCCCCCCTGGATCTGAAAGTACTGTGCAAATGAGTGCATGCGCAATTATTTCTGTAATTATAAAAAGAGATTAAGAAGCAGACAACCTGCAAAACACACCCAGTATGATGATAGAATTTAGTGACAAGCTTGGTAGAGATATTCACCGTTTCTAACTTTTCAAAACTACAAAAGATCAGATATTTGTAACAATAAGGATAAAAAATGTAATTGAAAGTGTTTTAAAATGATTCTATCTACATAAATTAAACATCACTTTCATTAAGAGACATTGCTTTTGGAGGATAGAATTTCTCACACACTACTGTAGTCTGAGGAGAATTACTTCTTTTTTAAAATGATTTTTAAATAACTTTTAAAGTTTTCCATGATTATCATGTTCTCCTCAGGTACTGAAATGTCATCGGGGATCTCATCAGCCTCCTGTTCTTCCAAGTGCAGCACTCTCAGTACGGCACAGTCCTCATGTGAGCTTTCTGTTTCTTCTGGCCAGTGTTCATCACAGAGCAATGGCAGGAACAGTTCCCTGTTCAAGGAGGAGAAAAAACTTGTTGGGCTCTATATACAGTTTATGTATAGCATGTTTTCACCATATTTCATATTGTAATTGTAATGCCTATTTTAAAAATTATCCATTCTAAGTTAACACAGGTAGTCTTGTCTTCACTGGTTCCAAAAGTACTAAAATGCATTTACAACTACTCTTAATCTAAAACAAAATTATCATTTTCTTCTTCATGGTTTTCTTCTTCTTAACCAGAGGTCAGAGGGTAATTCATCATCATTTTCTTGATAAACACTGTTTTACTCTCTGCTTATTACTAGCAATCCAATTTGTTTATTATTTGTTTACTTTAATGGCATAAAAAGCAGTTTGATGAAAGTATGCCATGCACGACCTGTGTTCTCTCAGGGAATTATTTAAACTAGGTTACTAGTGGGCTGGAAAATTCTAGGCTCCAGGAGCTGCAAGATGGAGAGCCAAGGCTATTAAATTTCTGTACTGAAGTACATTCTGTACAGACTATACCTTGCGCTGAAAACTGAATTTTTCACATACCATGCTATTTTTAAAATGCGTATCAAAAACTATTAAATAACCCCAGCAGACAACAGGAAGGTATCACGCTCTGAAATCAGTTTTCCCACGCTCCTTCATTCTAGCTTTCACACAAATCCCTGTCCTCACCTGACCCACCAGAGGCAAAGTTTCTGCATGCCAAGGTATCCCAAAGTATCCTCAAACAAGAAATGCATGCCAGGTGACCTCTTAGGCTGTAGTTCCCCTCCCTGTGCTGCCCCTGGGGTCCTCACCAGACATCCAGCACTCATCACTCCTGGGCTGGATTCATTTCTCCCACCTAGCTTCACCATCAACAGCTTTCAGGGCCAAAAAGCGACAATTTGTTTTCCTCACGGGCAGCTTACAGGCTTAAGAATATTTTTTTTTTAATACTGTGAAGGAAAAAATTGGAATATTTGTGGCTAGTCAAAAATGTAGAGTTGACGCTGTGATTTATTTTAGTAACCTGTGAAGGATGTAAACCCTTTACAAATAAGAATGTAGTGGACAAAAGTAGTTTAAATTTTGTAACTTGGAGGTGCAGGTCTCAGTTTTAAGAGAAAAAGAGAAGAGAAAATGAAGAAGGTTATTGAGTGCATCACCAAGACTGACCAACACTCACACGTGTCAAAGTGCTGTTTCCACTGAGCTGGTTTGCCGTGGTTGGAACAGATGCCCCTTCCAGCAAATAAACAGGGAACTGTGGTGTTCTCAGCTGCTCGCCCAGTGCTGGGGACCTGCTGGGGCTCAAGACCGTGGGAGTCTAGGCCAGGGCTACTCTGGCTTCTTGGCAGCATTTTTCCACTTAATCCCACTGACTTCAGCTTCAATCCTGAGGTATCGTTCCCACTTCAACATTGTTTACAGCTAAGAGGGACAGGAGGATTCTGGAGCTGATTTAATCTAAACACAGAGAGCTCAAGGCTGTCCAGACCTATAAAGGAAATAAATAAACTCCTTTGAAGATGGGAATTGTAACAAGAACGGTTTTGTTTGGTCTTTATTTAGCTTCAAGGAAATTAAATTCCTGATGTAGGAGCTAGTTGTGCTGTGTTTGTTCTTAATTAACTAGACAAACTTTGCACGTGCAGTGCAGAAAAGAAAACCTTGGCACTACTCAGGCTCTGTACCTTATGTAATTTGTTTTGATTTACTTCTCAGTAGCATTTGTAAGGTTGTGTTCATGAAACAAAGCACCAGAACAACTTTTCTAAAAAATTAATGAAAACAAAAGGCATCTGAAAATATAAATTATCATATGGTTACCTAAATATGCATGCAGCTATATAAAGGACATGAGAAGTATGATACGTGAAAAGTCTACTGTAAGACAGGGAACCAGCTTAGGGATAGGCCTTGAATTGAAGATGATGTATCCACGAGAAGGTGGTAGGTCAGGAATGGAAATACAGTTTTTTGTTTTCAGTGTTTAAGAAAAAAAAAAGATAAAAGCCACCTTTCCCATGGTCAACTAAACTAGTGCTGGGAATCCCCATCCACATGGGATGATCATTTTTCTCATCATGCCTCTAAAGAAATCCCATCAGCTGAGCATCTTCCTCACTGGACAGACATAGGTAGTCAAAATAACACCTAAACTTTTTGTATTTTTATTTCAGCATCTATTGACTTAGGAAGAAGCTGAGGAAAACACTGAGTTTTGCTTTTGTAGCTGGAACGGTGGAACAGCATCCGTAATTTTCCTCTACAGGAAGCATGCCCTGCAAGGCAGGTGATCAAAGCAGCTGGCCATCGCTGCAGCAATAACTGGGAGTTTCTGTGGCAGCAAAGGAATGACTGCACAGGAGACGTGAGGAATGCCAGAGTCACAGGTCAAGCTTTAATGGCTCCCGGAGCCCAGAGTGAGATTCCTGCGATTCCTCCTTCATGATGACTTTGTCTGATAAAAAGAGATGGAGTGGGCATGCCCAGGGACATGCTAGGCAACCTTTTTAACCTTAAAGCTTAAATAGAGCAGGCAGGGTTGGAAATCAATGTGAGTTAATCAGGGAAGGCAAGATATGGCCAAATCAGAGCATGAAAAATGCCATACAGAGGATCTGTGAGAAGCCTTGCTTTAGATGTAGATACAGTAACAAAAATAAATAAATAGCCCCAAACTGTGTTTTGTTTTGAGGTTTTGTTTTGCAATTTTTAGTAATTGCATTACTAGTACAATAATTGCGTTATATAAACCCCATTGGTGTTGAAAAATACATTATGTTGCAGCCTCTCTTGAATAATAATAACTGACTGATCATTATTTATTTAAATCGTCTTTCCAGGCCATTTTCTTTTGAAGTAGCAAGCCTGAATTTCAAAACAGAGCATTAAACATTAAAATAGAGTCAGGTGGTCAGATCAAAATACAATACTGGGAACAGATGCAACTCAAAATCCTAGTCCAAGGTGTTTTACACAAAATTTTGTTACAAATTAAAAAGGTAACTATCTACTTACGTGGAGCCAAGAACAGCTTGTTAGCCTGGTTAATGTTTTACCAAACTAACCAATTTCTTGTCTGGTCAAAATGCTAGACCAGTACAACACAGGTGGCCTCTCAGTAAAAGTGGCAAAACTTTGCTTTGGACTCCAAATGCCAAGAGATATCCATAGGAGATATGATTTACAGCTTTCAGTCCTTTAAAACCTTTTTTTTTTTTGCTTACAGAAAATCCTATTTAATTTGTGATTAAAACAAGATAATTCTTTGGGGATTTAATTTACAAATTATGGCTAAGAAAATATTCTGAAAACTTCAGAGTAACTGTATACCCAGATCCCTGCACCACGGACAGATAAAGGAGTAAGTAAAATGAAAGGTGACATTGGATCTTGAGTTCCCAGCTTATCAGATACTTGGATACAGACAGATCTTATCGAAGAATTAGTCTCCAAAGAAAATAACTCTTCTTTCTAGTGTGGATCAGGCAGAGAGACTGAATTAAAAAGGACCTTCTCCATTTCACCACTTAAAATGATACCGTAATTTGTAGAGGGTTTGAAGGTTAAAACAAAACAAAAAAATAACTTCATTTAATATCTTACAACAAGGATGCCATTCCTGATGGCAATCCTTCCATTATCTTGGGAAAAATGGTCTAAAGCACATAATGAAGTAGTGATACTGTGGTGCTCGGGACGGTTATCTTATAATAGGTGTTCTTCAGTAAATGGTAAACATATTTCTGATAATAAAACTTAATTTTTGTTGAGAGATCTAGTATTCTGCTTGATTATTCTCCTCTATGATAAAGTTGGATGGTGCTTTGAGGAACGTGGTCTAGAAGGCGTCCCTGCCGAAAATAGGAAGGTCAGAACTATATGTTCTTTAAGGTCTCAACACAAACCATTTCGATAACTTGGAAAAAGTCCTCAGTACAACACTAAAAAAACTAAAAAACCCCTGGGTAATATTTTCGATTCTGAAGGAATCTCTAAGTCAGATCTTATACCTCCTGATTAGTGGAACCATGGATGGGTCCATGATGGGCAGCAGTCACTGTGCATGGTCCTTCAGTACTGATGGAAACATGCTGGGAAACAGTGAGGGCACACCTTCAAATGAAGAGTCTCCTTTACAAATCTGGAAGACAAGGAGGCCAGTTTTGTCAGCTATGAAGTTTCTATATCACTATGAAACTGAAGAAAATTTAGTCCTCTTGCCTATTTATGTATGCAGAACCACAGAAGGCCCTAGCTGGGAAACTGCATTTTAGTATCAAACTTGTGCTGGAAGAGATGGGCCGAATAAGGCACAGTGACCACTTTTATCGAACAACTGGAATGTTCATACTTCCCAGGAATAAAAATTCTAATGACAAGATGCAGCCACTTTGCCTTGTTTTTCCTAGTTGCCTTTGGGAAGAAGAGTGCTACATGGCAGATGGCAATACTTCAATAAATTTCAATAAAACCATTTAGAATTCATGGCATGTCGTACGTTGAGGTAGGTACTGTCAGCAGCTCAGAAGTGACAAACTTCACGCATGACTCTAACCCATTTGATAGTATTCAATGGGATCAAAAGCAGCTGGGGTGGAGAGAAAAGTGGGTTTTGTTGTTCTTTATTTAAATACCTGCTTGGTAAAGTCTTACTCATTAGAAATTGTTGGTTTTCAGTGATTTTCAAGTTGACGCTTCAGTGACGGCCAAAAAACCGATGGAGAAATCCAGTCAAGCAGCAACAGAATTGCACTTTGAAGACCATTTTCTAACAGATTCTTTTGGGTTATGAACACTGCCAATGCCAGTGGAAACAAAAGCAGGGGAAAAAAACATGATTCAGAGCCCAGTGGTTACATGTCTCCCTACTTATGTGGCCCTTAGATGCCCCTTTTATCTTCTAGCAATGGGAGCATTGAGATGCAAAGTACTAGACCAGGACAAAACAAAAATTTGAATAAAATAAAAAAAAAAAAACCGTACTGCAAATAAATGAACCTGGTGGGTAATTTTTACAGTGCTCTGAAAGGTTTTAGGAACGTAGGATTAATTTTATGGTCGGTTGTGTGGAAAGCTGATGGAACAGAAACATAGCAGCTTCCCAACACCAACAGGATTGTGGAAACACCCCCCACCCCAAACACACCGAAAACTAAGGACAGCAACAAACACAAGGAAATTTGGATTCAGTCCCAGAAAGAAAACACCTAAATTTGAGAAGGGGAAAAAAAAATATTTGTGCAGAAAGTTTTGACACAGCCAGCTCAGGATGTAAATTTGGCAGCGAGCGTATGCAGAGCATGACATGCGAAGAATGGGAATGACTCAGATGAAATCAAGCTAACGGCAGGGACAGCAAAAAGGAACAGGAGCTTTCTCCCCACAATCTGGTCACATGCAGCCTTCAGGAAGAGAATAGCTTTTGCTAGTACTACCGTGCAGATATCAAAGGCGAGTTTTAATCTTTCAATCAAAGACTTGGTAAAATTATAGAATCATAGAATGACAGAATGGGTTGGGTTGGAAGGGACCCTGCAGATCATCTAGTTCAACCCTGGGGCAGGGACACCTTCCACTGGAACAGGTTGCTCAAGACCCCATCCAACCTGGCCTGGAATGTTTCTGGGAATGCAGCATTCACTGCCTCTCTCGGGGTAACCTGTGTCAGTGTCTCGCCACCCTCACCGCAAAAATTTTCTTCCTTGTACCTGGTCTAAATCTGCCCTATTATTCCCTCTGCTGCCTTGAATTCCCGCGCTCAATAAATGTGCCTTGTCATTGGTTATTTTTATAAATTGAGGCTGAAAGCCTTCCATCCTTCCTGCCTTCCACACTGGGCTCTACCAGAGCTGGCTCAGCAGCTGCTCAGGCTGGAAAGGGTGGAAAAATGTGACCCCTGAGGTGGCATGTGAAATGATAACCCTAAATGCTAAAAACCCTGCTCCCACCTCCTCTGCTGCCGCAATCACAGCCTGTCACCAAACTGCTCAGCAGAAACCAAATCAACCCCCTGGCAGGTCAACCTAAAGACTATGCGAGCCCTGTGGGGTTTATCCATGGGAGCTGAGATACATGTGTCAGGAGATACAGGAGCAAAGCCAGGGATTTAAGTGGCATGTAGCAATGGGACATGGAAAAAAAAGCCTTTGCAGCTCCTATCAACAACTTTCATCTTCTGCAACTGTTTGAGGAAATAGCTGGCTTCAAAACAAATTAGTAGGGGTTTAGATGGCTGCATTTCAATTAATCTCAGGAGGAAATGGGAGGATGGGAGGAGTGGTCCCTGTCACTAGCATTTAGACCAATAAAAAAAAAAAAGAGAAGGAAAATAAGCTGGGAACTCACTATATTCCGAGGTTAACAAAGATGCAAATGAAATGTAAAGGTTGAGCCCATGAAGATTCGAGTGCTATCTAATGTGAAGTGGGCTTTACCTAGGGGTTTGTGCTAAGAGACTGCTGGCAGATGAGGAAAATGTTGGTCCCTGCCACAAGAATGTATGGTGGAAGGAGGGATGGGAGTGTTCCAGATACTCATTTAAAAATAAAGATAATATAAATAAATAAACTGAAGCCAATGTACAGAAAGATATGAAAAGTGAGCTGCTAGAGGAAAAAAGAATAGAATTAAATCACAGACATGGTGTTTATTCGTGCAGAGCAAAAGCCACATACCTCAGAAATGCAAATGATATTGCTTTAATTAGACAACTGAAATTAGGCACTGGAGGGGGAGCAGAGCTGCTTCTTTAAGATATGTTTTGGATCAATTGATGAAGCGATGCAAGCATCGTGCTTTTATTTTCAGAGAGGATTGGGCATCAGACTACAAAACAAATGAAAGGCAAACTCTACTACAACTCATTACCGTTGCTGGAGAATTTACAGCCAACGTGGTAGAGTTTTACAGCAGTATGAAAATGTTATTATCCATGGAATTTGTCACAGCGGGAAACCCTTTTAAGTGGTCTGTCTTTCCCCTTGTTTTTTAATTATCGGGTAGCATATGAACTTTGCCATCCTATTAACTGAGTGTCATCTCTTGCTGTAGAGACAAGTGACATTATTTACCATTTGATGTCCTGTTTGAAGCACAGACATCTCCATGGTTTGAAACAAATGCATCCAGAGCATTTCCAAACTGCAGATTTATATTAAATAAAGCCCCACAGCTGTGCTGGGACAGCTGGCGCCGAGTGGCTGAATGCCATGAGGGGCAAAGACAGGATCTGCCTTCAGGCAGATTTCAGACAAAACCAGGGAAGAAACGTGGCTGAAATCAGCTGTTTAAAGCAGAGCTAACACTGAACCAAAGGTCTCCACCTGAATGAGCTGGAAGGACAGGCAGGAGTGGCACCAGCAGGGGCACTGGGCCATAAAAACGGACCTCAGCTCTTGGCTGGATGGACCTTGGCACTCAACTGGAGCACTGTTCTGGGCCTGCTGCTCTTTGAAGACAGCTGTAGTCATGCTGCATCACCTTGCCAACTAGATTTGCTGTCTTTGAAGGTGTCCCCTCCTTACTGAAGGCCAAGAGCACTGGTGGAGCCTTGTGAGAGGCTTTCCAGGCTGCTACCTCTTCCAACCACTCCAATTTTAACAACCACTATGTCCTTTTGTATGACAGGAATTAATATTCTCATGATAACACTTTCATGTGTTTAGGAAGTTGGTTTTTTTTTCTTTTAACATTTGTTGCTTTAAAACTTTTAGTGTAAATCCATTCAAATATGAGAGGCAGGAGTGATAATAACTGGGTCCCATAGCAGAAGAAATGATATTGCTAAGACACATGTCTCACAGAAGGAAACTTTTGGAGCTGGTGAGCACCAGCTGTCTCTCCACAGCTCCACACAGTATCACAGAATCACAGAATGGTTTGCGTTGATAGGAACCTTAAAGATCATCTAAGAGGCGTTGGGTTGTTTGATTTCCCTTAAATTCCAAATCAAGAAAAAATGAAAGAAAAAGTAAAAATCAACTTACAGGAACCTGTGGCAGTTATTTGAAGCCTCATCACCCTTTTGCTTCTACTTGTACTGTCAGAAGCAGCAGTAAAAGTACCTGTTCCCTGTCATATTTCAGCCATCAAACAGGAAAACCTGAGAGGATGGCGTGTAGGATAAGGAAGGAGGATGGAAAAGATACGATTAATGAACCAAGTTAAGAGGGAAAAAAAGCAGACTAAAGCCAAACTGATAAGGAAAAAAAATGACGCGTAATAATCTGACCGTCCTGAAAATGAAGTGCAATGAATTTTTTGGCAGTGTGCACTTTTTAGACCAATGCAACCTTCCGGAAGTAAATGAATCTGCTCCAAGCTTCCATACCAGCGGAGCACACAAAGGCAAAGTACAGCTTTCTCATATGTAAATCTGTATCAAATCACACAATATAATGCAGTAGAAACACCGTCAATTCACCTACACAAAAAAAAGAGCATTTTTTCAAATGCTTCAAAAACACATTTTGAAGCTAGACAAATGATTGGGTTAAAGGAGAGTTAGATTGGGAATAAAGTGTTTGTATTTTCATCTTTTATGTCTGAGCCTTTAAGAACAGCTCTTTGCAGCAACAACCACGTGGTTCTGCATAGCATTTCTGGTGCCTGAGTTTCACAGACTTATAGAACAGTTTGAGTTGGAAGGGACCTTAAAGATCATTTATTTCCAAGCCCCTGCCATGCACCGGGACACCTTCCACTAAACCAGGTTGGTCACATCTCCTCAAGGGAGTTTTTCTCCCATTTTATTTTCTTTTCTTTTTCTCCCCAGCAACAGAGATCTGGAGCTCTCAAAGGGGTGTGAAGTGTCTGTGCCCTGTGTGATGAGAGGCACTGCAAATTTAGACAGAGGGGATCTGTCTCATTGTAAGAGGGAGCCTTAAGGAGGACACTAAGTAAGGAGGTCTAGGAAATGGATCTCCCAAGATGACTCAGCCCACTTCCCTCCCAGGAGAACAATATTCCTGTGGATAAAGATGTGTGGAATTTCCTTTGAGCTAAAAAAGGTCAAATTCAAGCAGTAGACAGCAAGGCTGAGCTGAAGAGCAGGTCACAGCAAGCCTGTACCGGGGTGACATCATGGAGAGGCACCACACAGCTCACAAGGGGCTCAGACAGCCTTTAGGACATCTGGCCACAGAGAGAAAGGTTTGTCCCAGTGCCTCACTTCCCAGAGGGATAGAGCAGGGTTGTAAGGAATTGTGTCTTTGCTCAGATCTCTCTCCTTCCTCCTCCTTCTCCACCAGGTGCAACAGGGCAACTGGGGTAGAAATTGCCTGTAAGAGGGAAACAGTGGCAGGGGATCCAAACGTTGTATTTGCAGCCTAATTATCATGAACGTCAAGGGACAATAAATATATGGAAGTTCCCAAAGTCCTCATGAACTTGGCAATGGGCTGATTTGAACAGCCATGTGTAAACATCCCAAAGCTGTGTAGAAGCTTCACATCCTGGTTATTCTCTAGGAAACAAAAACCACAAACTTTCCCAGGCAGTTCTACCTGCCCATAGCAGTCTTTGGTGACAGGACTCAAAATACCTCTGTGAGGGTAAGCACTGTTGCCTCTGTTTACATGGACAAAGCAGGGCACACAGGGACACAACGACTCCCTCAGGCCTCTGAGAGAAACGTTGCCAGAAATGAGAATATAAGGTAGTTCTTGCCATTCCAGAGCTCTGCCTTCTGATTCTTGTCTCTCTGTATTAAGATCTGAGGTCAGGCATAACTTTATTACGCCAACATTTTTTTCCTTCTTGGAGAAAACTCGGATAGAGATTATGGATTGGGGTCAGGAGCTTTAGCCCAGATGTAATTTCTACCTGTGTATGAAAGGCACTGTTGTGAAACACTTCACAGTCAATGCACATGTTCTGTCCCTGGTATCAATGCCCTCAAGCGAGGGACTGAATGATCGAGCAGCACCTTGGCATCATTCCATGGCCACATAGCACAGCCACCTTCCTTCTGTCCCTACAGGCTGTGCCTGGAATGGGAATAGAATCATCCCAGAATCACAGAATGGTTTGGGTTTGAAAGAACTTTTAGGACCATCCAGTTCCAAGCCCCTGCCATGGACAGGGACACCTTCCACTAGACCAGGTTGCTCAGAGCCCCATCCAACCTGGCCTTGGACACTTCCAGGGATGGGGCAGCCACGGCTTCTCTGGACAATCTGTTCCAGTGCCTTACAGTAAAGAATTTCCTCCTAATATCTAATCTAAATCTATCCTCCTTCAGCTTAAATGGTTTAATATGGGTTTCAAATAGGATCTCAAAGGCAGAAACAAAAAACCAATGCCTTCAGAGACCGGATGATTGAGACTTTGAAAAGCCGTATCTTGCCTTCCTCAAAGGAAGTGGTGTATGGGGCTTGCTGATTTTGGCCTTGCTCTGCTTTGGCTTGTAGGAGTTCCTGAAACAACATCATAATTTTTTGTGGGGAAAGTGCAATTATTCAAAACAAAGAAGTAAATTTATGACATTTCTGAACCTTTCTCCAAGCCCTACTTTCCAGCTGCCCACTTCCAACAGCCCCTTGGCAGAATTAGGTCTTCCAGGAGTATCTCAGCCTTAATTTTTCCCAAAATTTCCTTCTTTGACAAGGCTTTTCCTTGCCCTAGCTGTCTGTAGTTTGGACAGCAGTTTGTCCCCTACCACCACCTTACAGTTCAGCTTTCATGTGCTTATGTCTGCAAATTTTTGCCATTTCCCCGGAAAATCTTTGCTGTTCCACTTTCCAACCTCCTCCACCTCAAAGTAATACTTGACAGCAAATGAAAGCAAATGAACTAATTTGTCACAATCCGCATAATTCTGTTGCTTGTCCACCATGTATGGACGATTTGCACGGAGCGAATTCCAGATTGAATATCTCAAGGAGTGAAGTGAGTGAGCTGAGGACACCTGGAATGCAAAACACACCGTATTCTTGTAGATGCAGAATAGAAGCTTCAGTGGCTCTAGGAAAAAGTGCTTTGTTCTTTTCAGGGTAACGTGTAATTCTGGCTGGCATTTTCCTCCAAGTCTTTACTAAGATCAGTGTTTGCAGTTCCATTTATGTGATATTTTCCAGGTCAGTTTTTTATGCTGCCTCTCCGCCCCAAATTTTTTCATCTGTTTACTTGAGCTTAAAAAAATCCTCAGCTCATACAGTATTCTGAAAAAGTCACCTAAGCCAAAGTGCTACTACAAGAACCTGCTTTTGTGGCTGTCTTACTTAAGGTTATGCAGTTGAAGTCCTTAAATGCACAGAGACAAGTGGAAAATAGCTTCTTTTCAATGTGTGAGGTGCTTTTTTCAAAGGCGGGGTTCGCCTTTCAGGTGCTTGGCACTTCTCAGTATTGGAGCTCTGCAGGTACGAGCTCTGATTAAAAAGTTTATTGTGTTCAGATGCATTATCACTTAGTAGTTAATGTCACAGAGAAATATGGTATTTTCTTCATCTTATAATGTTTTGACTTGAAGAAAAGAAAAATTGATTTACAGTCTCTCTCTTCCCCAGGGTAGCTGATTAGAAGAGAAAGGATCCAGCAGTAGGGGTGCAGCAATGCCTTTGAAAGCTCAGGAGTACAAAACCAAGGAAGTGTGGTGATAAGGGCTATCCAGAAGGTCAGTCTCTCCCAGATCAATACAAAATGCAAGCAGATATCACCAACGCAGAGCAGAGAAAGTGCCGTAGGTACTGCTAGAAAGTTATAAGGGTTTTCATTTCCTAGGAAATCTCAATTCCATTAAAATCAATTTACAGCCTAGTTTATCTACTGGATGTGTGCACACTTCCCTTCCCTGCCAATACAATCGGTATCTCCCGGGACGTTGCCTTCTATATGTTGTTTCCTCAGTTGTGAAACCGAGGCTGTTCCAAATGGGAGAGTCACGATACAATGGATGGTAATTACACAGCACTGGAGGATAATCAGCAAGCAGGCTTTCTTCTGAGGGGCATTTAGTTATTGTTTGGTAGAAATCCTGTTTAGCATTCCACAGTATTTATTCAGACCTGACTTCCTTTCATCTCATCAAGTACGTTTAAAGCCAGAAGCTTGAGCTTTATCTCGAACTGGAAAGATTCTATCTTGTTATAACTCAAGCCTCTTCTTGAAACACAGACCAAATTGGGCTGGTTTTTGTTGGGTTTTTTAGTTTGCCTTTTTTTTTTTTTTTTTTCCACATCAGGAGAAAAAGAGGCTTTGGAAAGGAACAGAAACTGCTGTCAGTTCTCTCCTGTGACAGCTCCCCAGTGGCCCAGCAATTCTGTATTTACTTTATTATGGAGTCATTAGTGAGCTGTAAATCTCACTGATGAGCCAGCAACCTTTCTGTGGGCAACTCGCTTACCTTCAGAGTCCCATAAATTCTCAAAAAATAAGGCAGTCTCATGGATGGTTGGGAAAATACCATTCATAACGGAGAGTTCCAGTTATAATAAGCTGGATGTACGAATTGAGAGTTGGCTTATTAGATTTGCATCCTGCAACGAGCCAGGAAGGGCTGGAGATATCTTAGGTGATGCAAGCCAGGGGTAATTCAGAGAGGAATGTGAGGCAGGAGACACCCTGAAATGGGCATGAGAGAAGGGGTGTTGCAAGATAAAGGGACAGAAAACTGCGGGTGGGATAAGAGGACAGTTTTTAATACAGAGAGGGCAAAGACGAAAGGGTTTTTTGTGGATGAAGCACAAACTAATGGTCTCAGCAATGTTACAGCAAGGAAGACTTCTTTCAGCCACTTGAAAAGCCCCTAATAGTGGAAGATAATAATGTACTAAACCAGGTATTTTGGGAGAGGATTCCAAGCCTTTATGAAGAAGCCAGAATGTCACCTGCCAGGACTATCCCAGGTATGGCTGATTTCTGCCTTGGGTCAGGGGAAACGATGGCCCTTTTTGTCACTTTCCACCCCTGTGAGCCCTAGCTCAGCTCCAGGTCGCACCTCCAATTAGTCTGGCTCTTCCAGGCTCCATCACAATTGATTGTGACTCTGCTTTCTTCACTTTTCAAACAATTTGCCTCTGTTAAAAACACGGTCAATATTTCTGCTATATCAAAAGTACTGCGATGAAATAAACAATAATTTTATTCCCAAGATACTCATGCTGTTCACATCTCACAACTGTAATTCCAGAAAAGTAGAAAAGAATGTTGATATCACTGCTTGCTTTTTTGTTGTTGTTGCTGTTGGGGTTTTTTTAAATTAAATTGGAGCATTTCTCCCTTACAAACACCTCACACAGATTGTTTTCAGGATGTTTCTGACATGGTTGGTACAATTTGGGCTTGTTTTCTTACCACAGTTATATATTAAAGTCCAAACAAACACTATTTCCTTCAGGTCCTTCTAGCATCATTGTGCAACAGTGTCATCCACAATTTTAATGATAACATCTCATTTCAGGAGGGCGTGAGCTGAATCCCAATGAATAAATTCATGAAGTTTAACCTCTCCATGACCCCATTTCCACTGTGTTTTTTTTCTCATCCCACCCCAGCTCATTAGCTGTCCTGACAAAAGCAGCTGAGATGAGATGTGAGTCTCATAGCTGTGCTTTAAACAAAAAGAAGCAGTGGGAGGAAGGAGAAAGGTGGAGAGAAGCATCGTGCTAGGTCTGGAAGTAATCTGCTGCGTATCTGTAAGCAAGCTAATTTTTCCTCAGTGTGACATGGTTCCTAGCCAGAACATGGATCTCGGACTAGAAACTACCCTGACATTATAATTATGTTCGACCCTAACTAATTTCTTTCTAATGTCCTGTGAGTGGCACCCAGCTCATTGAGATGCAGACTCTGTTCCAAGGACATCCTGTGGCTATCGAAAAAAAACGCTGTCTCACACTCAATTTCAGCAGTGTTTTCACTGTCAGCTGTCACCATTAACACAATGTTTAGGTTCCCTTTAAAATAAATCAGCCCATTTTGTTGCCCTCTTATTGCTCTGCCAACAGCCTTGAATCACTTTAAGCAGCGCCAGTTTGGTGCCCAAGTTGCTGTTGATGTTTGCCTTTGAGCATCTACTTTTTGTGCATTTACCCCTCAGTAAGACTACTTAGAAACCAAAAAGCACGTTTCTGAAAGCATTTATCTTAAAACATCAGCTTATGAATCAAGAGGGTATAAATTTTAACCTAGGTTTTGTAAGTACGCAGTGAGACTCATTGGCATGTCCCAACCTCATACAGCATTGAATCCATTGAGTGAAGTACTTTTTACTGGTTTTCTTTATGGCTTCCTTATCATGTTGTTATCCATATCTTCTGTTTTAAAAACTAGGAAATTCAGCATGTGTAAAAGTGGAATTTCCCCCTTGATTTATTTTTCCTTTCTGGCAGAGTGGCAGGGTCAATTTTAGGGACAATTATTTAAATAATGTGCTAAAAGCCTGTTTTATCTATAGTTTGTCAGTACACTTCAGTAAACAGAGCTTCTGCGAAATTGCTTTGTACCTCAGGTATTAAGTATCTAATAACCCATCCCCATTTCAGTTTTCTCAAATACCTATGAACTACTTTTACTGAATCCAATTGATTCCAGTCATAATTCCACTTATGACTTCACATTTACAGTGAAAAGGAATGCAGTTGACTCTCTGAGTATCACCATTATTGGTAGTGTCTTCAGCTTTATTTAAATACCTCTATCCGGGGACAAATAGCAGCAATTTTCCCTCGTTGTTCTACACCAGGAGGAAGACATTAGAAGAGCACAAGGGAAAATAGGAGTCTGTTGATGTTAGCTGAATTTACAGTGAATTGTTACTGGATGAAATCTGTTTAGAGCAAACATATCCTGTTTACTGCAGGATTTTATGGGAAGCTCTCATATTTGCATGCTGATTACATGAAATGTAGGAAGTCCCTCCCAGCCGTACAATGGGAAAAGAGGATTGTTACAATGTGAAACCCTCTGGAGCGCTGTGTGATTTGCTCTGGAGGATGCAGCAAGGGACTCGGCTGTTTACAGCAGGAGAGCAATCCCCATGACTAGGAATAAACCTGTCCAACCTGCGCAAAGGTTTCGTTATATATGGGAAATCTGTATTTCATAGATACAGAGTCACATAAAGATTACTCTTGTCTGAGATTTCTGGGCTGTTTGTCTTCGAGCCAGCACAACCTGAGTGTGATCAACAAACACAGCGGAGTGGTAGAGCACATTTATCTCCTGTTCACCCTATGGCGAGCACTTCACCTGGCACTCTACCTCAGGCTGTTTCAGGCAGCAGAGCAGGGCAGTCAGGTTCTCCACCAGCCCTCTAAAACCCCTTGAGGAGCCACGTGCCCAGAGGTTTTCCAATAAGACCACAGCAGACTCATTAGCAGGCAAAAAAAATGACATCTTGAGAGAAATGTTTTTACTGGTAGGTTCCCTGTCTAGACCTTAATCATAAAACCACTGAAGAGTTTAGGCTGGAAAAGATATCTAAGGCTACCAAGTCCAACTGCTAACACAGCACTGCCAAGCCTACCACTAAACCATGCCCCCAAGTGCCACATCTACACATCTTTTAAATATCTCCAGGGATGGTGACTCCACCACTGCCCTGGGCAGTCTGATACAATGCTTGATGACCCTTCCAGTGAAGAAATTTTCTTTATGTCCAGTGGTCCACACAAACCAGATATTTCATTAAAAAATAAGCTGGAATCTGCCCTGAAACAAGGCACTGGCTGTGTGGGCTGAGAGCTGGTTTGGTTACCCGGTTTGGCACCTTCTTACACAAAAAGTCACTGTTTCCTCCAAGCGGATACCAATGGCAAAGCATTCTCTGAAGGCAATGGTGTAAGGAGCAAATGGGGTTTTTTTCCTATTCACTGACACAAAATTATCTAAGAGCGAGCCAGAGAGAACTGGTAAATCGGACAATAAAGGGAATCAAACAGGAAAAGTGAGGAGAAAGGAAGAGGGAGTGGAAAAGGTACAGGGAAGGGGAAAGTGATGTATGGGTGTGGAAGAAGCCAACACACAGGAAGGATATGGGAACAGCAGTTAGCTCAGATGCTTAACTCCTAAATACACTGTCCCTTCCTGGTAAGTTGGACATCAGTGGGGTTAATGGCTAGGCTAAACAGCAAAATACAACCCTCATCTAAAAAGAGGAGGGAAAAAATCTGGAAACAATGAATGTAAAACACTAGAGAGCCTTTAAAATTTCTATACAAAGCAAAAATGTTGCTCTTCATACCCTGTCTCACCAGTAACCATGTACACTTATTCTGCCATTTACCAGCACCTCGAGGACGATCTTTCCTTCTGTACTGATCCTGAAACTTCTGTAAACACTCTGCTGTCAATTAACTGGTGAAGTGCCTTTAATTTCACTGCTAAGAACAAACCCTGATATATTTGGCCCCTGTACCAGTGTCATAGGTGGTGTCCATTAGGTACCAAGGAGCTTTACTGCTCATCTTCTAGAGGTGTCACTGTGTGAACTGTAAGCCAGTGTCAGGCACAGGTGTCTCTCTGTGACTGATATAACTGGTACTATAAATGCCAGATAGCCAAAGGAGTCCAGTTCCAAGCACCCACAGAGGCAGAATACTGACAGAAAAGTAGCAGATAATCATAAGTGTCCTTTTTTAGAGATTTAGAGGTGTTAAACACTTTAAAGAGTGAGACCAGAGAAAGTAACAACTCAGAAGTCCCGAAGACCCCCATCAGTCAAAGGAATAAGTGGTGACTTAACAAAGCAGTGCTTTGACAAAGAACTGAACCCAAATAGCAAGTCTATATTTAGGCACTGTGGAATGCTTTGCTGATCCCCTTTTTTCTGTTAAATTGACCTCATTGACCACAGAGGCTGAGAAGTCAACCCGTTACCTCTGTAGTGCTCTGTTCCCCTGCTCAGTTTGCAGCCGCAATATTTATGGCAGACAACACTGAGCCCAGTGAAAGGAGCTGCAATTCCCAAACCTCTCCTTCGTGCCATCAGCAGCGTTCAGTAGACACAGGCTCAAAGGAATGTGAGAACAAACCTCATTCCCCAAGGATGTAGGTCAGTGTGAAGGGCCACTGTATGACTACAGGCGCAATTTTCTCAGATAAATTATGGCTCCTGGTGTCAGACATAGACTCTAATTGAGTAAAATGTACTGATCCTCTTACTCAGCGGGGCTTTGTTTTCAATTAGGACACGGTTACCCTCGGCCTTGAATTTTTCAAGGATGATTTCCGGATGAGAAGGAGAAATGCTGGGGACTGAGAAGGCAAAGGGCGACGGAAGCCCAAGGACACTCATTAATGCTGGTCTGTGCTGATCTCCACTCTCAGTGTGGATGTGGCCACATCACTGTCCCTCCCAGTTAAGATATTTATTACCAGATAATCTTAGTTACAGTTTTTTGCTACATGAGGCTGTCACAGTGCTCCACAAACTGCTTGGTAAATCCAAGGATATTTAGTTGTTTTATTTTAGTATTAGAAAGGACCATGATGACCACAGCCCAGCTATGTAACATGGGCCATCTGCTTTCACCCCATAATTTCTGCAACAAGCTTTTTTCCTTAAAAGCAGGTTTATCTATAAAAGTGAACATTAGAAATGGAGAAACCTTCATAGATAGTTAGGCAATCTTCAAAAATCAGAATTTTTCTTGCTCCTTTTGCAGTAAGGTAGAGACCATACTTACTTTAAGTCTTTCATTGACCCCCTGCCTGCTCTTTTTTTCCTTTGAAACTGAGCTTTGCATTTCTGTTGTCCTATCAGTTTCAGCCCTCTGCTCACACTAGGAGATTTTAGTTACTTTTTAGTATTAATAGGCAGCTGCATAACGTAATACGTACAATTCTAGATATCATGGAAACTGTGAAATGAATTTGCAACTGCTTCGAGCAAATAGCACATTCCAGCAGCAGCAGCAGTCTGAGCTGATGAGGCTCAGTGAATAATGTCTCTTCTCTGACTTGCTTTAATAATGATCATAAAAAGAAAAGACATACAATTTTTCATGGGCACTGACTGGCACATACATCCTATACCAATACAGAATGAAATGGTATTTTCTCTAGTTGCAAGCAATTTTCTGTATCTTTCCCATTCTGGGCATTTTTGAATGTTCCATAGCCAACAAATGACAGGAGAACATTGCAAACGTATCATTTAAAATTACAAATGTAATTGTGTGGCCTGATTGAAAAAGACAGCTATTGTTAGAATTAAGGGTTTCATTTCTTTGTAAGCACAAAAACCCAAGCCCACAGTATGGATCCAGACACTGGGCTCTCCCAATTTGTGCCGCTGTTTCTGCATGTGGGATTTGTAGCAGAACACCCACAAAAATTGCAAAGGGAATGACGGTGTCTGAAATGAGACTTGGAAACATATTGATTCAACTCACTGATGACAATGGTTGACAGTAGCAGCTTTGCTCCTGACTGAAATAACATTATACTAGATAAATAGCAGTAGGAATGGGCAATAGTTTTTGGGTATAGACTCATTCACCAGTATGTAGACCACATAAAAATTAATAGTTTGGAACTTATCACTTTGTAAAACATTAAGATCTTTAAAACATAAAAAATGATGAGGAAAATTTACATTTCTTGCCTCTGAAAACTTACATTTTGTATCTTGCTACTTTTCTGACAGGTCTTCCTCGTGCCAAGGGAAACGGATGCTGAAAACTCATAACCCTGGAAAGGTAAACAAATAAAGTTTAGCATGCAACACGCAAACAATTTTCCCTCTTTGTAAATATTTCATTATTTATGCCCCATCAGAGAGGGCAAGAGAGACAGGACTTTTTCTAAGGGTAGGAAGAGATAGGACATGGAGGAATGGCTTCAAACCGAGGGTAGGTTTGGACTAGATATTAAAAAGAAAAGCTTGACTCTGAAGGTTGTGAGGCACTGGCACAGGCTGCCCAGAGAAGCTGTGGCTGCCCCATCCCTGGAAGCGTTCAAGGCCAGGTTGGATGGGACTTTGAGCAGCCTGGTCTAGTGAAGGTGGCCCTGCCCATGGCAGGGTTGGTTGCAACAAGATGGTCTTTAAGGTCTCTTCCCAAACCATTCCATTATATGACGTTTTCCTCACAGAAAATCTTTGGAAAATCTTTGGAAACACCAGTAGGAGAAAGACGTTTGTGGCACTGAACTGTGGTCAAAGCCAAGCTAGAAGTGACGATATGAGTTAGGGAACTTGCAGGCTGCCTCATACTTTGGGATCTGTTTGGGTTTCTTTGGGGATAGCTGAGACTCGGTCAACACCTTCGAAAGAAGGAGATTGCCGGGTAGAAACCTCTGGTTTTGGGAGGCATTTTTCTGTTTGGAGTGGGCAAACTGGAGCTGGAGAGGAGGGGATGAATTATTCAATGATACAGTTTCGCTGCAGGAAGAAGTGAATTGTAAATACACTTACATGTGTATTTTCTGTGATGTTTCCTTTTTGGTGCGTCAATTGGGAGATGATTTTAACCTTGAATTCTTATTTTAGGACATAAACATTTAATGACAGAGAAATATTATCTCCGTAATTTATGCTTTTGGGAAATGGTATACAATTCTGTGAATATTAAACAAGAGTTTATATATAGCATTTAGGGAAAGATATACACAGTATGTTGAGCCAAAATTGTGTCAAAAATATTCCAGTGAACATATGTCACACATTTATGCATTTGTAGGATATTTTATACTGACAGGTCAGCAGCTGCTTTACTTTGTTTCAGGGATCTCTGCCCAAGTGCTTTGTTTCACTCCTAAATTTAGTAAAACTGAAAATTTGTCCCGGTGATAATAAATTCTCTAATTCAGATTGATTTCCTTAGCAAAGGAGAAGGTAAAGTCAAGGAAATTCTCTCCAGCTACAGTACATTAATTCCTTTCACTGGGAAAGAAGATTCAGTGAAATCAAAAATTAGAAGTGTATGTAAGAATTTGTAACTATATACTTAGTATAACTCAGTTTGCTGGCAACCAAACAATTTCGGATTTAAAATAGTTTCTTAGAAAAAAACCTCGTAAAGTTAAAAGAATTTAAACCAAAATATAAAAATATTGCACGGACCAATCCAGATGAGGATATTTTACCATGGTGACAAGTTCTAGCCCTAAAAGCCCTTTAGTTTTGTATTTTGGGGGTTGCTAAGGACTGCTTTCACCTGCTGTGTCACCCTTTCTGTACCTACACTCCCAAAAAATCATTCTAGCATAGCTGGGTCTACACAGACATGTAGAAAAACTCGTGATTGTATTTGTAGTTAGGTTATTCCAGCTCTACCCACGGCAGCCCGTAGTGTCTTGTAGGTGGAAATGGGATTGAATTAAAACGATATATGTATAGAGTGAGAGTATAACTCCATCTAGGCTGGACTTTTCACCCTGTGTGACTAAATCACAGGCCACAGCTTTGCATGCCTGTAATGGATATAGATTTGATGGCAGAGGTTTATACAGCGGTCCTGGCTTAAGTGAGGTCGGCATTGATAGCTCTAATACAGCTCTTTAATTACAAATGAGGACTCATTGCTGGTGGCAGCATTTCCTGTGGATCTTTGCAGCCAGGGCACGGCCAGAAATTTTGGCTGTGTGATGCTTAGCAGTGCCCTGGCCAGCAAGCCTTACGATCATGGCAAAGCTAGTTTCCAGGTGGCCCAAAGGCTGACAAAGCAGTGGGTAATGAAGAGGTGGTGTCTGTCCCTCGGGTGACATCTGGACTGGTGCACAGAGCAGGTGCAGGTGGTACATTTTGGATGCAGACGGTAGATTTTGGGTGCAGCCGGAATGATGCAGTGCTGGGGTTTGCAATGAGGATACAGCAAAGTGTTATCTCCAGAGAGATTTCTTCTGCTGTGGAAGACGTCACCTTGCTTTACCTCCAGCCAGATCATTCATGTCAAAATGCCCAATGGCACTGTCAACTCTCACTTCCCAAAACTTGGGTGTGGCTTGTACTTGCCATTTGCACAAGTTAGGCTGGCTCCTTCCCAATATGTCTTATTTATCCCTCGGTATATTACTTCTGTTTATAATGATCCTTTCACTAGCTCTCATCTCATTCCTACAAACAGTTTTGACATTTTAAAAGGGAAGGAATACTGTTTTTCCTGGTGTGGTGTTTTTACCCCATCCCTTCTCTCTATCTCTTGCACAAAATGCAGAGCTCTAGCCCCTGTCCATGGCAGGGGGATTGGAACCAGATGATCTTTAAGGTCACTTCCAACCCAAACCATTCCGTGATTCTTTGATTCTCTTCTGGCATGAAGTTTTTTGATACCACTGCTTATCCTATTGTCAGATCACCTTCCCTAGTCGCCCATGGGAGATCTCAGATTCTTTGCTGTGACCTTCACAGTGAGACAAAGAGTAGTTTTGGTGAGTTGTGGAGACCTTCCTGCTGAGCTCTCCTTCCTGATGGACCTCCTCTCCGTGGAAAGTGTGGAAAAGGTGGCCAGCGGCATAGAGGAGAGAAGGGATCAGAGACTTCCACTCAAGAAAGCTCTTCTCTGGTGATCAGTAAACACTGGGCAAATGAGACAAGCTGGGAACAGGAAGCATAACCCAAAACTCTTCAGAAATGCCCATTGACAGAGGTAAGAGGCTTTACTTTCTGTGTCTCTTCTGTTTTAGTGTGGTTTCAAGGGGATTTACTCAAACAGAAATTCTCTGGATGTCTGTGCTGCTCCCTGCTTCCCAACCTGGATGTTCTCACTGGAATGGAGACCATATGCCATCATCCTAAAAGCCAGGAAGGAATAAATCAGGATGATGATGGCAATGTTTGCACATACCAAGACAAGTTGATTTAATGCTATCTTGTTTCCTTCTAACTTGCATTTTATTCCAAGCTTGTTTAGTGCGAAGATAATATGAAACTGTTCCAGAATCATCCAAAATGGAAATCGTGACAGATGGCAATAAAAAAAAATATCCATAATGGGTCCCATTTTGTTTTATACTCTTAGGGCAAGGTTATTGCTACAGTTATGGTCTTAAACTCTGTTTTATTTTTACAGCTATGATAGTAGTTAACATTGCCTTTGCCTAGCCAGCTGCCTCTGCTGAATAAAACGTCTCTAACAGCTTTGTGTAGCCAATTGGGGGAGCAAATAGCGTGGGAACTGCTCCAAAGTGCTGGTTTAAAATCCAAAAGGGAAATAAACGGGAGCTCTTACAATACCAGGGAAAAACACCTGCAGAAAAAGTGGCAAAGAGGAGGAAACCCAGCTTGAAAAAGCAGATTGAGTCAATGGATTTATGCCTCAGCACTGGAGGGGCAGGTGAGGGGGAGAGAAGCAGTGGGGCCTGGTGGGAAGGAACACCAGAATGTCTCTGTCAAAAAAGTCTGTGGAACAAAAGGATTTTGAAGCTTCATCAGAACATTTACTCCTTGAACAAAACTATTATTTTTGGTTGAAAAGCGTCTTTGGTACATTTATCAGTAATATTAATGACGTTTTTACATTCAGACTGACCAATTTCTCCTAGGTTTAATTTTCTGACTTGTTTTTTGGTTACATTGTGAGTTTTTCCATTAATTGATATAATATATTTAAAATATTTATATTTTAAATATAAAATAATATATGGGTCAGGAGAATTATACATGCCTAAATATTTTTAATTTAAGTGAACTTATCCAATGTTGTATTTACAAATATTTTCTGTGTAGTTATTTCTTAGCTCAGATTTTAATTGCCTTTCAGCAACTCCTAATCACCAAATTGTGAGCAGAATTATCTTTCTGAGATAAGTAGTGACCCCACAAACTAACAATATGTTTTTAAGAACACACTAATGTTCAAACATTCAACAGTTATAGTGGCAATTGCTTTGCTTTCCTGTAGCCAAGGGAAATGAAATCAAATTTCAGTGTGTTGCCTCTAAAAACTTTTAGCTGTTTCCATCTGCAGTTTAATAAAATGCTTAGCACCTGTCTGATACAAGCCACGTGTGATTACATGGAAAATAAAACACTAAAAGTGAAGAAAGTAAAGAAATAGGTAAGTTTAAGTGCAAATCTCCACATACAGATGATGGGAAAGCAGAACTATGATTCCAGCCATATCGCCTTTTATACTATCTCAGAGTAAATGAACACATGGTAAACAAGGACGTGACTCTTCACCTGCCTCTAGCTCTAAAAACACTAAAAAAATAAACATTTAATCCAAGTCATCTGTCTGGGCTCTCTGTCACCAGTGTCCCAGCTTTCTCTGGGAACAGGGACAGAGTTAAGCACCTTGGATGTATCATTTATGGGCATATTTTATACACATTGTTGGCCTTTAGAGGTTTCTACCTCCTTCACTTGATCACAAAAAAGTCTCACAGAGGTGGCTATAGCTGCACGTCTGAGTTTCGGGTGGCTGAGGATGGTTTTCAGACATATGTGGGCACAGCACCCTGAACTGCACACCACTTCAGCAACTGCTCTCAGAAAGCAGGTCACCCATAGACATGACTGGTTCTAATATACCCACAAATACTCATCCAAACCTGGAAAGTCTCCAGAAAATGGGGTTTCATTTCAGTGTGTTACTGTACATGCTTCATTCACTCCCATTTCTCTCCTGTTGGGAAATGTAGGAGTCTGAAACAACTCAGAAATTTTCAGGGAACAGCACATTTCTGTCGCTCATTAGCACTTCAGCTGTCATATTTTGTGACAAAAATCTGTACTCATGCTACTACATGTAGCATATGTTGCACAGCTCTGAGCAACCACATTTCAATAATATATTTACTATGAGAAATAAAGGAAATCCTCTTTCAGATCTGTGATTAATCATAAAATCCCCAACTTGAAGAGTCACACAAGCATGATGCAAGTGGGGTATATTTGCTGGGGAATCTAAATTTAATTTATAAGATTCAAGTATAATCTTTTGGTTGATTAGCTATTCGAAATACAACCAAGATTATCCCAAGTGTGTCTGAATAGTATAATGTCTGGAATTCAAAGCATGACTAAGGAATGCTTTGAATTGGAGAGATTTTTGTTAACTACAACTCAAGTTAAGTTTGTTATTTAAGGGTTTTTTTCTGATAAATACAGGTAGCTGAAATTATTTAAAGTACTGTATGTCTCTATTTCTTGAAGTAATTCATGGCTGAACAGTGGTGATATTATGTGACATTAAATGAAGGAACTCAGAGCTAAAGAGGATCATCCTGTATTTTGAGATTTCCACATACACATATCACAGAATCAGAGCATTCCTCTGTGTGACCCAACATGGAGATTTTATTTTAAATTGCTATATTAAATGTTAAAAATGTGACTGTTTGATCTTTGTCTTGTGGTCTAGCACTGTATTACAATATATTCACTACTTTGAAAAAACAAAACAAAACAAAACAAAAACAAAACAAAAATAAAAGAAAAGTGATTTTGCTTTCCCAGCAGTCATGAATTAGAGATAAGACGGACTTGAAAGAAAGCTCTGACTTTGGGAATGTGATGGGATACGACCTTCCTATGGCTTCTTTTCCTGCTGTTGCTAATCACTGATATTTGAAGGTGAAAGACGCACGTCCTATCAAATCCCAGAGGGTCACACGAGTTCTGTATCTCGAGGCTCAGCGTGATCTTTTTGCAGGCTGTGACTCTTTCTATCTGTTGCTGAAGCTGTGCTCTGCATTCGGCCCAGCTGCCAGTGCCATTTGTGTGTTATTTATAACGGGATCTGCTGCATTGTGGAATACACTTTGCATACAACAGGCATTCTTAACCAAATCAATAAACCCTCAGCCCTTTAAAAGCTAACATTCCTCTTAGTCCGTGTTTGTCCCTTGAAAAAGATCTTGGGCCGCGGCCAGGGCTTCCAGATCCTACCGTATTACAAGTAGTAAATAATAACTATTTCAAAGAGAACGCGGGGCTGACCAAACCCAGGCTGCTCAGTTATCCTCGTGCTGCCACTTCTCTTCCTCTTAGCAAACAAACCACGAGAACCAGGAGGAACTGAAAGGGGAAACATTAAAAACCACAGGCTTAATACACAGGTCTGAGCCCTGCTCCTGTGGCTTTTGTCTTCCTCCGAACCCTTCCCCCTTCACTCTGCTGTGCAAAGCAAACAGCAGTGACATTCGGCAGACACTTCAATAGCAGAGCAGACTGCAGCTGCAGATATTTAGTAGACAATTTCTATTCCTAGGCATCAGCTAAACAGAAGGGTTGCTCAGCGCCATTCAAACAAAAAGCCCCAAATCACGTAGCAGATTCCATGCCTCTAAAACTGATATGCCTTTATGCCTCTCCTGAAGTTATTTCCCTCAGCAGTGTGCTTCCTGAAATAAAAAAAATATTATTTTTTCCATCTTTTGGGGTTTTTTTAGGCACTTGTTTAATTTAATGTCACGGGTACCACATTAACAGACCGCTTCTTCCCATTTCCTTCATTGTTTAGATCCACCACTATGGAAAGAGAATTTCATCATCAAGGCAGGGCGGAGGCAGCAAGCACAGCAGGTAACATTGAAGAATTCTCTGTATTTAGTCAGATTTTACTGATTGCCAGTGAGGTAGTTAAAATCTGAAAATCTCTCTTAATTTTCAGAAGTTGAGCTTGATTTAGACTTGCTGCAAACATTAGTGATTGTATTTTGCTTAGAGGGTTGTTGGACAAAAATGTATTCCTGACAAAAATGTGATCAGTCCTAAGGAGCTAGAAAATTTCTTTCAGCCAGACTGAAATGCAATTTCTTGTTGGCTCAAGAGCTGGGTTAAGCTCTGTGTGCTTCTCCAAACACACCCTTTAAACTCCCTTGGTTCAGCCCCCCACGAGGTGAGATAACCAGGTGAGATAGGCCCTGGAGAGCCAGGTGAGGTGCTGGCTGCCTGCTGCACAGCACGATGTTCTCACTGACAGTCAGAGCTACCAGTGGATTTCACACCCAGCAGGTCTTCACGGGGGGATTTTGCCTGTGCAGGTTGCAGAAGGGCACAGACACAAAACCCCACACTCACAGATCCTTTCGGGACTGCTGCTGAGCTCCAGCTCTAGCACAACCGTCTCACCAACATCCATGCAGGGCAGTGATGTTACACTGGGATTCAGTATCTTGTCCTGTCAAGGACTTGGTGGCCTTTACGTGCAGGAAAAGGAGTGATTCTGTCATCCAAAGTGGTGTCTTTTACCAGCACCAGCATTAGAAAGTATCATGAAAGTCTGGGAACTGTTGGATGGAGAAAATGTCATGGAAGGAGTCAATTTTTTCTTTCTTTTACTTTATGTGTTGTGCTAGCACAAGCTCTGGCGTGCAAAATAAGATGTGCCTGCTCAAAAATCTTTCACTGAATGGTTGATATCTGTCTAGCAAAATGGAAGAAAAACAGAAGATGTGAAACTTCTGTTGCTGAATATGATTTTTGCATCCAGCAAGGAAATGTTGTGAATTACCAGCCAAAACAGCCCTGGAAGAACACACCTGCAACAAGTGGCTGTCTGCCTGCTGGCGAGCCAGTGTTCCAAACATTCCAAAGGCTGACTGCAGTCAAGGGATTCCTTAGCTGGAGGATGAGCATGGGAAAGGGAAGAAACTTTATTCATTTAATGCATTATTTGACGAGAGTTATTTTCACAGCTCTGTTTCTGACACGGAAATCAATTGTCCTGTGAAATAAACTTTCTCCAGAGCATCACACCTTGACACACTCAGAGTTAGTCTAGAAAGAGAATAATACACTTGCTTGCAAGTAGCAATGAACCACTTTGTTAATTAGCTGGCTTTAGTTGCTTGAGTTCTGAGCTCTGAGCACCAGATTTTGTTTTCAGTGTTCCTCTGGCAGGGATGGATAAAAAAGGCTGATTTTGGATAGAAAAGTGTGCATACACAGGACGACAAGTGAGAATGACTTTGATGCACTATCTCTATCTGTTGGTCCTTGCTGCCCATTAAAATAAATGTCCTGTTTCTCTGCGCTTCCACATCGATTTGGAACAAATTATTTCTCCTCTACCGTCTTCTTTAAGAGATTAAATGATCTTTTTCTCCATCTACTGAAGACAAGAATACTTTATGAACCTTTAAAAAATCGCTGCTGCTCGAGCAGCTATTGCTCCTGGATGGACCCTGCCCATTGCAGCCTCACTGTGGACACCAACGCAAAGTGACCTTCCTGACTTTCTGCTCCATCTCCTCTGCAATCATTTTGTTGTGACCATTCAGTCCCAGGGAGCAATACGTATTTTTTCCAAACTTTGCGAAAATGTTGATCACCTCCTTCAGGCTGCTGTCTTCCAGAAATGCATCAGTGTGGGCAAGCACCCTGCTGGCTCCTGCTGCTATGAAGGATGAAGTCTCCCAATGAATTATTGTGGGTTTTTTGGTACAAAAAGCAGAGAAAACACCCCTGCCAATGATTTCAGAGGAGATTTACAGACAAAAACCTGGGTATTTTCCAAGCATTCAACCAGTTTGTTTTCACCCATCCTTAACCAGGGTATTTTCATGCCTTATCAACTTCTGGGATTCCCCCAGAACAACGCACTCAGTATGATGCTGTGGCTGAAGAGGACTAAAATGTGCTTTAAACTGCAGTTCTCCCCTTGCAAAGGTGATGGTGACAAGGGGAGAACAACACAAGGCACTCCAGCAGCCATCCTGGCATTTGCAAGGAAGGAAGAGAGCCAGGCTCTGCCTATGACAGGCCATGATGCCGAGCAGGGCCAATTCCCATCACCATTTAATCAAAGCAGCTTACTCCCCTAAGCAGGTACTTTATTCAGGGAAGAGCTGTTGCTTTGATTTATACGGCAACTGGAAGCTGATGTTAATTTCCAGCCACTTTCTCGTGTGCCTCAAAGTTTCAAAGTGATGAAATATTTGCATATATATTAGGGAGGATACAGCAATGCCTCTTTTATGAGTACATCCTTGCATTTTATTGCATATTGCAGGTGATCGTTTTGAAAGGGAAAAATGAGTTTGCTGCCACTTTTCCTCTGATATCTCCCAGAATACATTACAGATCCTAATTGACAGCGTTATTTCAAAATGCCCACAGACTTGGGTTGTTTTATGGGCCCATAAAACCAAATCATTATTCTCTGCTGCTGAATTTAAGAAAATTTTATTTGTATCTGATAAAGTGGTTTACAGCTACATCTTGGAAAGGCAAACAAAGGACTGGCAGTGTTCAGAGGAAAGAAAATTTATTAGAAAATGAAGATATTACTTGGATTCTGCATGCTATCTCATTTTTCTTTTTTTTTTTTATTTCCCCAAGCTTGATGAATGCCTGTTGAAGTTAAGGAACTTTAGAAACATCATTAGCATAAAGAAAAGAACAGAACTGCTCATTCTTTGGTTTTTGGTTGTTCCATTGGACCATGAAGCACCAGAATTTATACTGAAAACTTAAGGAGCTATTTTTAACTGCTAAGATTCTTTATGGACTATATACATAATTCTAAAATACGAGATTTCATGCGGTACAGTCCTAAATTTGACTCTGAGGGTCATGTGCTGTGGTGAATTATCATGCTTTGGTAATTTATTTTCCATTTCTCACCAAAAAAAACCCTCTAAAAAGTCAAAAATAGAAAACGTTATAGAGATGCAACTACAACTCCCCCTTCTACCTCAAGCTGGCTCCTAAAGGCTTTTTTTCCCTGCTTTTCCCAATATGAGCACAGTTTCCTTTTTCTCAGCACACCACAGTAATGGAATTTTGCCTGTGCCCTGCTAACAACAAACACATTTAAACATGACAGATCGCTGTAGTTTAGCAAAGCTCTGTCTGTGCTCCAAATCCATACACACCAATTCTGCATAGCAAAGAGTCTGCACTTTTTCCAGCTGTTGAGAGCACTTAAACCCATTGGTCTGAGGAAATGCTTTGGTTGTTATTTGATTTATCCTTGCAATTTTGTGAGTACATTGAATTTTCAAATTTAGCATGCATGCCCAGAAATACTCTCAAAACTACATGTTAGTATATTTAACGTAATGGTCCAAACCTCTCTCAGCCCTTTAAAATTAATACTGAGGAAGGAACATAAATCATTAACAAACTTTTTATGAAAATCGACCTTAACAAGTCAGATTCTGTGCTGGAGCTGGAATGCCAATAACAAAGAAAATAACAGAGCAGGCCCCATTTCCACCACATCCTCAGACACTGCCCCGTAGTTGCAGCCTGCATTTTCTACTCCTACAGTGGCAGGCTGAAGCAAAGCATGCCAAAGTCCTCTCCAGCTGGAGCTAACCATGGAGCAGCCAACACTGGGACAAGAAGGGGAAGGTTATGGCTGACCCACAAATAAGGGAGACATGTGAATTCTCGTTGGAGTCTTGGTTGCTACAGAGACGAGGGGTCAGGGCTGACGGCTCAGCTCAGCAGTTGGCATTGAAAGCTCCAAGAGCTGTGCCATTCTCCTCAGAAATTCCAGAAGGCGGCAGCTGTTAATGTTTCATGGAGAGCAGAAGCTGCTGTCCATCTCCCGAGCTTTGTCCCTTGGTGGTCACGAGGAGTGTGACAGTGCGCTATGCTTTGGAATAGAAGAGCTTCTCTCCTCCTGGCCATCCATGCAGCTGCACCACACGTGCCTGAGTCATCCCATCCTTTTTCCTGGGAATTTCACAACACGTAAGACACTGAAGACGCACGCGCATCATGTTTTGTAAGGTTGCATGTGCTGAAACGTGAGAGGTGGAGCTGGAAAACACCACCAAAAGCTAAAAAACACCACATTTCCACGACCTTTACAAAATACTTTTGTCTCATGTTTCAACTATTTCCCACCAAAATAAAACCCCTTTCTTTCCTCCCCTGGAGAGGGAAAATTATTCCTGAGAAAATATTTCTTTCTTACTAATTGTCATCAAATGTTTGCCTGGACTAAATATTTGTAAAAATCTGTGTTCCTCTCCAAAAAGGAGCTCCTGTGTAACAGTAAATAAAAGCAAAGTCACTTTATCTGGATTAAGCTGTTAGCTCCTCTGAAATCTCAGAAATTTTGTATCAAAGTGCCAGGATTTAGAAAACAAGAAGGCTGAAGTTAGGACCTATTTTCACTTGTGCTGATGAATTGATTCATATCAATTATTATTACTATTTCTTCCTTCTTTCTTTCTTTCCTTCATGGAAATTGATACATTTCTGTTCAAAGCCAAATGAAAACTAGGTTGAGATTAAAAGCTGGAATTTTCCTAGTAAAAATGAGCTAAAAAATTAAATATTTCAACTGTTTTAAAGATGAAGAGGAGTCTAATACTGACGCTGAACTTTTTAAACCCAGTTCTTGTGTTACCAGGAAAGTCCACACAAGTTCTTTAAATAATACTTGACTTTATAAAGAAAGCTAAATTAGGTTATTTTTATTCACAGCATGTCTATCAAACTTAACGGTATTCCACAATTTTTAATGGCATTGTTAATTACATTGAAACTCTTCATAGGTTTTCTGCTGTTATATAAAATGTTGTATATGAATATATACTGCGGGTATTTCAGTCTAATATCCTATCCCACAAGTTTTATGCTGGTTATTGTTGCCGGTATAAAAGCCCTGAAATGTTCCATAAGTCACTTCTTGTGAGAAGCTGCTGGATACAAAGCAGCTAGAAAATAATAGCTTGGGTTTGGCAGGTCTTAAATTTAACAAATAAGTCCTTAAACTAGTCAGGGACTCAGGGAATACTGTATTTCTCTCTCTCTGTTTTCAAAGGAGAACTTGGGTCAGTCAGAAGTCCTTTCTAATCCTTCCAAGGCAGAATAATTAATAGTTCAAGGGCATAAAAACGTTCAGTTGTTTGCAGTCGCTCGCTGCTAGAGCAGCTTTAGTTTCTGTCAGCATTTCTGTTAGCTATTCTTTAAGCTGCACGCTTGTAATTTTGAATAACACTCGCTCTGGCCTGAAACTCCAGGATATATGTATATTAATCAGGGAACTTCAGATATTTGTCTGCTTCTTTGCCACAGAGCTAGAGTTATGACCCCTTAGTCCCACTAAAGAAAAAGCTGGCTATCTTAAGGGGAAAATGTATGTATAGCTCCAGGGAAAACAGTAAGCGATTTGCGAAAACAGAACAACGAGAGACCTCATGAAAATCTATAAAGCATCAGATTTATTTCTTGAGGCCAAAACAATCTGCAGCCTTTTTTTTTGTTCTTTCCCTTCCATAGAGGAGATGTAGGAAAAACTGCTCTCAGTGATCAGAAACTCGGTGTCTTGTGAATTTGGGATTTATTTTCTCCCTACATTTAAGTTCAGTGTTTTGGGGAGCTTCAGGCAGTTCTGGTTTGGAAGCAGTGGGGTGATCTCAGAGGAACTTGCCTGACAAAAGTGGGGTGAACCACCAAAAGAAACTGAAAGAGGGCAGGCATAGATCAGTCATTAAGAAGGAATTCTTCCCTGTGAGGTTGGTGAGGCCCTGACACAGGCTGGCTGCCCCAACCCTGGAAGTGTTCAAGGCCAGGTTGGATGGGGCTTGGAGCAATCTGGTCTAGTGGGAAACGTCCCTGCCCGTGGCAGGGGGTGGAATGAAGTGATCTTTAAGGTCCCTTCCAAGGCTCTTCTATGGCTCTGTAGTACTTATTCTTTCTCCATTATAGTACAGCTCCCAAGATAAAAGATATTTCAGAACAGACCAGAAAAGAAACACAAATTATTACTGTAATCTTTTTGTAGTCTTCGTCTATAAAACATTTCTACCAGATGTGTTAAATGCCATTTATCATTTCACTTTCATATCTCAGACATACAGTTAGATCAAAGCAACTTTCTGAACGCAGGGTGACAGCAGTTAGTCTTTAATTAATAAAACAGCGAAATTAACACTCAGATATTCAACTATTTCTAACTTTCATGCAGCTCATGTACGGGACATATGTTTTATTGCTGCTAAAAAGTATTCTGGATCCTCATCGATCATAACTGAGTGTGGCTACAGATTCCAGTTGTTTTTAATATATCTCAGGTCTATCACTCCCAGTGTTGTTTCCTTTTGGATATATGAACCTGCCATCTCTTTTTTTCTTCTTGTTGAAACCAGCTTTATGATAAATGAACTCTCCCAAACCAGCACATTATAACGGTGAGAAATTATTGGATGCAATTCCCATGACAGACCAGAAGTAGTTTGAGAGAAGGTCCAGATGGAGAGTGTTTTTGAAAGAGGAGAGATGAATTGCTGTTAAGGCACATAGGACAGCCAAAGAGTAGGGAAAGAACAGAAACCTGGAGAAAGAAACACATATACAGACTATAAAGAAAAAAAAAAGAAAAAGAAAAATTCTTACCTTAATAAAGCTGCCTCAAACTAATCTTGTTTGCAAAAAAAAACTTTGGGTAATTAAAATTCCCTTTAGATAATTAAAATTCCACTTTTTTAGCATGTGAAGAAAAGCAAAGCTGTCCCTGTTTTTGCCTGGTACCCTGTAAGCCCTACCTTTTCCTATGTTTGCTCCTTGTAGCATGTCAAATGCCTGCCACTGAAAGCACTGTCACTTCTATGGGAGAAGCAACGTACCATGACTAAGGTTATAAACTGCTGAGCAAACAGAAAAGGCATAAAATGGATAAGAGGGGGAAAAAAAAGAGAGAGCCTGCTGTTAAATAATCCTCCAAGCACTGTTCTGAACAACTTGACAAGATTAACAAGCTTTTCTCATAATAATCCCTTATAAAATGGGATGTGTGGGAACTGGGAACATCCGTCTGTCCTGTCTTAAGCAAAGGACAGAGGCAGGTGATTAGGAGGAACTGATTTTGGATTCACTGACTTAGAAATATTTGGGCCTATACTCAACCAGCCTTGAGGAAAGACTGAATTTCCTACCTTGGAAATATAGGCTCTGCCACCAAAAAAACCATGGGGACAAACACTTATATACACAGATTCCCATGGACCCTGTTTTCGTAGTTCTTTCTGCCATTGTTTTGTGTGTTTCTAAAAGAGCTTACTGGGACCTGAAAACATTCAGCGAAGTTTTACATTAAGCTTCATTCTCAATCTCTTTCTCTCTTTTTTCTTTTTTTTTGACTTTGAAGAGGTATATTTGAAGGCACAGATGCATTTCTAGGATATAAACTCAGTCTACGTTTCACATCAAAATTACGTTTTCCAAGACGCCAGGTGAAAGCACTTGTACTTGCAGCCACCCACTGATTAGCAGGAGCATCCCTAAAGTGGAATATTGCACCCTGTAAGAATGTAGGGCACAGGCACTCAAATCTCACCGGAAGCATGGAGGAACCATGTCCTCACTGACTTGTAGGGCAATTGTCATTTCTGTCACGGACAAAGTTTTCTGCCGGGAAATTGAAACTGTTGTAGCTGCTCAAGGACAAACAGCTTATGCTGACTTTATTTTTACCCCCATTTCCCCTTGAAAGCAGGAGTCCCTCTGAGCCCTCACATCGAGAACTAAGCCCTGGAAAGATCTCAGCTTACAGACGGCTCCTGTGATCGACGGTAACAGAAAACCTGCTTTAAAATACCAGCACAGGAAGCTACTGTGCTGTTCTTCGAGTCACCTACAGCACTGCAAAGCAAGCCATAAATCTGCTAACAGGTCCAGCACAGATCCAGCTTTCTTAGCAAGAGTGTGCACAGCCATAGAACATGAGGTGTAAGCACACACATCTCTCCTTTCACCACCTGAAACCCTGATAGCTGTTTCGCCCATAAAGCCCCTGCTGTCGTGGCGGATTTGAAGCTGCAACAAGTGCTGAGGACTCACTGTGGAAATACTTGTCTACTCATGACCTTATACCTTTCAAAATTATAGCAAGTAGGAATGACAGCACTTCTAAAATTTCAAGCCTGGTGTTTGATAGCTGAAGAATGTGTCCTGTAATTGCCCGAGGATTCGGGGGAGACTTGACAATGGTTGTACCCATTACCAGAATGGGAATGAGATGCACAGCCTCTTTTCCTTACCCCATAAAAAGAAGAGGTATAGGTTGAGAAGGCTGACAAGCTGTAAGCTGGTGTCTTTGGTCCATTTTCACAGAAAGCCAGAGCTTGTCTTGCATTGCTGCTAACAGCAGCTTTAATTGGAAATGCGTTTGGAAGGCTCCGAGTGACAGAAGCTGTTGGTGCTCAGCAGCTTCCAGGTCACAGAAACAGCTATTTTTAAGTGTGTTTAGGATTGCTGTTAGGCATGTGATTATCTTCTGAAGTTTACAGATTTTCAGTTCTTGACACCTAATTCTTTACAACTTGTCTGCTGATGCTGTGTGAAACCAGCTCTTTAACTGTGTCTGCTGTGCCGGGCACTCCTGGGACATGTGCAGGGCCACCTCTGATCCTTGACGGACACTCTCCATCTTCTCTGCTGAACTAGTAGAGTATTTTGTTCAGATAAGGAAGTGCTGAATCCTGAAATAAGAACCCAGACCCTTATTTTCAGTTCTTGGAAAAACTCAAGTCTGATAAATGCGAGTAACTAATGCTATAGAGAATCACAGAATGGTTTGTGTTGGAAGGAACCTTAACACCACCTAGTTCCAGCCCCCTGCCATGGGCAGGAACATCTTCCACAAGACCAGATTGCCTAAAGCCCCATTCAGCCTGGCCTTGAACAGTTCCAAAGGCAGCTGGATTTGTGCAGTGCAGCAAACTAGGTCTGCATCCTATTTATTTCTCTTTATTTTCCCAGTTCTCCTCTCATTACTTTTTTGTTGCCCTGTAATAGAGTTTGTAGCTTCTTTCTCTACTTGTATTTTGATACAAACAGCATGAGTGTTGCCCCTATAAAATATTTTGTCTTGCATTAAATCAAACTCAGGAAGGAAAAAAAAAATCAGTTTTATCTTCACCTGGGCACAGAGATATCAAAACCATCACAGTGAGAGTACAAGGTAATTTTCATTGGGGCAGTGAGTAACTTCACTCCCTGCTGAGCAGCAGAATGATGCTATTTCTGAAGCTCTCACATTCTGGTCCTTGTTTTGATTTTCTTTGGAAGAAACCGGCAGCAGTCAGTTCCCACTCAGGCCTTGCTTCTTCCAGAAGATGGACACCTTCTGTTCCTGCATATTGCCATCGTCTGTGCTGCACATGTTCGCTGGAGCTGAACAGGAGTACGTGTGAGGGGAAGCCTTGCCCCACCAGACTGTTCTTCCTGGAGAAGATCCATTTCACGTGGACACACGATGGTGAGATGTCCCTGTTTATGAAGCTGGGGATTGATTCAAATGCAGTTCCAGACACCGACATGCCCTGAGGTGTGAGCTATCCTGACAGGAGTCAAGGTCAAGCACAGGCTGCCACGTGCCAGCAAAACAGATGTTTAATCAAAGCCGTATAAAATATTTACAGGGAAGCTGCAGCTGCTGGTGAAGTGCAGCACATGACACGTCATCTGATATGAAAGGTTTAGGGAAAATCCTAAGATGCGGCCTGGCAATGACTTACAATAAATAATCTGTCATGCATCTAGTTTTTCTCCTTCTTAAAGCCAGGTTGGATCCAATCTGTCTAAATTAAGGTTCACTTTGCCAAGCTGCTCAGTGCTTCTGCCACAAACAGGAATGATGATAGTTCCCATAAAGCCTCTTTAGGTCCACATTTCACAGCTCATCTGAAGCTGAAGCCATTACATTTCTGGCAGTTTCCAGCAAAGCACAACTGGATGGCACTGGTTTCCAGTTCTGGCTTTTAATGCTGCATGTGCTTAAGTCAGTAACCACTCTTATTTTCTGACATGGTGCGTAATGATAAAATGTGGGAGGAAATGTAACTTGGACTTCATGCAAAGACAGCAGACGGCTTGTGATTTTCCCTCTTGACTCTGAAAACTATTTATTCCCTGCTTATTAAAAATTCCTCTTCCAGTGTAAACTGGAAAAACCTTCACGGTATCCTCTTCCTTTTTTCTCTTGACATTTCAGCCAGAAGCTTGCTCGGAATTTCACACCAGCGGATTGCTCTTTCAGCTCTGTGCTGGCAACAGCTGGGGATCCACAGCCATGCAGAGCCTTCTCTGCTCCTTCCAAAGAACAGAATGTCTGCAAAGGATGTTCAGCATTTTGCTTGGTTGAACCCCTTTTTTAAGATGAGTGGTGCTCACATTGTTGCCTGCCCAGCTGGCACAGTGATTCATGCACAGACAAATTGCCAAGATAATAAAATTGACACTCAGAAATAATTACTCTTTAATTTAGGAGGGAATTAAAAACACTGGCACAATCCTTTGCAAGTAGTTGTATTTGCAGAGCAGCTGATTAAGCACAGTCCTTCTCATTTAATCTGACTGTTCACAGGGAGAAACAGTGACCTTGTTGGAGCTGAGGGCACAAATACCACTGATTTTTGTTGAGCTGGGATCTTACTTTCCACATACAAGTGCAGGTGCAGGTGTTTGCAGACTTAGACTCTTGAGTTGGATTTTTGATGCATTTATATTGCATTTTTCCCCCCAGGAGACTTATAAGAAGGGCGAAACCCACTTTGACAGCCAAATCTTTAGTGTTTGTGTAGGATTAACTTCTAGTTAACAGAGAATATGTTCAAAGTTACTTTCTTTCGAAACCTGGAGAATAAGGAAACTTTTTTGCTTGAAAAGCCAAATAAATTTTTCAAATGGGTTTTTTTAATCAATACTGGGGCTTTTGAGAAACCCTGAATGGTCTTGGATTCCCAGTCTTACCTAAATATTTTGCTTTTCATCCAAGTAGAGTTTGTTCTTCCTTGCCCATGGCAGGGAGGGCAGAACTAGATGCTCTTAAAGGTCCCTTACAATACAATGATTCTTCCACAGCTCATTTCAAAGAGCATTTGTATGAGGGAACCTGCATCTTTTTAATGCAGAGTGACATAACCATCATATATGAGCAGATATGTACAGTTCTCTATTTTGCTATCTACCATTACCATAGATCACAAAAATTTAGAAAGTTTGCCACTGTTTAACATCAAAAAACATCTTCCTGCCCACAGGCACCTTTTAAAACTGTAAGAGCAGGTAGGTATAAGAACTGAAAAAAAGGTTCTTATTAAAGAGGTGCAGAAACTTAATTCCTGTTGAGATTTCTATTCCTCCGGAGGGTCTGGCAGTGAGTTTGACTTGGTGGCAGCAGAGATGTGCAGGTTAGTTTTACTGAGGTATAAAACCTGAGTAAAAGTAGCCTGCCTTAGTACCTGGGCAAGGTCAGGTATGGGTCAAGAGGTCTCTTTGCCTCAGATTGAGATGAAAAGCCACATATGAAGAATGTGGATCTGCCCAGGACATAGTGCGCTAGCACAGGAACGCTCCACAGAAGCATCTTTATTTTCCTCAGGGAAATTCATGGGAAATACAAGACTAATAAGCCGTTTCACAATTAAATCCGATCATTTTTGGCTTTGGATGCCTATCAACACACATTCATTCAGAGGATTCCTCAGAGATGTTTTTGCACTAGGGTTGCCAGGTGTTGGAATGGGCTGCCCAGGGAGGTGGTGGATCACCATCCCTGGAAGTGTTCAAGAAACGACTGGGCGTGGCATTTAGTGCTCTGGTTTAGTCGACAAGGGTTGGACTTGATGGTGTTGGAGGTCTTTTCCAGCCATAATGATTCCCTGATTCTATGCTTATGGACAGTAATCCATGCTTTTATTGAAATTTCATGATCATACAGCCTTGCAGCAGTAGGATATTTAGCAACCAATAATTTCAATTAATCAGTCTGTTTATCTATCATGTCTTCCCAGAGCAAATGGCTTCCTCTTTAGTCCCGAAGAATTATATTGAACCGTGGCTATGCATAGGAGAAAGGGAGTGAGCGGAATGAGGGGTACAGGAAGGAGAGCACAAATAACACCTGGTGTCGTCTTGCACTTTCCTGGGCGAAAGGAAATATTTGCACTGTGTAGCCCACACCTATTTAATTAAAGTTCAAAGCTTGAAAACTATGCTTTGCTTTTACATACCTCTGTAGGGAGAGCCGAAAGAGTGGCAACAGTTCGGGAGAGTATGGGAATGGGATGTAGGAGACAGGCAAAACCCAGCGAAGTTACCACTTACAAAGCCAAACTCAACCAAAACAAAACAAAATGGTGCTTAATTTTCCAGGAAATAGGGCTTACCCACAGTAACTTATCTCTTAGCTGAGGTTATGCACTTTAGAATCTAAGAGGAAGGATGTTGGAAGAATACTCATTCTTTCTTCAATTGAGAAAAACACTTTCTCAGGAAAAGCAAAATGAAACTAAACTTAGGCTGCACTTTACTGGCCAAAAAAATCAACTTGTTCACTAATGAAGAGCCTAGATCCTCTTCCAGGAAAGGAAGATTGGAAAAGGGAGAAAAAAACTCATCAGATGATAAAAGGGAAGAAAAAAGCGGTGTCCATTTCAGATATGGATCCAAAAAAAGATCAGTGCAGTTTTGAACAACTTTTGGCTTGCAAGAGTAGATTGCACGGATTTCTAAGATTTGCAATTTAATTAGTTTTCTCATATGTCCTACTTCTGCATTTCCTCAATGGTAATGCAGCATGCTGAACACCAGGGACCAGAAGAACGGAAGGGTGTAAAAGTAAAAAGTCATTGCATTAAAACAATATAATAATACATTTTAAAAGATTACATGAATTCAAGTCCCGGGTAAAATTCCATTGTATTTTGATGCTCTTACCACTTCTTGGAGAAACTAAATTAAAATTACATTACACTTTGAACTGCTATGCTTTCTGTTTATTTTGTACTCTTCTTTTCACACTGTTCTGACCTTTTTACTGCTAGTCTTCTCTCAAAAAACAATAGCACTATCCAGACTCTTAGCAGTCTTCAGAGAACACAGTGCATCCAGATTTTTTTTGTTTTGGCAAGTTGTCGGCTACAAGCAAAAGAATAATTTTTATCCATGTTAGAATTAACATATTTTCAAAGTGATATAAAGTGCCTTTATAGAATCTCCAGAAACAGGAAAATGTCTTAGGTGGCCTGAGGTATATTGTAGTATCTTTCTCTCCAACTAAATATAATTATTTTCTTTCTCAGTGCAGAGAGGTGCATAATACAGCTTTATTAGCTCAAAGACAGAGCTGAAGGAATAACTAATAAAATAAACCCATCAATATAGCAATCTACAGCTCATTTGGCTGCTTTGCATGTATTTTAATGTATTCTTGTCTGAGCTGTGATGTGAATGATGTCTTGTTTGCATGACTTGTTATAGAAAATTTATATTCTTCTACATGCTATTTTTGCACCTGAACGTGGCATTTGCAAGCAAGTGTGCAGTTGTTAGCAAAAATAACAAAACCCTGTCTCCTAGAGCATGAGAAACTCCGGTTAGTTAAACCTGGGCATCATGACCTCAGCTCTCACAGTCGGGAAGACAAGGTGATGGAAGCCACAGGCTCCCCGAGCGTGGAAGCATGTAAATGTAAATTCCTTTGTGTGAATGTGAAAAGGGACTTTTAATAGAAAATCTTCCACATGCATTTACTGAAGGAGTAGAAAAAATATTTTAACTCTCCTCCCCATCTTCACACTACAAGGAGCTTAGTCCCTGTGAAAAAAGAAAAGTGGAATGCACTTTTCTCCCATTAACTAGGAAAGGGAGAACAGAAATCCATCCAGCACCTACTTCTCTGCCTAGAAAAACCCCTCCTAAAAGCTTTAAAAGTACTTAATTTGGATGACTTTTCAGCTGGTTTTTACAGAAGTCTTAAAGTGAATTTTGCTTTTTCATGGGTATAAATGCCTGCGTAGAAGTAAGAGGGTTCAGTGAGAAAAGAACAACAGGGTAGGGGGATCCTTCCACAAGCCAGTGATCCACAGCTCTACTGGCAATGAATAAGATTTATTTTTTTTTTTTTTAAATATTGGGTTTCAGCCAAAGTTATGGGCTTGATTCAGGAGCTGGATGTTGAAATTCCCAGGTGTATTTCTACATCACATCTGTTCTGGCCTGAAGCACCTGTTGGGCCCAAAATGGGTAGCACAGTCTGAGTTCCTGTCAAGGTAATTTAGCTTTTGCTGACCTCAGACTCTCCCTTCTTCCCCACCTGCACTCTTCCACCTCCAGCTGCACCTCCACACTGGATATTTTGTGTTCCATCAGGTGGCTGTGCAGTGAGCGCAGTCGGTGTGTTGATCCTGCTAAAATCCACTCTTCTCCTACAGGCTTGGCTTTTGGGTGGGTTTGTGAGCTGATCCCGTTTGCCACATCATCATGCACTGAGACAAGGCTGGTGATGGACAGGTACAGCCAGGGCTAGAGAAGAGAGTGGGAGGGCCCCTTCCAGCAGCAGCGACCTCTGATTTCTTGAGCTACAAAACTGCCTTTAGGGCTCCCTCATCTGCTGTCTGGGTCACTTTTCATGAGAGCTTTAACCTAGGTGAGGGATTTTAGAATCATGGAACACTTTAGGTTGTAAAAGACCTCCAAGATCATCAAATCCAGCACTGCCAAGTCCACCACTAAACCATGTCCCCAAGTGTCTTTTAAATCCCTTCAGGGATGCTGACTCCATCACTTCTCTGGGCAGCCTCTTCCAATGGCTGACAACCCTCTCTGAGAAGAAATCTTTTCTAATATCCAATCTACATCTAATTCATGTGTCAGTGCAACCACCACTGGATGACTCTTGGCAGATGCTGGCTGTGGTGTGTGCATGGTAAGCACCATTCCCAGGTGTATTTTCCTTTCTGTGTTTAAGTGGCTTGACAACAATGTAGGTTTACTGTAAAAAATAAAATAGATTGTACAGATACTTTTTGCACGTGCATTGGATTTCTCGACCTGCCTTAAAATGTTTCAGGCCTATAGTATATTATAGGGGAATTGTGGAAGCCCGGGGAGCCTGGCCTGAGCTGGAGGGGTTGTTAAAGAAACAAAGGAAGGCTGGAGTGGGTAGATCATTACCAAATAGCCCAGCTACACGGTTCCTGCTTCCCTAATGAGCCTGACAGCATGCAGTGCCACCTCTCTCTTCTTATGTAAAGCTAATCCCTTGCCCTCTCTGACAGCCAGTATTTACATTTGCAAATGAATCCATCTTCCCACACCCCCTCCTTCCCCTTCGAAGGGAGCAGAGGGAGACAGGACCAACAGCACAGCCACCGCAGCTCAGCACCGGCTCCTTGTCGAGGTGTCCCTCACCCAGACAGCTGGAGGAAGAAATGACTGGGTGACAAGAATACCTATGTGGACTGTCTGAGCTGATCCTAAATGAAAAGTTAGGCCAACCCCCTCTCTGACCCTGGGAACAGTGTTGGCAGACACTGGTTTTCTTCCAGCATCTCTCACTTCCATATTGCCACCACGCTGAGGCCATGCTGCAGGGCCTGCAAGGCAGGGGCACTGCCGCTCTCCCCTACCCCTTGGCCCTGCATCCCTACAGCTCCCATGGCCAGGTTTGAGGCAGGTTAGGGAGCCAAACGAGCCAAAACCTGATTTTTTCCAAGGAAAGACACAGGTGTCTTGGGGTGTCTGAGCTGCCCGTGGCGTGAGTGCTCAGAGGCAGGGAAGGGAGGGACAGTGGGGTGGGGAATAAGGGTCGGTGTGAAGCACCACCAGGCCTCAGCCTCGTGTACTATTTCAATCAAGCAGTTGTGGTTTCTGGGGGGGAAGGCAATGTGAAAAGCAATGAGATTTTGTGTTAAGTTCTCATCTAATGACAACTGCGTCACTGATTTGACTAATTTGCTGGGAATGATCCTGCAAACGCCTTTTTTATAGGAGAATGAAGGCGAGAAGTCATCCCCCCCTCAGCGTGGGATCTCACGGCAATCGCTAAATACGCCGAGGCAGGGGAGAAAAAGGTGGGAACATATGCGCTCTGTTCCTTCCTTTGTCTCCATGAATGAGCAGTAATACCCCTGCAAAGGCAGGGAAGGCGAGGAGGGGAACGCCAGCCCTTCCTGCAGCCCGCAGCGGGGAGCCCCGCGCCTGCCGCCCGCCCATTGTGCGCCTCCCAAAGAGGGGCTTGTTCTGCCGAAATGCCAGGCGTCTCTGGAGCTAAGGTTATCCTCGGAGCGGAATACATAAATAAGAGATTGCTGGCGGGCGCTGCAGCCGGGCTGGGGCTGTAGGAAGTGTTTGTTTTCCTTTCTGTCACTAGGCAGCGGGGAACCCGTCGCCTTTGTTCTGCGGGTCATACTGCTGGGGATGGCAAATATTGACATACACGGAGGTGGTTTTCATTTTCACGTGTTTCTTGTTACCTCTTACAGCAGTGTGGTTTAGTTTTTCTCTTCTCTTGTCGTCCAACATCTTTTTTTTTTCCTTTATGGGTTTTTTTAGTCCACCCTCCTTGAGTGTTCTCCAGCACTGATGATACCGTCCCGGGTTGCGTATTACAGCCTCATAACCTCTGGCATGGCTTGTCCGAACGACCTGGGAGCTTCAGCTCCTGCCCAGTGCCACGGGGACATTCATTAACAGGGATGACAGGGAATCTCCTGGAGAAATTGCACTTCCCTTCTGGTCTTTTTGCAGCTGTCATTTCAGCTCGCGGTTCAGAAATGTTGCCAGGTGCTGCATACTTCATCCTGCTTCTGCTCGGGCTGTACCTGGCTAGTGCTTAGAGGCAGAAACAAATTTTTCAGGGTTGTCAGACATAAAAAGGAAAAGAGGGACGCACAGAAACAAGGATCTTGCCCAATATACCCTTTTCTTCTCTCCAGCTCTGGTGCTTCAGTTAATTTTCTGAGGTGCCTTTTAATGCAAATTATTTATACCTATTACTGGTCATAGAAAATACTTGTTTCTCTTACTGATCGGATCCTAAATTCAGGATATTGTCATACAATTCAATGCACTGTGGTAGAGGTATCTTCCAGGAAGAAAAATAAGCATGTTAGAAAATTCCAGGAATGACCACGCAAAACCTGTAATACAAAAAAAAAAGGAAATGCAGGCAGAGACAACAAAAATCATCCTGGTACCATGACAATGATTTTGTAAAATTGAAGGGCATTTTCCCTTAATCACTGTGGAAAAACAGGAAATTATAATTTACTATTGAAATAAATATTTGCAGTACTCTTGACATACCACATACAGTGGGATCCACTTAAACATTTGACATTCTACAAAGGAAACAGTCAACTTTTTGAGTCAAAAATGCATTCACAAATAAAGGGCTGAGAGAAAAGCCACCTAAATCTTTGGGGTGATTGCTCAGTCTTTTGAGTAACTTGTGTGTTTGAGAGGATCCGCTAAGTCCTGTGGCAACAAAATGGCTCCATAGTTCATACTGATGATAATGCCAGAGGTAACTTCCAGTTCCATGTGTCCCTTGTCACCTGTTTCTGCTGCATACTTTAGCTTTCTTAATGGTATGCATGGACAAATATCCCTTGCACTGGCACATCCTGTGCAGATAATCCTTTTTTTCTCAGTATTTCTGAAGCACCTCAGTAACTGTGATGTCTTTTCCGAAAAAAAGCCATTTTGGAAATGATTGCCTCTGCAACAGTCGGCTCAAGTTTGCTGTGAACAAAAGACAGAGCATTCTGCTGCTGTGTAGACTGATTTAGCTGCTCAGCCTATTCCTGTATGAATATCCAATTACCCCTTTGAGCTCCTGTAGTGGCGAGGGAGGGGAAGGCGGGAGGTATTCTCATCATGTTGCAATTATGATTCTTCCACTGTCCTCTCCCCTTCTTCTGAAAATTATCCAGACTGGAAGGGAGTCATTACCGAGCTGATCGTGATAGCATGTATTCTTTAATAAATATGCTCAGAAGGGTTTGGATGAATAACGCTCGAGCGATAAAGGATTGCCTCATAGGTGGCTGTGTGATTAGCCATTGACCTCGCGTGTGGTTTCTGTCCCACCTGGGTGATTGAAGCATCTGAAGAAGGAACAGAGAGCTCTGATTATAAATTACAATTTCTGATCAGAACCGTTGGACTGATAATAACTCATCGTGCAATCCGTGAAACATTCAGGTTTCACAAACCCCTTGTGATTAGAGTCCTCACAGGGAAATGGCAACATGCCTGAATCACTCAAAATTTTAATTTGTGAACATAATCATAAATCAAGGTTCTCTTCATAGGAGGGCCTTGCCCTTTTTCTGCTTGTTCGGGTGCAATTTTGTTCAGTGAGAAGTAAGGCCAAGCACTGGGTTTGGGGGAGATCCGAAAGGAAGAGATGTCGCTCTTCATGGACTCAGTGTCAAAGCTGTTCATCAAAAGGTCAACATCCTCCATCTGCCAACAGCACCCAGGGTCAGGTCTCTGATGTCAGAACATGCCTGGGCCAACAGTATCCATTTCTGGCAGTTCTTTGCGGGGTGGGTGTTTACAGGCCTGACCAAATTCTGGCACAGCATCTCTGGCTTCCCCCATTCTAAATTTGCTGTGTCTAGGACAAGAGGTAAATCTCTGTGTGCCAGGGGCAAAGCAAAGCTATTACATGTCCTTAAAAGTCTTCTGGAACCTGCCTCGGTTTATGTAACCCTCCTTCAGAGAAGGACACTTCAATAAACAGTGATCCCCATCCTCAGAAAGGTGGTTTCCAACAAACCTCTCTACTGAATGAGGACTGTAGCTCAATTGGGCTTAAAACCCCAGACTAATATTGACACTGCCCTCATCCTCTCATCTGATGATTTATTTCCTCAGCAGAACGAGCTCTCCCATTAAAAAAAAGATGTTTGATACAGGACATAAAGCCTGATTTGCATCGCGATGGCTCCTGCCCCAAACCACTGGCAGAGAAATTCAGTTTTGCCATTGACACCAGAATGGTTTGTGTTGGAAGGGGCCTTAAAAGATCTCATTGCAACCCCCCTGCAATGGGCAGGGACACCTTCTACTAGACCAGAATGCTCAGGGTCCCATCCAACCTGACCTTGCCTTCAGTCTTCCTTATTAAAAAAAAAGAAAATTAAAAGGTGAAAAATAGAAAAGAAAGATGGTTTGGTGTATACAGAGGGACGAAGGTGTATACAATATACAATGCACTACCAAATCCATGCTTAGTGCCCTGGGTTTTTTTTCAACAGCATTATAGCACTGAATTATTTATCAAACAGATTAACAGTACGTACATGTATATTTAATGTAGAAATTATCATCCATTTACAGAAGGGTTTTAAATTAACGCATGGGAGAGGCTCCTTCCTTGGGTGTTTGCCCTTCTTTACAGCAGCTGTGCTTCCTCAGCCTGTGAAACCTGCCCTATTTTTGAAAATATTTCTCCAGGTTTCGACACTGTTGAGCAAGGTGCATTACCAGTTAGCCAGAAATGGCCTGATCCGACTACCTAAAAATCTTCTGGAGGGAAAATTACCTTGCTGTATGACATGAGAACTCCAGAAACCAAGCTGTTACTTAGATATCCTCCCAAGAAACCCAGCTTTTCCAAGTTTTCCAGCACCAACATCTCTTCTTAGTGCACCCCAGGGGTCTCCCACTGGCACACTCTGCAAAGTCATTTCACTGAAGTATGAGCGCAGACATTTTAAAAATATTGAGCTGGAGTTCAAACAGAGTTCTTAAAATGAGGATCCTTTTGGTGTATTTTTTGCAGTTTGACGAAGATCAGGCCACTGCAAGTTTAATTTACTCATTTCTCAAAGCTGAAAAGCGTGTGTTTTCTCATGCCTGCAACCTACAACTTGATTTTCAGAACCTGGCTTCCTCTTCCACTCCGCAGAAACGTTGTGGTATTCCTCTTAGGTAGTGGAACAAGCATTTCTTCACAAAGATTTGCTTTGAGTTATTCTGGGCAGCTCTCGGGAGAGGGGAAATGTAATAACAAAAGATTTAACTACAGTTTGCAGCGCTGTAGCCAGGGAAAGAATCGCAGTGTTACAACTAAATATTTATAGCAGAACGCTTGCTAAAAAGCTCTGTACAGTAAATAATTACCATATTGCTTCAGTCAGGACTTCTCTGATGCAAGCCAGGCAGAGCTCGTTCCTGCCACCACTTCAGGGTGGGAAAAAGCCATCCCACGCATCCCAGTTGTGTGCTCCGGAGTCACTGCAGCTCCAGCATCCTGGAGACACCTGCCCCATCCCTGATGCCACCACCAATTAGTGCCCTGGGGTGAGACACTACCTGCCTCTAAAGCTCTGCTGCTAATCAGGACATCCCCCTGCTTCATTTTCTGTTCTCTTGGAGGACAAATCCCTTTTAATTCTTCAGATATCCAAAACAATCTACTTATCTCAGCCTGCAAAACTTTCATCTGAGGATCAAAAATATCCTGGTGCATTAGGAATAATGAATTTACCCTGTAGGATAATGTATTTTAATCCTTTAGTGAGCCAGCTCTCCTCCCAGTTTTAAACCAGGGAGGCCTCTCAGCAATCTAAAAGACTTGAAAGACTTGATTCTCTCCTGCATTAATGCACACACATATTATCGCTAATTGTTTAGTCTCTCTTTAATCTATTTAAATGCATAATACAGACTTCAAACATATTATTCTATTTCCATTTCAAATTGCATATGAGTCATTAAGCAGAGAGATTTGTTCACTGCTAGTTTTTAAATGCTGATATGAGGGCTAGATTCTACCATCGTGTTAGGTGGAGATAATTACCTTTTCACCTGAGTGCTAGTGGTGGATACCTCTCACAAAGAAATACTCAGGTTGGGTCTTCTGTTTTCATTTCTCTCCTTCTTTTCTTCTTTACCTCGTATTAGGGAGATTGAACTTGCTAAACCTTGATATTTGTACTTGTCACATGAATTTATTATTCCTGTAAAAATGTTTCAGGAGTTATGAAGCTTATAAAGTACAGACCTGAGGCAGCTCTTAGGTAAAGGTTTAAGGGACAAGGAGAGAAAAACAGGCATAAAATGGTGTCAAAATCTTATGTAATGATAGCAAACTTGCAATATTTTTCTCTTATAAAGTCCCAGAACATAGACACAAGGCAATTCAAAATGGTTGACAGCTCAGGACTGGTGGATGGAGCAAGCTCCCTCTGTGATAGATGGACTCCAGAGCAATTAAAAGCTTTCCTGACATGGGAGAGCTTTCATTTTTTAAGAGGTTTGAGAAGTCATGGTATGAGGTTGCCTCTGATTGTGTTTATTTGTATCTACAATTCACATCAGCACAGTGAAACACATCTTAATGTCCAGAGGAGGCAGGACAAATAACACACCATATTTCAACCATCAGTTGTCCCAAGGGCATTTACCTCATTAATGAGGATGATGCCTTCAATTTTTCTCTTGAGAGTCTTTGAAAGGAGGTGATTGATACAGTTGCATAACAGTGACATATAACTTCTGTGATTCAAGCAATAAACTCTGTTTCACCTCTTAAAAGCTCTGGGGAATATGGTAAATTTGGTGAGAATTCTCTGGGCTGTCCTTTGAAACAGTGCCCTTAGATGAAGTGGTAAAATTAGGGAAAAAAGAGAAACTACTGGATGCATCATGTAGAGACCTTTGTGCCCATGGTCTCCCACAGCAGCACAGGGCATCCCTGCAAGACATTGTCGGGAGAAAGCCAGATGACACCTCAGGGAGCAGAGAGAAAAAAAAAGAAAAATATAAACTCCTCTTTTGATTTTTTTTTTCTCACAGAACTGGATTTTTTTTTTTAATTTTATTTAATTTTGTCTCCTTAACACAGCCAGTGATTTGCTATTACAGATCAGGGCAAGCTCTGTGTATCATCAGGAGATCTGGACAACATCTTTTATACAGATGGAGCAGTCAGACATTACTTGAGCAGTCAAAGGTGCCAAGGATGGTTGTTTTTATTGGTAACTAATGGGAGATTTGTCCAAGTTGCCTATAAACATGGTTGCATGGAAAAAGTATTATGGAGGAACAAGGCCATGCTATTTATAGGGTGAATCTGCTGAAACAGTTCCTTCTGTGATAAAAACTCTCCGAGAAAACTGGCTGAATCTACAACGGCATCCCTTTTGGAAGATGGAGCACTTGGTCCGTTCTGCGTGTAGACACAGTAAAATATCTCTGGAGATCACACATCATCAGTGCCGTGATGCAGCTTGGTCCTCAAAGTGGCTCTTGATGGTAATAGCTCGTTTGCTATTGGACTGAAGTATAAAACATTTATTATATATATGTGTATAAATATCTTTATAAGGAACTTATTTGGCACAAATAAGAGAATATTGGCAAAATGATCCTTTTGCTTTGGTATCAGCTCCATGTCGGTTTCAATACAGCCTCCCATTCAATAAATTTCAAAGATCATCAGGAGTTATGTCCACGGATTAGTTTTGGTTATAAAATCTCAGTGTTCTGCTGTCTTGCCATGTGCCAGATTTTCTGCTGCAAGTGTTTCACCTCCTAATGGAGCGTGAGGAAGAAAAGCTGAGCACAAACAGTGTTGATTCAGTGCATTTGCAGCCTGCTTAAAGAAGTCGGCTCTGCCCTAACAGGATTTTATGGGAAACAAAAGAAGAAAGGAAAATGGGTTCTCTGACAGAATAGAAATCCCCTGGTTTTGCTGATGCCAAACTTATCTCAGTGCCACATGACGAGATGTCCCAGCAATACATAAGTAAGAACTGAGATCAGACTGCTTCCACATTCATGAAAAAAACCTCATCGAGCACCATTAAATCCCTGCAATGACCTCCAAATGAAAAGATTTCGTGTAGGCGTGAGTGGAGAAAAATCCTGTAACTAGTTTTATCTTGGCAATGCTAAGCTTGTTTCAAATGTCTTTTAAATAGAAACACTGGGCAAAAGCAGTTCCAGGGACATCTGGAGCCGGGAGTGTCCAGGGTTGGGCTTAGACACCTCCTTCCCTCTGCAAGGGTGGGGAAGCCACTGGACCCCGAATCACGTCCCTGCCCAACTCCTAACAGCACCAGAGAGGATTTGAGAGGGCAGGGACCTGGCAGAACCCAACTTCCCAGCTTCTTCTTCCTTCCCTCAAGTCACCGGGATGAGGTCAGGAGGTGAGGGTGCATCTCCACATCCTCCTCCTAAAGCAGGTCCAGCAGCCCTGAAGATGCCAAGCCCTTATCCCATTATTCCCTCTTGGCAAGAACACACCCATATTGACATCATAGACTGACATTTTAATTTTGGGACATGCCTGGTAGGAAACAGAAGGGAAAACATTCGGGATCACACTCTCTGGATCAACTCTGTGTTTGGTTCGAGGCAAGGCTTGTGAAATGTCAGGCTTAGAGTCAGAAATGAAACAACAATTCTGGGTTACCTCTACATGGTATTTTGACTGGAAAAACTCAGCAATCCTGACTCTTCCCCTGAGTCAGCTCCCAGAACAGCCCATTGGATTTCCTTGTTCGTGAAGTAATACTGTTTTGAAGCAGGAAGCACAACAAAACCATAAGCATTCTGGATATTCAATATTTTATTGTATAAATATTGTGTTGTACTGCATTGCTTGATGGGAGCAAGGACACATGGCTGACTACAAATCCTGTTTTAGGATTATTTTTGGGGGGGGGTGTTGTTTTTTGTTTTTCTGGGGTTTTTGTTGGGTTTTTTGGGGTTCTTTTTGCATTAGTGGGATACATCTCGATCAACAGCAATTAGATACCTGTTTTCTGGGGTTTTTGTTGGGTTTTTTGGGGTTCTTTTTGCATTAGTGGGATACATCTCGATCAACAGCAATTAGATACCTGTTTTCTGGGGTTTTTGTTGGGTTTTTTGGGGTTCTTTTTGCATTAGTGGGATACATCTCGATCAACAGCAATTAGATACCTGTTTTCTGGGGTTTTTGTTGGGTTTTTTGGGGTTCTTTTTGCATTAGTGGGATACATCTCGATCAACAGCAATTAGATACCTGTTTTCTGGGGTTTTTGTTGGGTTTTTTGAGGTTCTTTTTGCATTAGTGGGATACATCTCGATCAACAGCAATTAGATACCTGTTTTCTGGGGTTTTTGTTGGGTTTTTTGAGGTTCTTTTTGCATTAGTGGGATACATCTCGATCAACAGCAATTAGATACCTGTTTTCTGGGGTTTTTGTTGGGTTTTTTGGGGTTCTTTTTGCATTAGTGGGATACATCTCGATCAACAGCAATTAGATACCTGAGCTACAGCATCCCTGTCTCCAGAGAGGGGTCCTGTTGTCCAGCAGGGATCCAGCACTGGTGGCAGCAATGGGAAGCAACTGGTCAAACATTTCGAAGGGGAAAGCACATCACAGCTGAGTAATGAACAACTCAGTGCAGGGTTTACAATAGTATTAAACTTTAGCTTAGTGTGTATTCTGCCAAAAGCTATGTTAAATCCATGGCAACAGCGTTAGTTTTTTCTTGGACAGCCCAGTTTTGGGCTGTAAGTGTGCATTAAATCCTTGCTGGAAGAGAAACAAGTAATCCGAGCCTCAGCATGATCTCTCTTAGCTTAGCCCTCTCTCTTATTACAGTTGTTCACCCAGACTAGTGCTTTGAATGTAGATGAACTTGGAAAAACTACTGAAGCCAGCAGAAAAAGGTAGAGGTGTCAAACATCACAACGGATCTCGGAGCAGGGAGCGCCAGCTCTTCCCCTTCCTGCAGGGTCTCCTCACACCCCAACCTCTCTGAAAGTAAATTCCCAGAGAAAACACGTACAATTTTCTTTTGTATGAATCAACATCCCTTTATCTTCGTGGGTGATAATTGCTCCTGACTTTCACTAAGCGAAAACCAGCGAGCCAAATCCACTGCTGGCATTCGCAGTGGGAGCATCGCTGGGAGTCGGGAGGGATGTGACAGGGACACTTTCTGGGCTTTCCTCCTGTGCCCAGCACCTCCACAGCACTTCACAGGGCTACTGGGACACAATTACTTCCCCTTTTAAATGGGAAGGCTCAGACATGGTGTTTTCTTGTCATTTTTATTAATTATGATTTATACTTAAAAGGACTGTTTAAAGCTGTCAGCGCAGGAGGAGTGGTGGCAGAGCTCTTCAGTCCTTTCTCCAGGGACATGATGGTATTAATAATATCATCATTTTCTATTTTTTTTCAATCTATTATAAAATCCATGAAGCATAAGAACAAGCCTTTGAAACACCTTCTCCTCTCCCCAGTCTCTGACAGGAGCTGGTAGCAGTTGCTGAGAGAAGGGGCTAATTACGTACTCTCAGATAGGCAACTGCTCTATCAGGCAATTATTTGCTGGATTTTTTTTTTGTATTTTAAAAATAAGGGGTTTAAGTAGTGAATGCAATACGTAATTACCGAGGTGAATTCTGAAATGCTGAAGGCAAAATGACACATTGCATCTCAGCGGGATAAATCTGCTAAGATTTCAGAACTTATTTATTTATCCATTCATTTATTTGTTATTAATTATTTATTTGAAGCTGTTCTCATTATCCCTGCTTGGTTTTTTCTATCCAAGAATTGCAGCCTTTTTTTCATCTCAGCTGGGGGAGGCTCACCTTTAATGGGCTGTTTCATACCTGAAGAATTTTTGAAATTTGGTACAAAATTTTAGGCTGTTACTCCCTTTCTCACCCCTCCTTGTTTCTTTCCTGATGCCTTTTTAATTTTTTTAAACCATGGCATTTTAAATCTATAAAGAGATGTATTTTGCATATTCTTCCCACAACAAAAATACTAGAGAGCTTAGAAGAAAATACATTTTCAAATTTCAGCTTAGTTTAGCAGGGCCCGTTTTTGTTTTATGAATTCAGAAATATCTGTGCAGATCCTCTGCTGTGCTAAATTAAAACTCTGCAGCTAAGTCAACTAATATAAGGTGAAAATATGCCCTCCATAAACTAGAAGGTTATTTGAATAGCACTATTGTTTGTTCTTCAAAGGATATATATCAAAATAAGTATAATTATCTGAATTATCAGTAAAGAAAATACCTGTTTTATTCCAAGGAAAAGCAGGTTCTTCTTTGCTTCTGCTGCTTGCACAAATGAAAGTGGCAAATAACCTCTTCCTAAACTGTGGATCTCCTGTTCATAAATAAGCAGAGTTACATCACTGAAAGGATTGATTAATAGGACATCACAGAAGTGGAACTACATTATATTAACATTATAATACTGAATTACTGCTGATATCCTGAAATGTTGCACATTTCCGAAGTGTACAGTGCACTAGAGGCACTAATCTTCCTGAAGAGTCCACGACTGACTAAATGTGTTCCAGCCCAATGTACAGCCCTCATAAATCAGCTCATTATTTCTTAGGCATCACTATGTGTAATTGAAATTGGTGTCGTGTTTATAACCCCTGCTCACAGAGCATGTGTGTGGAAATGGGCTAAAAACTGCCGAACAGATATTTTGACCTTAGGTGACCTTCATTTAATCATCTTTCATATGACACAGAAGAAAATAACAGTGTTAAAGAAGAAATAATTATAGTTTCAGGGAGTTATCTCCAGCAGTCTCGTAAGGTCATTTATGAATTCCAGTAATCATGGTGGATGCCCTTCTCATGTGTGCTGATTGAGAGGTCAAAACTGGGATTTTTTTCACTTGTTTTTAGAGCTTCACAATAATTTGCTGAGCGATGTCGTCGTTTTTTTAAAAAAAAAGTACTTCACTAGAGTGTGGCTTAGCAGAATATGAGAAATGGAAATTTGTGTCAGGAACACAGGAGAAGACTGAGCATCTCTATTCCACAGCCTGGGCGATTATGCATGCAGCCCCACATCACAGAAGTGCGGAGAGAATGGAAATGCAGCGCCTTGGCGCATCGCCCCGACGGGAGACTCTCCTGTTGTCTCAGGTCAACTCCCAATTCATCCAGGAGACAAAGGAAGGCCTGGAGATGAAAGTCCAAACCCACTGTCAGCCCGTCACAGCAGGAGGAAGTTGCCAGACAACACCTAAGTGTTGTACAGCTCCGCATTGAGCCCAAAGCCTTTTGAAATGAGCAAACAGACTTTGATGTGGCAGCGCGGGATCTGCTCTCCATCACCACAGCGGGGGATCCTCCAGGAGCTGGTGATCCCCTGGCAGCTGCATCGAGAGGCACAGGGAAGGCTGGAGGATGGATGGGTGCCCAGCTTGGTGGATGGAGCAGCTCCTGCCTTGACCTCACACACACAGTATTTTGCCCTCCATTGCCTCTGGCAGAGGGAATGCAGAGGCAGACATGGGGTGGGGATGGAAGAGCTACATCAACCTCAGGAGAGGGAAGAGCCAAGCTTTCACTTAGCCATCCTGCTAATTCCTATGCCTCCTGAAGCTCTGTACTTAACACTCATGGTGTTTAACTTTCTCAGTAGGGAAAAGTGCTGCGAGCCTTTCCAAGGTAAATAAACCACAGCCACCTTGCGCTGTGGGCGCGTGTCTTACTCAAAGCCTCTGGCTTCCTCCCCCACAGCTTTTTCCTGCTACCTGGCCTTTTCCTTCTGCTCATACAACAGAAATTCCCTGCAACCATCCCCTTACCTTCCACCTCAGCTGCTGTAACTTCCCAGGCACAGCTTTGCAAAGATGCCCACTTCCCACCAAGGTCCCTTCCACCAACAGTGCTCACTCTTCTCCACCCCTCTGGGTGCTTGGCTCTTCCAGAGTCTCAGGTAACACTGCCATCCATTTGCAAAGTTCCCATTCTTGTCACTCTTGGACTCAAGGGAAACCCTCATGTCCCCTGTCTGCGAGCTGATGTGATCACTTCAGCATCACCAGCCAGTGTATTCCATAATCCATCAGCCAAAGGACCCCCTACACTTCCCACCAGCTCCATTCCTGCTCTCCTCTGCTGCCTTTACAGTCACTTCATGTTTCCAGTAGCTCACGGTCTCCTTAATAATGATAATCCCAGTTCTGGGACAAGTTAATAAAAAAAAATTACATCCTTAATATTCAGCAAAATAATTAAATATTGGGCTTTTTAAGCAAAAGCTATATGTGGTGACCAGACTTGGCCCTGCCTGCTCCGGCCTCAGTACTGCAAGCGTAGAGAGAGAAGGAGGCAGACAAGGAACACGACATATTCTGTGTCTCAGTGCAGGAAAAGGGCTTATACACTGAGGTCCAGGTGATGATGGCAAACAAACACCTTCCTAAACTCCTCCCAAGCTTGGACATGTTAACACAGATCAATGACTTATAAACCAGGCTACCTTTCTAAAATGAGAGAAGCTGTTGCATGTCTCTGCCAGGTTTGTCACTTAAAAATGAGGCAGGCAGAAAATTTCCAATATTCTCCTTAGGTAATGTGTTTAACAAATATTTTGCTTTTTGCATCATTTAATAACTCCTATGCCAAGGCTGCTGCAGAAACTTCAGTTTGAGAGGAAGAAAATTGTTGGCTCCTTCGACAAGACTTACTCAGTGCCTCTCGTTGAGTCCAAGCTGTAACTGAGCTATGCCATAGCTACGACCATTTCTGCTGAGTGTGCAACACAGACCACTGCCCAATACCATGTACATATCTCCAATTTTTTGTCTCCAGTGAAAAAAAACTGAGGAAAAATCCAGATTGACTGAAACCCATTGCTAAAATTCCAGTTACTGCAGGTGGAGCTAAAGATTTCCTCCCAGATTTCCACAATGCATAGGAAGGTATTTTCCATGCTGGCAAACATATGATTTTTCACATCTTGTATTTAAATCCTCAAATAAGGACCTGCAACTCTATTCATACAACCATATACACTAATCTCTAGCTACCTTATTTTGTGTGAATTGCTACTCAGATATTTCACGTCAGCCTGCACGGCAGTTGCCAAACCCCTCGCAGTTCATAATATTTTACCCCTGTCAAACAAGGGAGAAAACCTGAAAGTATTTAAGTGCAGATTAGGTGCAGCTTTGTAGAATCCGATGAACGGACTTGGCCAGGACAGCCGTGAGCCATGGAAAGTCGAGTGCCTGGTCCAGCAATGAGCACATGCAGACAAAACGCGGAGGGAGCATAGCTGGAAACAGGATCCAGGTCCATGAAGTCCTGCTGGTTTCACAGCCCAGACACCTCTTCTCTACCTGCTGGTCTTGGCCGTCCACTGCTTTGGGAATGTGCGCACATGAGTGTGAATTTCCACGGCAGTAGCTCATTCCCCCCGTGTGTCACAGCAATCTCGCAGATTCCCTGGAAGAGTTCAAGGCCAGGTTTGATGAGGCTTTGAACAATCTTGTCTAGTGGAAAGTGTCTCTCCCCAGCGCAGAGGGGTTGGAACTAGGTGATCTATAAGGTCCCTTCTAACCCAAACCATTATAGGATGCACACCTTTCTTTCTCCAAGGGTTTTCTTTATACATCAGTCACTGCCTCCATTTCTTGCAAAAATCAACAACACTGAAATCCCAATAAATACAGACATTTAGAAGAACTCTATGTCCCATTCTGATCTCCTTCAACTCTACCTCAAGCCAAGGGGGGACCCAAAAATATGATAGTTGCATTCTTGTCAGGAAAAGCCACCCTAAAAATTCAGCACCACGTGTATGGTATAATGACAGAGGAGGAAAACTCAAAGAACCCTGAGAACTCTTTTTTTTTAAACTTTTACTTGTGGTAATGGAGTGGGGGAGGGCATTAAAGACTCCCTATAAAGAGACATCAAAGAGGAGAACGTGATAACCTCAGTGAAATGGCAAATTACACCCAAATCTCGGGAAGACAATACCTGTGTTTCTTCTGAAAGGAGTTTTCCTGTAAGAGTGCTCAGTGAGGGAATCTGAGTTAATCCATGGGAGCTGGGTTTTCCAGCAGCAGCCTGGGAGGTGAGGCAGGTGAGCATTTTATGGAGGGCAACCAGCTCTAATAAGCCACGGTGCTAATAAGGAGAAAGCTCATTTCATCCACCATTAAATATCCATTAAGGACTTTAATTCTTGCCAGCTCGCCTGCACGAAGCAGAGTCAATGGAGAGCTGTGTTTATTAAGCTTCACTATTCATTTTGCCCAAAACGGCCTCGTGCCATAAAGGGGAAGAAAAAAGCCAGGGATCCAATAGATGAGTGCTGTGAAAAACATTCCGACTTGTTTCCCTACTAATAACTTAAGTGTTAATGGAAGTAGGCTTCAACTTAGGTTCCTTGGTCACCTTAAGGAACCAAAATACTTCCCAGGTTTGTTTTAAAAAGCATGAATGGCTGAAATGTCAATGTTCCCCATGAAATGCAGCACTCACTGACTTCCTCAAGGTGCTCCTGAGCATAGCTAGAGGTAAAAAAATCATAAAGAATGATGGGTTGAAGCCTCAGAAAGACACTGAATAGTGATTATATCTTTACTATTTTCTAAAAAATAAAAGCTAAATATTTTCTTCTTTGAAATAGAATTTGGAACTAAAAATTTCCACACCCTGTGAATTTTTAAAAGCCCCTTTACCTGCAATGTAAAAGATCTCTGTCAAACCTAGGGAGGAATGCCTGGTGCCTCTGCAGGGATATGCAGAGATGCAGGGATGGAGTGGGAAGGAGACATCCACCTTCCAGTCAAGAAGCAGTTTTCCCCATTTTGTTACACAGTTCTGTGTCTTATTTTTCAGAGAGGAAGAAACCCCTTCACACACTTGTGTGTGATCTGTCCTTAGGATGTTTATTTCTGCTCAGACTCAAGAGGAAGTCAAAGTATCTAGGACATGCAGTCCTGTTCCTAAGTATGCAGGTTTAAGGGAGTTGTGATTAACATCAGATAATTCTGGGAGCTTATGGAAAATGAAGCCTCTCAGACATTTCAGATTTGTCTCCTGCTGATTTTGGAAAACATTCTTTACACAAACTTAGATCCTGTATCTTTAATTCATATTTTCTGCCTTTACGTCAAACCCAACTAATAAGGTTTCTGAAAAGATTTGAAAATATTGGTTCTGCTACACTTTCTTCTTCTTTTGATCGAAAAGCATGACAAACAAATCATCTACAATAGCTTTCATTTAACTACTGCCTCTACATATCAGAATACTTCACTGCTTCCAGCAGTTACCATTTTAACAAACTATTTTATCCCCTAGGGGGAAAGTCTTGCCAACCTCAACTAAATATTTGGAGTTACAGGTTGTTAAGAGTACTGTATCAGATTTATTTTTATAGCTCTAGAAGAGATCATGGCTATTTCTCAGAACAAACTCAGCACTAGAGCCCCAGCTTTGGAGAGCCTGGAATGCAAAGCACGGAAGTTGGAGAGAAAACAGGTTACCGGGGTGGATGAGAAATCCCACAGACCACTGCATGACTCCTGAGAGTGTGATAGGGATATTTGCCACATGGAATAATTTCTTTTGTGACAGAGTTGATCAAAAACAACCCAGAAACCCAGAATCTTCCCAAATCCCACCATATCAATACTGTGGTACCCCCACAGACATCTAGTGTTCTCTTTATAGTGCAAAAAATTATGTTTCTGAATACAGAGACTAAAATGAAAATGCCACTTAGGTTTTCATGCAAGGCCAAATGCCTCCTAAACATGAAACCTTCACATTTTTCTGAAAAAAAAAAATCTACTTTTCTCAAAACACTTCAAGAAGAGACAAAAAGATAGGTGAGGGGAGCTATTTTTCTTGCTTTTAAAAAGCATAATGCAGGAACCTAAACTGATTTCAGATTAAAAGAAAAAAGAAAAAAGAAAGAAAAAGATAATTTTTACAAGGTCTCTGCATTGATTAGCTTCAGAGAAGGAGACTGTGTCCATGATGCTGCACTCCAGCTCTAGCAAAGGTGTGTAAAAGAAAACAGGAGAAAACAAGAGACCCTCCATAAAACAGTGGCTGTGTTTTGTCTGTTTGCCTGCTTTTCACTGTTTCAAAGCCTCCTGACGGAAGATGTCAAAGGCTTTTGAGTTGTGCTGATTCCATGGGAGCGCAGGATCCTCAGCTCCCAGAAGAAAGGCTCTGTAATTACCGTCGCTGCTGTGATCAGGGTATCGATCTGCAGCGAAACAGCACAGCGTCAGCATACGGGAGTGCTTCTTTTATCCCCAGGATGAAGGCTTGCAGAGTTTACCTTCCTGTGAGAGGACCTCCTTTATTTTTTCATGCAAACCATTAAGAGTATTGACAAACTAGTGAGATTTTATCAGAAAGGGTTTGTTTGGGGTTTTTTTTTAGAAAGATTAAATATCTCAGTGATGCATTGATTTTTATCTATCAGGGAAAAAGATTCTTCTAACCAAAAACTATAATCAAGCAATCAGGTCCAATTACCTTATTAAAAAAAAACCTAAAACTTATGAGCATGAGAATGCCAAATAATCTAGTTTTGTACAACCTTTTGGCTACTTTTTAATATTTAACACAGGATCCTTCCAAGATAGGTCTAATGCTTGATATAACAATTAAACTGCAAGGGCTAAATTCTCTTTTCATTGATATGCCAGGCCCAACAGATATAAGAATAGGCTGTGTTGTTCTCTTCTTGGGCACATGGATCTGAATCCTTCAACTAGTGTTGCTCCTTTATATTCTGCATCCATTTGCTTTTTTGCTCCTGGCAGATAAGCTGAGCACTATTAATATGAATTTCCTCGCATAAATATGTTAATATGCTATGGCTAAATGCAGATAAGTAAGGAGCTGGAATGGAAAAAAGTCCTCTCCCCATCCAGATTTTCAGCCATGCTCTGATTTTTTTGCTGTCTCTTTTTCAAGCACTTTAAGATTTCAGCTTTCCAAAAAGACAAAAAATGACTGCTGAAGAAACGCCAAGAGGAACGTAAAATGAGGAAGAAAACCCCCACCTGCACCAGAACTGGTGCCAGTATCATCTGTGCAGTGCAGCCATCACAGACTTCCTTTCTGGAGCACGATGGAGCCCAGGTGTTATTACTCCACTGGGTGCTGTCTGCATTCAAGTAACTCTTTCTCCTTTGAAATCCCATTTTTCGGCACTGTCGCTTCATTATTGCTCTTCTGTGAGTTGCATGCTGTGATTTTTTTTCATGCATTAGTAGTTATATACATTACTACCAAGGAAAATTCAAGGAGAAATAGACACAGTTCTAAAGTCTTAAAGAAAAAAAAGTGGGGTTTATTTTACTTTTTTTCAGGGAAATATTCTCAATAGAAGAATCCTACTGCTACCTAAGGAGAATATTATGGGGTTTTTTTGAAGTAAACTCCCTTAATCTGCCTCCATTTCCTAGAAAATGTCATGTACCTATAGAGAGAATCAGACACTTTAAGATTCTGATAGGTGTTTGGAACAACCTTTGTATCAGTTAATTAGATTGCATGCAATGTGGTAATGAGGTCACAGAAACTAATTTGATGACCTTTGTTAGAAATAGCTATTAATTAATGTATAATTAATCTTCACATTCATGGGAGACATCGCATATGACTTATACATGAAAACAGAAAGCATCCTATTCATGTTATATATGATTGTTGATTAAATGGTTATCATATTTAAATTATTCCGAAATTAGCATGCAGATAAGCAATGAAGGTAATCAGATAAGAACGATTTGCTCAGCGTTAGAGTTTGTTCAGTGTATGACGACAAGCTAAATCATTAAGCAGCTGTTTGATCATGATGCAGACTCACCAACACTACCTAAAATAGCATCCCCTGCTTACAAAACCGGGATCCTACTTCTGATAAAGCTTGGATTTCATAAAGGAGAACAGAAGAAACAACCATAAGCAAGGACAAAACCAGGATTATCAGAAATTATGTGGATTTTGGCAAAAGTGGAGGGAGAAAAGCTTCATTTCACAATTAATTTATCTGCAAAACCTTTCCCCAAGCTTTGGTGGCAATACTGAAAATAGATAGATTGCTCTGTACTCATCTCCATGCCCTCAATCCCTCCTCTCCTGGCACAGTGTGAAGAACAAATATTAGCAGAGCTTAATGGCCAGGTCAGCTGCAAGCTCCGAAAGTGTGGATTTAAAATGTGGGATGAATTCAGCAAAATGACTTTAAATGTGTTACATCTTGTCCAATGCTATTAATGAAGGAAATGGCCTACTTTCTTGCTCCATAGGTGAGGGGATAACTCATTAATGAGCAGTAATACTTTAGGATTTCATATGGGGAGCTACCAAGCTAAATTCTAGAGGTCTGTGTGAGGTTTACCTTAGACCTTTGCAAATCCTGTTCTAAGAAATCTGCCCATGCAGTATGGCTGCACTGTCAAGTCTTTAATTTCCAATGCTTCTGGCTTAAGCTCTGGAAAAAATAATTCCCAGATCACCATAACCCAAGTAATCATTTCTGCATGGTCATAAGAAATTATTTTTAAAAATCCTGAATGCTGAGACTTGATCATTTCTAGGAAATGGCTGTAAAAATAGCGCCTTATTGTTTCCAAATGATTTCCAGATCAAAACTGTTCGATTTTCAAATTTAAAGCTTCAATCTGAAATCACTTATAAGTAGCAGCTTTCTTCTTGTCAATAGCTTTATTGAACTCACGTTCTGAGTTCAGAAAATGAAACCTCGTCCCCTCAGCGTCGCAAACTCTCCGGCTGGGACTCAGATTGTTCCCTGTCTCACGTTACACCAATTCCACAGCTGGACTTTCATTAGCACCAGGGCTAATTAAAAGACATAGGATCCAAACCGTTCTGACAGAACATTGGCTACTTGACAAAATTAATATTTTCGTGAGAACGCTTTCCAGAGAGAAAGTCAACTTCTTTGTGCAAAAGAAATGCTCCTCTTTCGTTTTCCCTCCCACAATTTCTTGGACACACACAGGCACACCTCCATAACTTGGAGGCAGAGATGCCACCACATATTTCTGGTGCTGTTTGCATTGAAATCCCTGTGCCACTTCACATCTTCGGCACTGAAATATATACCAAATGAGACGGGAGATGAGGATGCTTCACAGGAAACAGCATCCAGGCAGAAATCCAGGGATTAAAAACTAAATAAATTAAGAATTAGTAGACTCCTGTTCTTCATTTTCCATAAAATACTGACACAGCCTTCCGAGTCTATTTTTGAGATAACTGAAAGCATTTGGGTTTCTGAGAAGTTAAATATTTCTTTTTAAAATGGCCCTCTGTTCGTGATTAGATATCAGGCAATATTTTGTTGTAATTGGTAAATCAGATGAAAAAGAACTTACTGAAGCATAGCTATTGCCCTGGAAAGTAGAAATACAAAATTGCTTTTAAATCGTTCCGGGTTCTCTGACCTCCTACAGAAAAAACTGACAACAGAGTAAAAACTAAAAATGCTGAGTTTGCAATTGAGATTAACATTTGACAACGTCCCTTCAACTTCTGTTGAACATTTATTTTTTAAAAATCCCTTAAAATTTATTGCAATATAAAATTATAATTTTCCTTTGGATTTGAATAGAAATAACAGTGAGACCAATCGAGCCAGGTCTATTGATATTCCACTACCAGGTAAAATACATATATTTGAAGGGAGACATTAAACTTGGATGCGGGCTAGGATTTTCTCTCTTTGAGCTTCCTGGATGAAAGGCACTGGATGGTTAATAAGTGTTGGGGCTCTGATGTATTCTTACTACACCTGGAAGAGCAGACATGTTTGGAAAGTCCATTGCTGCTTTTAACAAGAGGGAATCCAAAGGCTCCCACTAAGGCCGAAGACAAAAATACACTTTGCTGGCTGGTGAAGGCAAGATTGCCCACAGATTGTTACAACTGGCATGTTAAATTCAGCCTATGATTTATTTCAGAGCTCCCTGTAAAGCAGGTGGATAGAAAGGGGCAAGTAGCTGTGATGGGAAATCCTGGTTCATTCCCCTCTCCTTGGTAACAGCCTGAGTGTGAAGATTATGGGAATGAGAGGAAAAGCGGAGGATTCTGCTAGTAATTCTCTTATTTACACAGTAAGTCTCAAGTCCAATGTCTCACGGCGCAGTCTCAGCTCTCACTCATCTCTTACCTGCTCTTTATTTATTCAGTTCCTAAAGTTAATTTTCTTATTAATGTGAAAAGATGCAATTTAGAAAGTGTAATTTAATCCGTGTCCTTCCCTCTTCACAGCCTCCAGTGCTGCAGAGAGAAACAAAGACCTACCTGAATTCACTGTTGATTCTGTATTAAATAACCTATTGTGTGACCCTCGTGCTAAAACTTTGCTTTTCTGCTGTAGGATATTAATGATTAATAACCAAGTGGCACTTTGGAGGATAGCACCAACTCAGGTTGCCGTAGCCAACACACAAACTGAGGAACGTATGAATATAAGCTATCGTGATAAAGCAGTTATAATAACCTGCAGCCATCCTGAGGGATGAGAAGGATAAGAGAGGGGAGAGTGTAATTTTCCTTTGGTAGATGGATACAAGGGAGGCAGCCACACGCTGTCAATAATCCCTTAAGTACTGTGAAGATGCTTTACTGAAAGCAGTGACCTCTGGTAGCCTGCTCCAGTGACCAGGCACCCAAAGGTTGCAGGGTCAGTGGCATTTGGGGATAATGCTCTGAACCACTGTCAGATTGGAGATAAACCTGGTTTGCTCCAGGCTGCATTTGTTGAAGTTAAATTCCTTCATGAAAAATTCACCCCCCAAAACGCAAAATGCTGCTGCAAGCTTACTGACTTTTGGAAATGGGAAAGCATGGATGCTCAGCCAGGCTTGGCATTGATACTTCTCCAAGCAAGAAACAAAAACAAAAGCCCAAACCAGAAACCAAACCTTCGCTAAAGTGTTGGCATGAAGCAGATGCAGAACCACTTAAAAAACCTTCCTATATATTGATTTCGTGGTCTGGATAGCCTTCTTTCATCCTGATTCTGTTCCAGGAGAAGTCCCAAGCCTGCATTTTTTCCCCTTCCACACTGTGGTGTCTGGGATGCAGCCAGGGGATGCCAGAGCTGGACACTCAAGGGAGCAGGGTCTGAGGATGCTACATAGACAACACAGACCAGAATCTAGCTTTTATTCTAACACAGGTATTTCCTTCCTTAAAAGAAAAAAAAAAAAAACAGAATGTAAATATCACTAAATAATACAGGTACAAACAGAAAAAAAGTTTATCTGCTCTTCTCCCACAGTTTGTGTACTCAGCTTTCTTGAAAGTGTCTCCATAGCGTGGCATTTTTCACTGTTAGATGTGTTGGTGTTACCATTTAATTCATTACCCAAGGGCCTGTAGTGTAAAATACAATTTTCCTACTTGGATTCCAACCATACCTGCGATGCATAATAAAAGCCACACATTCATTTCGCAAAAATAAATCGAATTCCTTTCGGGGGCACGCTTTTATAGATGGCTGAATCTGCAGTGCTTCTGATTAGACTAGAATAAAAAAGGAAGAGGGATAAAGAAAGGAAAAAATTTTGTCCCTGTGGATATTTGTTCACAGTGTTACGACTGCTTCTGGGAAGGGGGATTGCCTGCTTCTTTAAATAGAGCGTTAGTTGTTAGCCGTGTGTAGCGCACAGCGAAGTGTGAGACAATTGCTCCGCTGTTACAGACCAGGGAGAAATGTATGCATGGAGATACGTTCTGGCTTGTTAACGTGCTCCAAAGCAGCTTTGTGCAGCTGTCACGAGGTTTCCCCCTCTTTGCTGGCTGATTTCAAGTGCTGGCCCGGCTTGGTGGGCTCGGGAAGGACAACGCCACGAGCCCAGCGCTGTAGCCCCTTTCCGAGCACCACCGGTCCTGGCCCTGCTACGAATGTTGACGTGGGTGACATTAATAGCTCAGTGTGACTTGCCAGCTGGGGTGTTCATCCTGGAAAAAGCTACTCAGGGGGTCCCGGCTGACAACCTCACTTCAAGCCCTTCCAGATGGGTTTGACAGCACAAGTACGAGTTCCTCACAAGCATCGTCGTTGCCTAGTGAGTTATTAATGTATATTAGTGATTAATGGTCAATGGTTTGACTCGATGCTCTTAGAGGTCTTTCCCAACCTTAATGGCTCCATGACTGTATCATTTATTATGTCACCATTTGTTTATTCTGCCCCGAAAGTGGCACTCTGCACCGCTGCTGTGACAGGCACACGGAGGAACTGTGCAGTTCTGCTCTTAATTTCCATGGAATTAAATGGGATCTGTGGTTGCCCAGCACCTCAGAAGAGCAGGCACTAGTTGCCAAGCAGTGAATGGAGCACTGAGAAGCAGTGAGAGCAGGAAACTTAGCTATGATGCCACCCAGAAGATTAAGAAGCTGTCATGTTTGCTCACAGTAAAGCATTAGCCAACATGTTTTATAAAATAATAACGATTTACATTGCTCCCTGCAGTCCGTGCTTGCTTTTGCACTAAACGTAGCACGGGTCTGTAACAGGGAACAGAAATGAGAAGTGCATGAAGGATGGGAACATTGCAGGCCCTCTGTCCTTGGCCTGCCCATCACCAGGAGTACAGCCAGACTGAGAGCATAGAAAATCAGCCTCCTTGGGAAGCTGCATAGGCATGACTCGAGGCCGAGAGAAATCCCACACGTATCTCCAATAGCTGCTAAAGGCTGCCACTCCCTCTCCCAGGACTTAATGGGAACCTCTCTGGAGTCAAGTAGATCATGACTTGCGTTCCCTGGGTTTCAGGCGTGTCCCGAAATCATCTGGCTGCAGAAAGGTTTCACCATTGCAAAGGTTCCAGCAAAGGGCTCGCATTCCTTATCATATCTGCTGGTTTTTCATATCACTGGGCTGGTGCAGGCATAGCATATCAGCAAATGTTCATTTTGAACTCACTCACTAGTCTTCCTTCATGTTCTAATACCATGCGGGGTTCACTGTGTCTGTTTGACTACAGTCAAATTAGAACCACAGCACGTATGAAACACCAATTTGCAGAAGTGTGTGATTCTGCAAGAGAAATAACTCCCAGGACTCCTACTGTCTTATCAAGTGATCTTGAGATTATGGTGCCACGGTTAATTTTGGATACCGAGCTCCTGATAGCTGAATAAATAGCTCAGTAAATAAGGACAGAATCTCATCAGTCATTCATTGTGATCCGCAGTTGGGTTCAGCATGTGAATTGAGTTCTCATCCATCCTGTAGGGAAGGAAAACATTTGTGCAAAATGCATTCACATATTCCGTTAAAACTGTCCCAAAATGGTTCAACCAGAATCCAGACTTCTGGGTGTACTTACACCCCGTGCCCAAGAATAAAACTTTAACACAAACCTTACAAGATAATTAACTTCACTTGAAAAACCAACAATAACAAAGAAACTTGGCAATGGTCAACTTTTTCTCTTGCCCTCTGTTCCTGATTAACCTCGCTGAAACATCTGCGGGCTCGTGTGTGCATTTTGCAGCCGTCCCACCAGCGTTAAAGAAAGTTTTGCATTTGCAATAAAGAAAGCAGTAATAGACCTCACAGCCTTGATCCTCATTCCCAGGGACTTCTGAATGTGATCTCTACCAGTGGAATTTCACAGGAGCATGGACACCCCCTCAGGGGGATGACTACAGCCCATCTGAAGAACCTTGGAGAGAAAGAGTTTAGGCTCAGATGAGGCTTATCTCCATTCTCTCTCTCTCTCTTCCTTCAAGGGAAGGAGCCACAAAGCAGAGGGAGCAGAGGGAACACTTCCCAGCAGCTCTTGCAGTCTCCTTTCTCAGCCTTTCTCTAACTTGCCCCATCAGCTTGTCATTAAAACACACATATGTAATGGGAGAACATCTAGTCAAGTTTCCTGGCGCTTGAATTAACAGAGTTGCCTTCACAACACCAAATCAGACAACATTTCCAGGGTGATATATTGAAAATCTTGTGAGAACACGGGCAGAAGCCCTAATAGTGTGTATATCATTAACTCCAAGCTGATAAAACATTAGCTGCTTAACTCCTGCCAAATGCACCAGGCACCTCTTCCAACACTGTGTTACTGTTTGAATGTTACCTGTCAGAAAGTGAGAGTACTTTAGCTTTGCTTAAATCACTTCAGAATTTGTGGAGTCATTAAATGACTTAAAATGAAGAAGGAATCCTTTCCAACAAAATGCAACATTTAAGAAATTGGATTATTTTTTATTGTCCTAAATTATCAGAATTCACTACTTTTTTTTTTTTTTTTAACATTTTTGGCCCTTCCAAACTACTGAGTTTCAGAAAGTCTGAGGAAGAGGAGCAAATGCCCCAAGGCGTGGTCTGGAGTGCCTGGAAAGGGGTTTGGCAACAAAAGTTGAGGTACAGCTAAGGAGATGTGCAATCCCACATAGAATGCTTCATCTTAAATCTCTCTCAGCTCTGTGCCACAGCAGCATTTCACCCTTGATCGTGCTGCTGCTGCTGGTTTGATCATAGTATAAGAAAAGTTATTACATGCATATTTATATATGTACTGCAAATATACACATAGATGGAACTGTGACTCTAAATGCATTCTCCCTGTGCATCTAAGCCATCCCCTTCTGAATACACAAATCCCTTGGTTTTAGACTTAAAGAGATTAAATTCCACCCAATGGACACTGCAGGCACCTTGCCCCCTTTTGGATGCTCACACCTGATTCTTTGTATCAGGAACTTCACCAGAAATATTTTAATTTTTAATTTCCTGAGGTTAAGATTGTGTTTGGATTCAGTAAGAGTCTGATGAGCAATCGTACTTGCCTCACACATGAGTAACATACACAGTCCAACTCAAGCATGTAATTAATAGTCACTGCTTAAAGGCTGTATTTAATTTGATTTATAGCACATAACCTTATTTTTCAGCCCCACTTGTTATTTAGCCCTATCAGTAACTCTTTCTTCCACTGTCTTCCATTTGCTGCATACAAGAGTGCCCTGATTTTGGGGCCAAGTGGGTTATTCCATGCCACCCCTGACCTGCTCTGCTGTGGCTCCCCCAGTGTCTCCCTGGCACAATGGATATGCCCCAGCTTCTTAGGCGGCCTCAAAAATACCCATTAGCTGCAAAAAAATAGATCAAGTTGGCGAGAAAAGCCAAAAATAAATAACTGGGAGTGCACTCCTGAGTCAGACCTTTCCCTCCCCTTCTCTGGCCGGCATCAAAGGCTGGGCTTCTGCCAACTGCTTCCTCCTCAACACCCAACAAAAACGAGTCTTACGCTGGGTAATGCTCTAAAGCTCTTTCTGCAGAATACGCTCGCCCTGCTTGCAAGAGGCTGGGCAAGGCTTGGAGGACGCCTAATTGTCATGGATAGATCTGCAAAACCCCTTTGAAAGCCATGTCAGCTCCATTTAATTATTTTGCTTCACACTTGGGTGCCTTTAACACAACAGTGCCTGCAAGGTGTTCTCCGTGCCGGCGGCTGCCTGGGAGAAGAGCAGCTGATTTAAAGGTTGGAAGGGGAATAAAAAAAGCCATGACAAAGGTCCATTACGGCTTCCAAGGAAACTAAAATGAAACGAAATGAGAACTGAAAACAATTGCCCTGGTAATCAGCATCATGATTAAGGAAATGGACCAAAGAGAGACCAAAAGATGCATCATAAATCTTGAGGATCAGCTCCCCACATGCTGCTCTATTACAGCTGGCTGCTCAGCACCTCGTTAATGCCATGCAGTTGGGATGCTGTGAAATGCCTGCTCATGATAACACTGATAAGCCATCATTCCTGTGTAGAAGAGTCCTACTCTTCATCTGGGCAGCATTTTGGAAAATCAGGTCCCTTTGAAATACTCCTCTAAGTCCAACATAAAGCCTCACTTTGCTGAGTCCTCTGAGGCAATGTGAATGACTCTTAGAAAGGGTAAAACCAGAACACCTGGTAGGTCTTTCCTAAGGCCACATCCACCACTGCTTTTCCAAGAGAAATGAGGCTGAGCAGTTTCCCAGAGTAGAGTGTGAATTCATATCCAGTGGCCAGGCCCACTGGGATGGTATTGGCTTCCCAGGAATGCATCTGATGATTGTACAGTTCAGTTTTTTAGTCCTGAATTATATTTTCTGATATGTAGGCAAACATTAGAGGGGTTTTTTTATATATATAAGGAATTATTTAAAATATTATAATTATATTTAAAATATATATAACTAATTATATAAAATACAGTCCACCTTAAGCAACCAATTATGCTATTCTTCTCCTCTTCTTAGCCATTAACTTGTTGTCACATGACTTCTTCCTCCTTTTTAAGTACTTGTTTCAAGTCATTATTTTAAGTGAAAACATGCTGGTGTTGCTGGTCTAGATTTTGGCACAGAAGTGTTGGTACTCTGGGTTCTATTTTCATTTTCTCCACAGCTCTCCTGACTTCCTGTGCATATTATTCATCCCAGAGTTATACTGATGAAGAAGTGACTTTTGTATGTAACTACATAATGTGCTTTTTTTTTTTTCCAGGATGGTGAAGAGCCAAAACACATAAAATAATATTAGCATTGATCAGCATTAATTTTGCCAGCAGTTACATTTTCCAAATTCTGTTCTCCACCTTATGATAACATTCTCAAATTATAAGGCACAAGACTCAAATTGCCACTTACACTGACATCAAAATGTAGCAATTATTCTTGTTACAAGGAAATAAGTGTGTGGGAAAAGAAGCAGGTTTGTGTCTCTTCTAGGGCTGTTTCCATATAAATCAGTCTTTCCACTATCAGAAATGTTTCTTCACAAGAGAAAGGAAAGAGAGTTTGGTCTCTTTGTGATAAAATTGACTCAAACACCACAGCTGCCCGTCCTAGGCTTTCTTCTGTATGAACAATGATTTTCTCTGGAAAATGGTCATGCGTGAGGCATGATTAAAAAAACAAACAAACAAAAAAATCAACATTGAAAACTATCAGAGCAACAGGAGGATTTTCAACTATTATTTTACGCTCTCTTTCACCTAACTGCATTGGCAATTTTTCTATCACATTTTAGCATTACAGTTTTGCAGAGTTAACATCTTACGGGATTCTTCTTTTCCTGTATGTGATTTTTGAAAAATCCATTTCATCCTTAAAATATGCTTTTTAGCAGTGAGTGGTAGCTACTGTTTATCACTTAAGTTAATTTAATGGAATTATTATACACTATAATGATTACGTAGTTATTAAACTTATTTCTTTTAGTTCCTAGCTCATGGAGAACATAAACGTTGCTGTGGTTATAAATGAAATATAATGCTGCACTTGGAAGAGTGACCTTCTTCACTGGTGAGTTCATTTCTCTGGTTGGTTTATTGAAAGTGAAAAGAGGGCAAAAACGGGGAAAGAACATCCAGAAGAGCTGATGGGTATGAAATAGGGAGAGCATGAATTCAAGTGAGACAAAACCCAGATGTAAACTCAATGCAGAAATACTTTCATGGCTGAAATTTTGCTCCAGATCCTAGAAATAGAAAAAATATAGAAAGACTGGCATATGTCTAGAAAACATGCTTCCCCCTCTTCCATCTGTCATCCCAGCCACCTCCACCAGAGAATCCTTAGCCTGACTCCACAACAACTGCTTCTTTGGATCCGGCTTCATCCTGCCTGCTCAACAGCAGTGGGGCGGCAGCAGAGGATGGCACATGCCTGGAATTCAATAGGCACTTGGCAAGGCCTCCTCATCCCTCCTGGCAAAAGATCCGTGTGCTCCCAGGCATTTCTGGGTGTTCTGTGCCACTTGAGTCAGCAACGCATACGGTCAGCCCCAAGGAATTCTTGGCAGGAGCAGAGCCTGGATCGCAAGCTGTGAGATGTGCCTGTGTCCAAGAGCAGCTGGGCCTGGCTGGTGCCTGAGCTGGGGACTGGACTCTCAGTGTGTGTGTGAGGGGCAAGAGACAGCCCAGGGGAAAACCAAACAAAACTGCATGAAAAAGTCTTGTCTGGAACATCACTGCATAGGCAGGGTTTTGTTGTTTGCATGGGAAGATCATTGGATTTCTTCTTTGCAGAGAATATTGTCCTTGGTGCCAGCTCATCATATGGCTCCATCTGTGAGTTCACATTAGACCACGGGAGTGGGTATGAAGGAAAAAAAAGTGATGGGCTATTTTCACAGTGTGTCCCCCCAGCTCTTCCCCTCAGCATTTCTCTGCAGTTTCATATTCCCACTGCCTCTAGAGCCTTCTTGTGAACTGTCTCTTATTTTTGGTTTATTTACTCAAAGATGCCTTTACATTCCCACAGGCCTGAACTGCATTGACTGCAATTTCTGCTCGTTGTTACACGGTGCTAGAAAATCCATGGAAGAATCTTCAGCTTGGCAAGAAGCAGATGAAAAATGACTGTGTGAGAGAGAGGGGGAAAGGTCAAAGTGCTGGACATTATCCTGAAAAACATTGTTTTGTTAATAAATATGTTGTTTGCCAAGGCTGGCAGACGCTGGGATATCCACGCTGTGGGAAGTCTTTCTGCTGTCAAAAGCACTGTGATGCTTTGCCACATGGACAAAAAATACCCACCCAAGGATCACCTCAGGGCCAAATCCTTTCCCTCTAAGTCAATAAGCAGTGAGAGCTTCTAAGGATATTTTTCCAGGCTGAGAGCAGCTCTTGGATGGACTTGCAGGAATGCTGCTCACATTGTTACCCGTGTGTTCAGAGAAGAATGTCTGTCTTATGGGAAAGTTATTTAAAGCAGGAGATAAAATGCTGCAGGAAGAGTTCCCTTGCAGTGAGAGAAGATCACGGCACAGTAGATGGACAACATCCATTCCTGCTGGAGTGGCACCAGTACCACAAATAGGTTTGCAGTATCACAGGGAGAAAGAGATGATAGCAGAATGTTGATTACCCAGCAGATATTTCCTTTATAACAGAAAAAATACTCCCAAAAAGATCATTGTACTATAGTGATTATTCAATGTGATGCTGACTGAAAATAAAAAGGGATTTTTCCTTATAAACCCAGTTCTACATTCCCAGATGTCACAGCCGCAGCACCAAAGCCCTTAATGATTTGTAGGTACCAAGATTAAAAAAAGCTATTCACTGTGTGTCAGCACCTATGCAAAGTCTCTCCTTGCACAGTGGGAATTCTTTCCAAACTGTCAAGGAAGTGCCAAAAAGCCAAAACTAATGGGGGTCCATAAATACTAATATAATAAAGAGAGTTGCGAATTGGCAGCTTTAACCCCCAAGTCACAAATCCATGGCCATTATAAAATTAGTGCTTTGGGAAACCCTGGATTTTAACAAACATCCATCTCATCATCTATGCAGAGAAGGGGTGCATTTTCCATTTCCACTGCTCCGTCAAGCAGATATCAATGTCTTAATGTCAGGGATGAGGGAAATGCAGGACTCTAAGCTATGATGTGGCACTCACCAGGCACAGCAACCTTGCACATATGAAATGGGGTCATGGTGAGAGTAACACCAACATCTCAGCTTTGTAGTTTTACTCCCACCTCTGCTGAGGCACCAGAAGCAAGACCAGGCCTAGCTGGTGGCTTCAAAAAACAAGCAGTAATTGCTGTGCGTGAGAATGGCTGCTCAACTGCTCTAATATATGCACCAGACAGTACAAGCAGGCTTGGAAAGAGACTGAAAAATATAGCCCTTAGACTTTTGGGAAAAGATTCATTGAGTTTTGACAGCTCAGAGAGATAATACCAACAGCCCAGAGGTCTGACTTATGGCCAAAATTAAATGAATATGATGTTGTTTGTCTGGTCCACACCTGAGAACCAGTCTTGCCTGATCCCAGGTGAGTCAGAGCCAGTGAGAGCAGAGGATATTCCCCCAGGTCTCAGGCTGAGACACTCCCTTGACCATCTGTGGCCAAGTCTGCAGTGCCATGACAAGGGCTGTCTGGATGTCAGCAGGGCCACCCCGAGCCCTGGGCCACGCCGTGCCAGTCTGACCACATACAACCCCAGGGAAAGCAAGGAGAACCTGGGTTTCCCCCTCATATCCACCCCATCCTTTCTCCACAGGATCATGTTTTGATTTTGATTTACCATAGGGCTGGAACAGTGCAGGCAGTGTTTAGATGGGGAAATGCAGCACTACTTCTGTAATAGTTTGCAGGGCACAGATGACCTCTTCCACGCTTTTTTGTCAAAAAAATGATGATATTATTTCTTCCCATTAAAAGTTTCAACTGTGTGTTTTAATATTTTGTAGCAATTCTCCTGAAAGAAGATTTTCTGTGTGCTCTCTGCAAAGCTGCTGATGTGACCCCTGTTAAGAAAACAGACAAGTAACTCTGAGACCTCATCACATGTCCCTCTTCCACCATGAACAAAGGGCCAACAAGTACAAGGTGTTCTCATCTCCTCTATACTGAGATGCCATTGAAGTAGAATATATCCAAAATAAATGTTAGGTCCAAAACTTACAAAGAAGACACGATTGAGGGAGCTTGTGATTGCAAGCAGATTTTCTGAAGAATAAAAATGCGTCCTGGGGATGCTGCACCAGCCACCCCCGCAGCTTGAGACAGATTCCTTCGCTTGTCCTGTCCTGAGTTGGAAATGTCTCACCCAGGCTTCCGCCAATCCTAAACCCTTGCAGCACTGAGCACTTTTAGAGAGGATATCTGCTACTCTTACCCCATTTGCTCTTGGTGTCAGGATCCCTGTGGACCAGTCAAAAAGAGTCAGGGCAGCTTGTGCTGGTCTTAGGCAGCTCTTCTGCTGAAGAAATTACATTTTATGGGCCTTTAAGGGCTGCTTGGGTATGACAATTCATATTTGATAAAGAAAAATCTTAGGAAAATATGGAAATATCTTCCTTATTTTAAGATGTAAAATTAGGTGCATTATAACTGGAAAATTCACCAGGCCCACTGCTTCCATTTGAACGAGCAGCATTATGGAGACCAAAATGGCTCCTCTGCTCTCCAGTAGGAAGAAAAGTTCATAAAAGCCTTTTTTAATGCTGCTAAAGCACCCACTCATCAGTTCTATTTACCTCTAAAACCCAGTAATCGTATAATTCCTCTCAGCCTGTTCCCGTATTACAGAAACAATGGTCCAGAACCAAATAATGGAGCAGTAATTTAACCCCAGCTCTTGGATGCTGCCCACGAGCAGCGCGAAGAGCTGCGATCGCTGCTGTGACTGAGCTGCATCTGGGCTGGGCCTCTGCCCTGTCCTGCACACAGAGACACTGATCAGGCACTCAGGAACTCATCTGGCTTTTTTCAGCCTGCTTGTCCTGGTTCTCCACTGAATATTGCACATGAAAGAACAGAAGGGTGGCCAAGCACTAGCACAGGCTGCCCAGGGAAGGGATCGAGTCACCATCCCTGGAGGCATTCAAAAGATGTGCAGATGTGGCTCTTGGGGAGGTGGTTTGGTGGTGGGCTTGGCACTGCTGTGTTAATGGTTGGAATCAATGATAGCGGTCTTTTCCAAGCTAAAAGATTCTGTGATTCTTAGCTTTGGTGGCAAGGAGAGTCCATGGGGTTAGGAGCAAAAGCACTTGGTCCATGAAAGAAGCAGACCCTGATCAGAGCATTTCCCCACCAGACACATCAAAGTTCCAAGAGCTGAAGAGCCAGCATGTGTCATTAATGCCATTTTAATGCAATTAAACGGCACTAAAATCCATTGTCTTAAAAATAGAGCTTATATCCACAGATAAAATCAGCAGAACACTGGCACATGTTTAAAGTATGGGATTGCTTTTATAAGCTATGGAGGAAATATCCTAATTAGCTGTGTGAGACTTAGAGCAGCAATAATTCAGGATGAATGGGGTTATAGGTGATGTTACAGGGGATAGAGGCAGGAGCTGATGTTCTTAGAGCAGTCTGGGGAAAGTTGTTGTGCGGAAATTATTCCGAATGGAAGTGGTGGAGACCAGCAGAGGTTGTGTCACTGACATGAGAGAAAAACAGGCATGGAATGGGATTATGGGGTAGCTACCAGCTAGGAACCAAGCTGGAGGATCCACATGTGATCAGAAAAGACATGCTCGGAAAAGACATAACACAAGGTTACACAGGTCAAAATGGCAGTAAGAAAATGGCAAATGAGGGGAAAACTGATGAAAAATGTTGCTGTATAAGACCAGCTTGGACACCAAAAAAAGGCAAAATTTCATAATTGAAAAAAAAAATAAAGAGCAACACTAAATGAGATACATGTACCCACATGATGTGAATAAAGACACAAAAACATATCGGCACTGCTTGTTATATACATTGCTTTCTTAGGGAAAGCTCCTTGGAGAACCATCTGTTGCCTCAACTCCAATGGTGATCGGGCTGAGATCTCATCAGGGGCAATAAATCCACCCTCATGCACGTCCAAGCTTGCCACTGAGCAGAGGATTATGGTGACAAATGGTTCTCAGGTTAGCATCCAGCTCCAAGTGGACGGGTAGTTTGTATTCTGCATTAGATCTGTAGCTCGCTAGAAAAACAGTTTTCAAGCACACATTTTCCATACAACAGAGATAATTCAACATCTTCTGTTCTGAAGAGTTCCAGAAAATTTCACAGGTTTTCTAAACTCCGTGCACTGATTGTGGTTAAGTTACACTGTAGAAATCCACAGTTACTCCATTGATTTTGGTGAAATTAAACACATCTGCAGCATGTACACATACTCTGTAGCTTTTATGCTTTTCACTGCAGAGTAATGTGAGGGTTTTGCACACAATTTCTTTAAGGGAATTCCTAAGCATGCCATAAATCTTTCTCATAAGCATGTGTGTACGGTGGACCAACTCCACAGCTAACTGATATACATGCCAACATCCATGCTAAGTTTTTCTGAGAAATATGTACGGAGGTTTTATTAGTAAAATATTACTGGAACAACTCAGCCCAGGTACTTAAGGAATTTACTAAGGTCACATAAAATGTATTTTGTTTCCTTCAAACACACAAGACTGGATCTGCAGCAAGTTATGGCCGCAGGATTTTTTGCCATGGGCTGTCCCCAGTACAGAAGCTGCACAAGACATTGGCCTCAGCAGTAAAATTGGCTCAAGATCCTCTTCTCCCTCTGAATGTCTTTTTTATTTCTATTTATTCCCATCTTCACACTGCCACTCGTGACCCTGTCACATATGGGTAAATACCTGTGGCTTGGGAGCAATTCCCTCTGAAGAGGTCTTGGCTGCTGGAGCTGGCACTGGGAGGGAGCATGGCTGGAATTTCAGCCTTGTGGGATGGTTATTGAAGCCTCTGCACAACACCTGCCCAGCAAAGGTCACATCTGAGCAGCCTGGTGCCTTTGTTCTGGTAGGAGCCAGGGAAAAGAGAGGCAGGGGTGAACCCAAAGCCGGCAGGAAAAGAGGGGCCTGTCCGAAGGGAATTGCTGGTGGATGCCGGGTGGGGAAGGGAGCCTGCCGGTCACGGTCTCCGGGCTGAGGACACCAGATGCATGACTGCCAGGAGCCTATTAAATATTGAAGAGCCAGCATCCAGCAGGCAGGGGAAAAGCAACGTATTGACTCATTTAGTCGCTCCGAGGCGAAAGGTTTTGTGATACGGCTCGCAAAAAACAATGCGCTTTTCCCTGCTCCCTTTTCCAGCAAAGGAAAGTCACAGAAGGAGGCTCCAGCGTGAGCCCGGAGCCACGAGAGCCCCGTGCAGGTATCGATCCTCCTGAGCTGGGTGTCACTGACGTTCCCAGCTCCTCACAGATTGCTTTTGGCAGCTCTGCTGATGCCGAGTGCTCTCTGCTTGCAAACAAAAGCTTTGACATTCACTCGGGGGCTGTAAGTGACCTGTTAACACCCCAGCATCTGCATGGTGAACACGGCCTGTGGATACCTTTCGGGTTTCCTCCCTCTCCGTAGGATGCTGTGGAGAACAAGGATATTTCACAAGGAGAAACTGCATCCCACGATTATGCTTTATCCCCTTGGATTTCTAAGGAAATCTTTGCTGTGACTAGACCTTGGGAAGGTTCACGACCTACTCTATGAGGATTTATTCCAAGCCATTCGGTTCAATCAAGAAGCTTTTCATTTTGCTAGAAATAACGTATTTCATTGCTGGCTGGGCAGTAAGTGAATTCTAAAATATAATTATAATATGCTGGTAACAAAGGTTGAAGCTGTTATCAAATTTCACCATTTAACAATAGTCAGTTTTACAGAGGTGCAATAAATAATAAGTGCTGTTTTACTGGATATGTTTTGTTCTTAACACTAGCAGATCAATTTCTTTTTAACACAAACTAGAATTTAATTGAAACCATGCTCCAGCTTATACTTGTCCCACAGGTTAATGTGGTTTTCCCCCTTGCTTCCAAACTTTAAAGTTACAAAATACAAAATTTTTCAGTACCTACACTCTTAACATTCACACACAGTGGTTTTTTGTGCACCTACATGGTAGATTTTTTTTTCACCAAACCTTTGTGCACTACCTTGTACCCTTCAAGTAAAAATCAGTGTTTTGTATCCTCTTGGGGTTTTTTTTTCTGTCCACGAGTAACAATAATCAACAACCTCTGTGCCTGGGTCAGACCACTTTGAAACTGCAGTTCAAAAGCTCCCTGTTCTCCTTAAATGCCCTTTTCTCCCTTTTAAATGACTCTCAAAAACTTTTTTTTTTCTTTCTGCAGAAAGGAAAAACCTGAACTTCTTCGCTTAACTCTGCCAAAAGTACTTCCAGTACTGATAGATAACCTCTGTGGCAGTGAAGTTTGATTGCTTCCCATAACCATTTTCATTTCTGTGAAGGTCAGACCTAAGGCTCAGCTAACCTAGCCACGATCCAGGTGATAAGGGGAGTTCATCACCAAATACAAGGCCAGGCTGGATGGGGCTCTGAGCAGCCTGCTCTAGTGGAAGGTGTTCATGTCCATGTCAGGCTGTAGGAACAAGATGCTCTTTAAGATGCCTTCCAACCCAAACCTTTCTATGCTTCTGGCACTCCCACCTTTGTCTCCTGCTCTACTGCTCTTCCACCTGTCCAGGACTGGTGTGACACACACACACCAACCTTCAAAGAAAGGAGAAATCATTTGTGCACTGAATAGAGCAAACATCCTGCTGCAAAGACCACGTTTGCCAGCTGACCTGGCTCCCCTCTATTCCCTTTCTGATGCTCCTTTTACAGTGGGTCAGAAACCAATTCTTTCCAATTCTGGCTTTAAACAGCCAGCTTGTCTCTGTGCAGGAGACCCCCTGCAGGGACCCACCAGGGAGGAATTGCTGTGCACTGAAATTGCACAGAATTTCACACCAGCCAGCTGCAGGGACATCAACAACCAGCCCACACGCTTGATTGAAAGCTGTGACCTGTTTGCTAAGGCCACAGCAATTACAGTTTTAATTAACCTCTGCACTTTCTGCACCCAACAGGTAACTTATTTCACTTATTGACAGAATTAACCAGTTCTCGCTCCCATCATAAATCCCAATAACAACCCCCTTCCCACCACCTGATTTAGAGGCAGGACACATAAGGAGGGTAGGAAATGGGTACCTTAATCACTCCTCCTTCACAAGCTTGTAGCTCCTGGTTTTACATGCTAACATCTTCCAGGCTGGTTCCTTTCCATTACTGAGTGAAGACTGCTGAGTGTAATAAATCCTTTGTCATCTCTCAAATCCATGCTATATTCATGCACTTTCAGCCATCAAAATACAAAAGGGTATCGGATACATTTTGTGGGCACCCAGGCCAGCTCACACTAAAATAAATTAGAATTTTCCAGTCCGTTCTAATGAAGGTTGGATCAGACCTTCCGGAGTGTAAAAATTACGATTTTCACACTCAGATGGTTCCAAAGGAGAGGATTTGCTTCAGCTTTGGAAAACAATACAGCCATAGACTGGAAATATGAAATTATTATGTAGATAGTCAGATATGGGACTCTCACAGCTGAATAAAAATCGTCCTCAAATTTTTGCAGACTTTTCAGTGAAAATAGCTAAATAAGCCACTAATGTAATATCTGCTGGAGCATTTCAGGGAAAAGAACTTTTTTGGTGGGACATAGTTAATAAACAAACCAAAGGAGGTAACACCATTATTGCTGTTTTTTGTCATGATCTGGATTGCTTTTTGTCTTCCCTCTGAATGGATTTCAAAATTTCTGCCCTGATGGTTGCAAATCAGAGTTGTATCCCAGAGAGAGACAGTTCCTGGCTGTCCATCCCCCTCAGGAAAGGAGAGTTGCCAGCAAAAACACATTATCTTGTCTTCCGCAGGTGAGAAAGGGACTCCAGTTTTGGGCTGGGCTTCCCCATGCAAAGAGGGATGGAGGAGGTGCTGGGACCTCCAGAGCTGGTGCCCAGCACACCAGGACCTTTCTTGGGTCTTCCTATTCTGTCTCTTCCCGGGGCCACCCAGTTATTCCTTCTTAGATCTGGTTCACTTTCACAAATATTTCAGCTGTCTGCGGGGGTCTTGCACCCACAGAGAGCACACGTTGCCCTCAGAGCCAGCTGCACTGCAGTAAGGCCTGGAAGTAGCTGTGACCTAGGAAAGGATTAGGGGAATGGCGTGAAGAGGAGAACATCAAGCGTTCCATTACAAGGCTGATTAGAGTTTCCTAACAAAGGCAAAAGTTCCTTAATCATTCTTCAAGGTTAAGAGGTTCGCGCTGTATTCCCGTGTGCCCTGACCTTCTCTAGTTAGCATGCTGTTGGTATTCCACTTCTGAAATATGAATAAGCTATTCATTATCATCACAGCCATTATTCTTCTGCAAGCTACCACAAAGGAAAAAAGTTGCTTCTTTTCACAGGAGACAAGGTCAATCTACTCTATCAGTCGACTAAGCCTGAATAATGTATAAACTGTTTTTTCACAGGAGGCTCTCGCAGCTGAGCAGGAGATAAGCAATGCATATCCATAAGGATGGACAGCCAGGAAAGATAACCTCCTGTTTGGAAATATTTTTACTGTGAGGTATTTGCTACATCTGCTACAGCATCATCTAAATGAGTGGGCCTTTGCAGATAAAAACCCGATTCCGTTATCTCTTTACTACAATTCCCTCTCTTTAATAAGGTGGGAGTTGTGGTGCAGTTCATACCTGACAGTGAAGATAGAGGAAGGGGGATTTCAGAGCAGGAAATATTTATTTCATTATTCTTGTGGTTGGTATCAGCAATATCTGCATTCAGTGCCCAGGTGTAGTCAGGTGAAGCTTGTAGGGAGAGGTAAAAACCTTCACTAGGCCAGCTAAAACAGTTTTTTTAAAAAAAACAGAACTTCTGGTCACAGGAGCCCTTCTGGAGGTTAGAAAAAATGGCCCAATTTTGTTGAGGTTTCTCTTTAGTCCTGAGGAAGGGTTTGTGCGCCAAAAAGCTTCCCTGGGTTTTGCAGCTGTATCACTTCACTCAAAATACTCTCTCACCTCTCCTTTCAAACTGCCTCAATACATCCTTAGGGTACCATGACACAACAGCACTACTCTTAATTACATTAACTCATCTCACATAATGAGAATTAATGAGACTTCTGCCATTGTGAAAACAGTCAAGAGTGCAGCATAGCACTAAAGACATTCTTAGCATTTTTCTACTTGTTTGATGCTATTTCTATTACATTTATTAACTTAATTGTGGGACACACAGATGGAGCACACACACACACACACACAGATATCACTTTTCTCTGCCTCTGGTGATGAAGTTACAACTTCATACAATATGAATATGTGAAGTACAAGGACTGCAGTTTCAAGGGATTCATTTTCTTCCTGTTTTGTCTGTTTCTCTGCCTAAGACCCTAATACAAACTTAAACTTTTTTGATTTTAACAGAGATATATTGCCATAAAGCCCCAATCCGTTACAAATGGGAATCAACGGCAAGGCTGAGTTGACTGAATTACTTAATTCCTCAGTGGTTAGCAGTGAGTGTACTTATAAAAGTCTGATGCCACCAGACTTACTGGTGTCCCGATATCTCTGCAGTTTGGGATGATGGGTTTGAGGTCAGCAGAAGGTAAAGTCCTCGAAGGCCGTACAACTGTAAGCCCACTTGAAAGATTTGTTTAAATCTTGCCCGAAATTCCACTGTTATCCGTATCCTTATCCCCCAGCTTACGCTGCGTCTAAGTGCTACCCTAAAACCATTAGGAGTGATTTCACAGGCGCTTGCGTAAATGATGAAAAATTGTAATTACTGCCCGCATGGATGATAATAAGAAATCAAATTTTTTCTTTGAGTGCTTTAGGTCAGATTTGCTAACTCTCCATTTAATAACTTTCTCCTGATAAGGCTGCTCAGTCTCTAGGAGAGGGAGGGCTGTGGGACGTGTGTCAAAACAACAAGAGCAGCCTGTTTCCACAGTCTTATTCATTTCAGGTTATTCCTGCACTAATAATGAAACTGCTGGGAAAAAAAAGCCTAAAAGAAGCAAAGTGATTATGGAATATCTGTGGTGGCAGAGACAGGACAACCAGTGGGAGACTGATGTGGTCAAAAATAGGGTAGAACCAGTTCTTTAAGGTTTGCCTAGAAAGTTGCTACAAAAGGGAGACGCTGCTTTCTGCAGTGCAAATATCTGAGATTACAAAGTCCTGGCTTACCTTGAGGGAGGAAATGAAGACTCTCTGCTTTCCTGATAAGTCAGTTGACACTATTTAAGTAGAAAAATCAAGGGATTTAACCTTGACATCGGTTATATGAAGTAAAACGTTATTTTATATCCACCCATATATTACATCCATCAGTTTTCATACGGATACATTTCTTACTAATTGTATTAGTAGAAACTTAAGACAATAACTTGATCTAATTTTTAGAAGTTGAGTAAAACAAATTACTTTCTTCAGGCCCACAGGAAACCTGAAGAATATTTTTTAGCTCAGCTGAACTATGTTTTAAAAAAGATTTTTAATTTTGTCCATAGAAGAACAAGTTCTTCAGACAGTTTTTATAAGGGTGTGCATAAGAACATTTATGGGAAATATGCTGTGTTATATTATCATATTATATGTATTATACATGTAGGCTGCAAAGGATAAGTCAATAGTTATGTTGGTTGCTTCCATGGTCTGGGTGTTCAAACATCCTGATCAAGAAACTTGCTTAATGACCTCATGCTCTTGTAATCCTGAAGGTCTTTTCCACAGAAAACAAATGTCCTCAGTTGGAGGAGAATAGAGCTGGGTGGTGAGTCTGGACAGAGTCAGGAGTCAGACACACTGCAGTTTTACTGTAGAACTTGGAAATAGTTATTTTCTATTTTTCACTGGAAAAAATGCACCTTTTTTTTCCTTATCAACTCTGCCTGTTTGGATGATTATATTCTAAATGAAAAAGAGGATTAGTGCTTTGATCAGCTGTCATTTTATCCCTACCTACAGCATCTCAAGCACTGTTTTCTTCTAAATCTTACAGGAGTTTTCAGTGACTTGAAGTGACTCAATAAATTCTTAAGGAGGCGTCAGGCCATGCAGGAGGTTTCAATACACTGATTTTTATTTATTATATGCTCGAGTGGTTTCTGAACAGAGAGAAAGCCATGCGTGGTTACATAAGAACTGAAGCACACGATAAGGAGAGCAGATGTTTCTGTGACCAGGGCTCAGAGCCCTAATTGCCAGCTGGCATGTTTTTCCTTAATCTGTTAGAGATATCGACTTGCCAAGCTCAAATGTAGAGTTCCTCTGAACCCTGGGAATATTGGGTGTGTAGCTCATCGCTTCCTATGGAGTGAAATGCTAATTATAAATTGCAGTCCTCATTAACCGTGGAACATGGCTGGTTTAAGTAGTTGCCAACCTGAGACCCCAAATCCAGACTCAGGAATGACAATATCCAGGTTTTCCTCCACTACTGCTACTTGGAGATAGCTTCCAGAGGTTAAATCACGTAGACATGAGTGGCAGCAGGACTATTTCTTTACCAGTCAGGAAAGAGCTTGAAAGGCTGTGGCAGTTCCTTGGCTGACCTGACACTGCCGTACAAACCAGATTTTTATATGCTAGCATCCCCAGCAGTTTGCTACGGATGCAAAAATTGCATTACTGCTTTGGGTATAAATTCCTCCGGGTTTCAAAGTAACAGAAACTTGAGAATGGTATCTGTACAAAACTTAAGCACAGAAAACTCTTAAAAGCACATTAGCCTGACTAGGACAAACAAAATATTATCCAGCAGCCAGCAGCTGAGATAGGAGCAGAAATTGTGAGAGCCACTGCTGAGGGTGAAATCCTGAACAAAATAACTAAGGCTTTTAGTGCTGGATTAGCAAGACAGCTTCTTCCTAACATCTATTATAAATACATGGCTGGGTGTTTATTGCTACAAATTATATGCTTACAGACAGCAGTCTGTAATCTGGAACAAAACATAATGTGGAAAAGGACATGCAAAAATGCTGTAAGTAGCTGCATGCCAATTTATAGATGTTTGTAAGCCTGAAAAATTGCAGCTTGATGCATCATCCAATACACAGGTGTATTGGAATAATTTACTCTCCAAAAAATGACAGAAATCCAGTCATGTTGTTTCCCCTCCCCCCATATTTATATCGTAACAAAATATTAGTAAAGAATTCACAAAGGTTAATTGAAGATGCCGAGTACATCTTCAGGGAAGGCAGCCAACAGCAATTGCAGTTAATTTTGCAGAAACAGACATTTTGTGACAGATTTCTCATGTCCAGCAGGGAATTTCTGTACAAAGAGAACACCAAGCCAGACCAGGTAGCTCTCAGGACCTGCAAGCTGCCCTAAGTCAGGCAGAGAAGTGCCTTGGGCACTCACTTGATTAGCAGTGAAATGAGGGGATTTTATGGGGTGAGTCTCTCTTTTGCTTAGAGAATTCCAAGCAGGGCTGGAACCCAGTCAGCTGTCAAAATTTGTGTTTTTATAAAAAGACAGCGGAAAACCCACACTCACTTCCTTACCCCTCTTGCCTTGATCCCTTCCCCAGCTCTCCCGTGACTACCTTGCTGGTCAGGCTGTGGGCTGTCTCTTTTACACCTACTGAATATTTAACCATTTTAGCGAAGCTCCAGCAAGACTCAAAGATGGAAAGCCAGAGACTGGCCCCGAGGGCCAGCAATTAGGGCACTCATCTGGTATGGCAGAAAGGAGATCGTTGTTTCTAGCCCAGGGAATATCTAATAATAGTTTATAAAGCAGTGCACTGATCCCAGCTTGGACTGTGTGAGTCGATGAGCCAGATGTGAGAATTCATAATCCAATAGATACAACGTTCTTGTTTCTAAAATGGAAGCAGTGCACAACCTCAGCTTTATTTCGTATCAGTCGCTTTATCCTCTTGCACGACTGGTTCTGTAGGAGGTAATTGAACAGCCAGCCATGGCATCATATAAAAAAACACATGGAAATCCATACACCCACCAGCATGTACGGCTTCACAGAGCTCAGCCCTTCTCTACAGCACATTCGTCACACTTAACGGGGAGAGATAAATTTTATTGTTTCTGTCAGTTTTTTTCGCAGAAACCAGGACGTTATTTAAACAGTAGTCTGGGTTTATAATCTTCAGGAAATGGCCAGCCAGGCATTTATGGATGATCATCCTGGCATGCCACATTACTACATGAAGTAGCCTGGATATCATTTATACCTCATACCACTCCATCCTTTCTTTGCAATATCTTTAACCCGATGAAAAGGAAATTTCTATTGATTGATAAAACTTTGCTGATGCTCTAACATGAAATTCAACACCCTGTACAAACATTTCATTGATCCGAAAACTCATCTTACAGCATTCTTTATTTTATCTCTCGGTGCTATTATTCTCCTTTCACTGCTTGTCTGTTTCCTTCCTGAGTGTTGTGCCCTTTATTTCTATATAGCTTGTGTTATTCAAGTAATACAGGAAAGGGAATAACAATTAAAATTTACAGAAAGAAGTAATAGAAATGGATTGGTCCTAACAGAGAAATCCTGACAGTTCCAATAACTCTCAGGTTTCCTGCAGGGTACACTGCAGGAAAAGTGAAATGCTCGATGAAGGGGAATAAATGAGTTTGTCTTGGCACCGCACAACTCCATGAGTCACCTTTTCGAAGAAAAAGAAGCGAAACTTTTAGTGCATTTAACAACGCAAGTGACTGATTCTTGTACTGTATATAGAAACGAATTGGGGCCATAAAAATAGCATTTCCTCTTTCATTTCCTCTACCTTCTGCTCCCTGTGAAGCCTCTTCAAGGCAGCCGGTGACGTTCTTCATTTCAAGGAACATATCATTCCGGTCTCTGTGTTTATGGATTACTTTCAATTTTGGAGCATCTTTTCTGAGAGTTGTAGCTCTTCTCTGGACTGAATCTAAACTTTGGTCCTTCTGTGACTTTTCATTTCTGCACTCATAGAACAGAACCATAGATTCACAGAATGATTTGGGTTGGAAAGGACCTTAAAGACCACCTTGTTCCAAGCCCCCTGCCATGAGCAAGGACACCTTCCACTAGAGCAGGTTGCTCCAAGCCTCGTCCAGCCTGGCCTTGAACACTCCGGAGATGGGACATCCCCAGTTTTTCTTGGCAACCTGTGCCAGGGCCTCACCACCCTCACAGGAGGTCTTTTCTTCTACCCCTTGTCCTATCACTATATGACCTTGTGAACAGCCCCTCTACCCATGTGCCCTTCACACCCACTACAGAGGTCCTGAGTCTCACCCTTGGTCTTCACCTTTGTTGCTTTATCCTCAAAAGCAGCTTTACTCTGGGTTTTGTGGACAGACTGTGCATCTCCCTCACACTCATCTACCAGCCTGCCTCAGTTCTTTCACCTGTAGCATCCCTGTGACTTCCCACTCTTTTGTATTCCAGTGATGAAATCACCCAGCTGGGTGAAAACACAAGTGTCTGCAAGTCCTGGCCTGAGCGCTGTTTTGGGAGACTCCTCCTCAGCTTTTTTAACTTTAGCTGGAAGTCTGGATTCTCCATAAATTTGGCAGGTCCTTGCCTTTTCATAAGCAGGTATTTCAAAAGTGGGAAGATTTGCCAGGCACAGACAGAAACTGAGGGTGTGATGGCACTGAGCGTGGTGCTAGAGCCACCCAAAGGAGATGTGGAAGGACTGGTCAGACCTTCTGAGCCCTGAAACACTGTTGGGAGGGATACAGGAATCAATGGATCACAAAGTTGGGCATTGCCTAGAACAAAGTTTAAAACAAGGTAAGTTAGAAACAAATGTAAGGAAATAAAACAACATAAGTAACCTTTAATGAGACTATGTCCGAGCCTTCTGATACCTTTGTTTCATTTCATTTCATTTCGTTTCATTTCTGGAAAACTCCACAAAATGAAGCTCATTAGCAAATGTAGAACTTTGCACTTCATCTGGATGAGTATTTGAAATCATAAGCAAATTCAAAAAGGGGGGCTGAAGTCCACTTTCACTTCAGTTTGTCATTGAAGAATATGCTGGAGGTTCAAATCAGAGCTGGTCTCGCCCATCAGGCTTAAAGCCTACAATTTAGGTGAACCAAGCTGAATTTGGCATTCCTGGAATGACTTTAGTGTCAAACTAAATGCTTTCATGTTGTGTTTGCAGTGTAAATATTAAAAAAACAAAAAACAAAAAACAACAAACAACCCAAACTCAACAGTCAGAATGTTCCCAACCCCATTTGCTGAAGAAACACAAACACGGAATGGGCACAGAAACATGCAGATCAAAGGAAATACATGTATTCATCTATTTCCCATCAGCTGCATGCTCTCATCCTTGAGTATTGGGCAGAAAACACGGTGTGGGTTTTGGGGTTTTTTTTTGTTTTCTTAATTTCACATTTTGTTTCCTTTACTTCCAAAAGCATCCTATGAAGCAATAAGAGTGTCAAAAGGAGAGTGTGAAAGTCAGTAAGGAAGTTCCTTGGTGATTAATGCAGGGATTTGCCTTAAGATACAGGAAGCCCAGGTTGAAGCCCACCTTCCAAATCAGGCAGAGCATGGATGGGAAGCTGTCTGGGATGGGGAGACAGGTGCAATGCCCCGAGGTTGATTATTAGATTTTCTTCCCAATGTGCTGGTCCTTTCTCTGTCTCTTCCACTGCTGTCAAAACCCCATGGTGCTGTATTTCAGCAGAGCCCTACAAGTTTAAGGGAAAATGGACTTGGCTCCTCACACCATCAGGGAATGGGATTACAGGGGTAGGCCCAGGGTCTGTTGTGAACAGATTCCAAAAAAGATGTGGACAGTGAAGAGAAATGCATGAGCTATGGGAGCCTCTGCAAGCTCAGGAATAACAAAAATACAAAGACCTATTCGCGTTTGTCAAGTGAGATTCTCAAGCTTTGGTACACGTAAGACAGTGGTGAATATCCTGACCCATCCTTTCTCTGGCTACATTCACTCTGACACTAATGGGATCGTGATTTCATTCCTAGACTTTACAGGGAGAGGGAAGCAACAAAAAGGATGACTGTTCCCCATCTGCAGACACTCATCTCTTTATAATAGCTTCATTCATCTTTCTACAGAGGTCATCTGGTTTGTGCATTTCTTAATATTCCCAGGATTTGGGGGAGGAAGGGACTGAGGGGAAAAAGATTCCATAAGAGAATTCATATTCCATAAAGAACAAGCCTTTTGAGAGGCCGTTGGATGATTTTTGACCTTTCATGCTGCAACATCTGTAGTTCAAACCCTGTGCCAGATTTAGATGCTGGTTCTTCCACAGCCCAAACCCATCCAATTTGCTCCATTTCAGTTTAAATTAGCATTTATTATGTCTTCCCTGAGTTATCACATAATGTGCATGTTACCGTTCATGTTTTACAACAGTTTAGCAAAAAAAAAAAAAAAAAAAAAAAAAACNAAAAAAGAGAAAAAAAAAAAAAAAAAAAAAAAAAAAAATCAGTGTTTACAGTAGGTTAAGAAGCTGTTATTTCCAGTCCATAAATGGTTTAATGCGTGACTGCTCCCTGATTGTTAACTTGCTCTTGAAAATAATTGCATAATCCCCATGTTATTTCACTGCTATTGACACACCAGGCCGTAGATTTTCGTGTTGCCTTCTGTCATACCCATGTCACTTGGGTGACCTTAATCCCATTGAGAACACGTTCTGAAGTGTGCTGTAAACACTGTTAAAGTCCCTTTATGGGGCCAGCTCCCTTCGCAGCTCTGCGATTACGGTCCAGTTTGTCACTTTGTGTCACCTTGCAGGGTTCGCTCATGTGGGGTGCTCATAGGACTCTCTCTACATTTTTATTGGGATAGCACAACGTTCAGCAATATGTTTGGAGAAATAATAATGCCTCCAGCCCCTGGGGATGGCCACAACCCAGCTCATGGATTTGGGAGCTGCGGCTGGGAGCGGTGTTGACGTTGCTGACCGCTGTGATGGACTATTCCCATTAGAGGCCACCGCAGCTGGATGCAATTTAAAGAAGCCCTGGAGGGGTGCTCTAAACTCACAGCTCCTGCAATTCTGGGGGATAAGGAAAGCAAAAAATCGCGGTTTCAAGCCATATGTTTCTCAGCTGTCCCCCCGCCTCCCCCAGCACTCCCCAGCATGCCAGGCACATACTCCCCAAGCCACAAGCCAAGCTTTGACACAGAAAAAAATTTGGCAAAGCATGGGATAAAAACTGTATTTGAACTTAGTATATGCTGAGTATAATGTCCAAATCCCCTCCGGCCATATCTCTTGACAGTAAAGCAGAGCACACAGAAGCCATGTGATCCCTCGTGGGTCCAAGGAAACACACTTGTACGAAACAAACTTTTATTAATATTGGGTGCCAAGCACTAAGCAGAAGGAAAGTGAGTGCTAAAACCGATCGTGTTTATTCAGTTTAGCATAAAAGCAGAGCAGCACTAGGCATGGCAAAAGTTACACTTTTCAAAGCACCAGAGCTGCCATGAAGGGGACAAGGCTCCTATTAAAGGCTCCAACTAGCTAGAAGTTAAATGCATGAAAACCAAATTTTTGGCTTTTGGAGATGAAACTTGCTGCTGGCATGAACTGATGAAAAGCAACTCTTAAATCCCTTGCTCGTACAGAGCAGGTCCATATCCCAGCGTGCCTGTTCTCCTTTCAAAGGTTTCTGGCTTCTTTATAAAAACAGCTGACAAAGATGCTGCTGCCTGCTTGCATTTGTATTATTTCTGTAATTATTTGTATTATTAAATTCTGTGGGTGAATGGTTAGCAGCAGCACCAAGTTTTTCCTCCTCAACTTAGGCTGTCATTTAAAGCTTTCAAAATTAACAGCCTCATTTTCTTCAGCTGAAGCAACAAACAAAAACCCCAGGGCAGAAGAATGCTTCCCTTGATAAAAAGTCTGCACACATGTACACACTTTAAAAGCATGTTTCCACACCTTATATTCTAGATTAAAGCCTCACATTAAGTTTATAACCCCACCTGCAAAACTCTTGACCTACCTTTAATGCTAGATTTGGGAAAAACAGAAGAGAGGAAGAGAAAAGGTTAATAATAGGTTGAATAGGTTTATTTCCTTTGTAAATTTGCGACACACTGAATGACCAGCACGGTGTTATTTTTCAAATATCCAGGGACGTTGATCTGCTATTGCATTTCTTTATGTTATGCATTTCATGATGGGTATGATATTTGATGTTGACACAAATCATCAAAGAGGAATCAAGAATGCAAACTCCTCAGGTACTTTCCAGCTGCTTCACTTCCATTTTTTTAAATGGGCACTCTTCTCTTTCTTTTTGTCAAATGTTCTCCTCCTACAGAGCTCTGAAGTCTCATGTATAGTTTACTGACATTATTTCTGTAAAACTCTAGATAACTGAACCGTGTTCATTGGAAAAAAAAATTACAAAAGGTGAAAGCTGCTTGCTAAGCATCTGCTGACCTGTATTTGGTCAATAAACACTCCTAGGACATAGGCACAGTGTTCCCGTGTCTTAAAATGCATGCAGATCGATATCACAGTCTGACAAAATGCAAATATAAATTGACTTAATGAATTTATTTTGACTTAGACACATCAGATTTGGCTTGTTATACACCTACCATTAGGAAGTAATGGAAACGATGAGGACATGTGTCACCCGGCACTCATCATTTTGAAAATTCACAAATATATGCTAAGCTGATGTCAAGCTTTGACCAAGTTTCAACTGAACCGATGCCAATTAATGGTTTTGAGTGGAAGCCATGTAAAACTCAGTGGTTTAGACTAAATTTGGAGGGTCTCCAGAAACATAACAATATCTAAACCAGTAATAATTTAAGCGAAGCCAATGGAGTTCCACCCTTGTGAGGTGGAGCATGGAAATCCGACCGAAGGGCGGTAGATGTCTACAGGCTAAAAGGCAGAAGGAGACACCACCCTTCTGCTTCCACAGGCCAAAACTGGGTAGCTCTGCTAGGTAGTTACTGCTTTCATCTGTCAGCAGGCTCCTTACTTACTCCTCACTTTCATTCATCTCCGCTTCCCCAACAGGAGCTCTATGGAAAAGTTTTGGGAAATGTCAGGATAAGAGGTGTTCTCACAGGATAAGAGGTGTTCTCACAGAAACGATGGTGTCATCTCCACGTTACCTGAGAAATATTTTTAACAGAAAAAAATATCTCCTGGCCCATTCCGGAGCACTCTGTGCTTTTTGCCTGTCTCCTGGAAGACAGAGGGATGATTGGAAAGAGAGCTTTTACCTCCAGCTCACAGCATCCATCTCAGCAGAGCTCAGTAGTAACTAAACATCTGACAGCCTGTGTCAAACAAGTTATCAGCCTGCATAAATCTTTTGCATGGAAAACAGCCACTTTCGGGAAATCATTGTCAAAAATTGCACCTTTGATGACAACCGCTTTCCAGGGAAATACATTGTTTTTGGGGAGTAACATTTGAGTACATTTAGAGATTCAGTCTCTCAGTGTACAGCACACAAATATAAGCACATTGACACAACACCTAATATCAGAGGAACAATTTTAACGCAGAATCTGGACGTACAAACCATTGCTTCAAGCAATTTTCTCTGAATGTAGTAAAGCAAAGACTGCACAAAAAAAGACTCTGAAACAACACTGAAAAGGCACACAACAAACTTTATACAGACCAACTTCTTAAAATCATGATAGAGAACATTCTGAATTTCCGGTTCTGAATCTAAGCAGAATGCAGAGTTCCTCATTTCATTTCATTTAATTTCATTTCTGTCCAAGGTCTATGTGTTTTGTGGTATTAGGACTTAGGTCTTTGAAGAACTGAAATACCCATGGCAGGGTTTGGAGGTTTTTTCCCTCTGAATTTGAAAACACCCTGAAAAAGTAAATCTGAAAGGTATAAACTGTCCTACCTATTTTTCTTTTCCCTTTCTCCTATATTTTAAGGAGAAAAGACCTTAAAGATGACAACTTTAGTACTGACTTCAATTGGAATTCTGTTGACATTTTTTTATCCTCAGTTTCAGATTTTCCTTGACCACTGTGATTATTCAGTTGCAGATTCCTTGTGAAAATAAACACACAGCTGGCACCCAGGAGTACATGGGTAGTAATCAGGCTCAGGGTGCTGTGCAGTGCACAAATCTGAGCTGTATTTAATCATCTGAGAAATATTACAGGATCAGACAATTCCAAACTGCTATAGGTGTCAAATATATATGACCACGTCTGCATTTGGCATAATGCAATTACACTTCAGGAATTTATCTTTTACTGTGTTTTGATTGTTTAATGTTATTCTAAGCTAAAACTTTTCCCACCTCTCATTCCAATCCAGCTTTGCATTTTTTATTGGGTGCTACCTGAATAACTGACTAGGAAAAAAAGAAATTTGAAAGATTATGTGATTCTTTTTCAGAGCTCTGTGAGCCAGAGTTGTTGGGTTGTTTTTTTTTCATTTTTGGAAGTATTCATTTAATTTATTAGTTATGAAAATTCTGAGCTAGATACAGAAGGAAATAAATCCTTCATTCCCTCCGTGGAACATGTGAGGCTGCCCTGTAGACCACCCTCAGCTGCAGCTTTTCAGTAGCAAGGGTGAAGCCTGTGCTTCCTCTGCCTCATCAAAGTCATCTCCTCACAAGCAAGGAGAGGTAGCAGCTGGAGTGGATTTCTGGTGCTGGTGGGACTGGGGAGAGCTAAAAAGGCAACCAGGCACTGAGTGTCCTACCTGGCTCCCACCTGCAGTGCTGATGGGAGAACCCTGGCACAGGGTGGGAGATGCTCTCAAAGCAAGCCCAGATGCCATTTCTGCCCACATTCCCCCTTGCAAGCCTTTCCTCCCTATAGAAGGACATGTGTGGCTCGGGAAAAGCATTCCCCACACCAGCTGTAAGCAAGGGAACTTCTTGCTGTGCCCCAGCCTGACAACACAAGGCTTTATTTGTGCTTCCTGGGCAGCACACGAGAGACTGAGACCAGAACAATCTGGGACCCCTGGGCACTCCTAGGCACAAGAAAATGCTCTGACAGTGCCCAGGATGCTGTTTCTCCTGTGCAAATGACTCAGGCTTTGCCTAAGTTCAGAAAAGCTTGCTGTAAGATTACATCTCTGCCTGGTATTTATCCTCCAGAACTTTTCCATAACATCCTCCAAAACAGGCACCTCCCATATGGCCATCTTTCTGTGAGCAACAGAAGGGAAGGGAGGAAGACGGACTAGTGACAGCAGGGGAAAAAAGAAGACAAGTCAGCTTTTCACAGATTTCCAGCCTGGCTCGTTTGCTGTATTAAATTTCCCTCCTCTGCTGTGAGCTGTTAATAATCCAACTACTGTTTAAAGGGCATCTGGATCCCCATGGAAGCCGATTAGAGTTACAGGTGGTGCATGGCTCCACGCAGCCTGGGAGCTTGGAGGAGAAGAAAAATGAGAGGAGAAAAATGAACTAAACATTTTTAGATACCTATGGAAAAGAATAGTCGCTTTTCCCATTGAGTAATATATCAATACAGACTCCTTTCCTCAGGGAATGAAATGCTGAAGGAGGAAGGAATGAGGAATAATTTTAATCAGCTATTTTACACCAACAGCACTCGATCTGAGATGAACATTAGTAAGGGCTTGGCACCCTTTGCAGGTACCCGAGGCACGAGGCTACGTGACGTGCCCAAACCATGCAACAGCAGCCTACTGGCATCCTCCTCTTTGTTATTCCTGATGAGATAATCCCAGAGAGAAGAGAGAGGGAAAGGAGAATTTCCACACCAGACAGAACCACCCCAGCTCAGTCGCCTGGAGCTTAGACGAAGAATCAGAGCCTGGCTGAGCAGGGTCTCCTACTTTATGGAGGGGACCTGGAGATGTCCTTCCCAAGGTGTGGGGTAGGGGCTCCTCAGGATCATGCCCAGTGCTCCTCTGGCATGCACAGTCCTTCCCACTGGTGTAACCTGTCTTCCGAAGAAAAGCAGATCCTGTAAGGAGCAGCAGGGTGCTCTGTGTGAGCCAAGTTTCCCTGATGACCTTTGAGTGAGGTTAAAGACATAAAGGCAGCCCTCCAACTCAGTCTAAACAATGAAACTAAATAAAACACTATTTTAATATATCTACCAAATACATCTGTAAATGTAAATACTTCTGTTCAAAACCTGCTGAAGTATCAGTACTTTCACATTTAAGCACAAGAAACAGCTCGGGCGATGGGGAAGGGAAAAGTGTGGCGTGGACTTGGCAGTGCTGGTTTAACAGTTGGAGTCAATGATCTTAGAAGTCTTTTCCAACCTAAACAATTCTGTGATTCCAAGAGAGAACAGGACTTGCAACCAGAGGCACCAGAATCTGTCCCTGGGAATGAATTAGGGATGGTCCCCACACTCTCTTCTCAGTGACCTAAACACTTCCTGCTGTAACTGGGTCAAGTAAATAGCTGTGGCATTCAGGGAAAGTGTGGATCAGAGATGGACTTTGGCCGTGAATCCTTGCGTGCCATTAGCCCTTGAGGAGCAGTATTGAGAAAACAACCTATACCTAAGATACATTAACTGGAAATTCAAAGTCAAAAGCTGTTGGGTCTTTGCACTGGATTAATGGACCAAACACCAAGAGAAAATCTCGGTGATATATTTATGCTACAGCAGCAGTTGTAGTTCCATACCTGAAGATTTAGTTTGCTATAAAAAAATACCATACAAGCAGTATACCTCCATGTGTTTAGGCAATAGGTATTACAGACCAAAATATAAATATGTCTCAAAAGGTTTAAAAGCAGGGAATAGAGGGAAAAGGATTTGCTATTGGAGCCACACCTTCTAAATATAGTTCAGCGTGCAGAAGAGAGTTTAAACATCTGCCAAACTCTAAATTTAGGAGAGTCCCAGGGCATGTCCATGCCTGCACATCTCACATATGTGCCCTGTGATGGGATAAGGAGTGCGTGGCCAAATAGGAGCTTACAGTGAGCTCTGCAGAGCTGACCTGCAGTGTTATCCTGAGGCAGAACCATGCCCTGCTCCTCTGCAGTTCCTTACCCAGACAGATACTTCTTCAGCCCAAAACCTCTCCTAGAGGGTCTCCAGAGTAAAACTGAATGCAGTGTGTAAATACCCTACTGACCTGGCTGGGTACTAATGGCTTTTTACATCCCTGTAAGCACATTCATCTCGCTATACTGAATTCAAAGCTGCACTGGAGGCTCAGCAACCAGGGGCAAGGTTACGGAAATATTAGCACTCCAACTCATACACAGGGGAGAAGAGGAAGACTCAGGGAGCCTCTGACAGGAACTGTCTCATTAAACAAGCTTTTAAAATTTCATTCAGCTTTTTTTTTTACTATTATTATTTTAGTTTGGATGTGCTTTGAGTCAAGGCGGAAAAAAGCCACAATTAAATTGTTACAAGCTACATAGAACACTACATGTGCCATTCCAGATGAAAAGGCAATCCTGTTTAACCAGAACTCTCCCATCTTTCTCACTCCATGCAACTAAAGCATTAAAATTATTTCCTTGCCGTACATTCACACTGCTGTGTTAGCCTGCCCTAGTCCTGTGTCTGGGATGAGGAGATGAATTGCACAAGTAGTGGTCCTCTTCCAAAAAAAATCTACCAGTGTGTACGCTGCTGGGTTATCCTGATCTTCTGCAGGTTTAGATGAGATATAACCCTGCAGAGCTCACCACAGCACATCCAAATGAAATCAATATGCAATGTACAGTTTATAAAGTGACAGCCAGGGTGTTGCAGTAGCCACACAGCATCCTGGTTGTTAGTTTATTTTAAATCCCTCTCCTCTGTGAGCAAAGTTGGCGCCCATGAAAGCAGGGTGTCCTAGGTGTGATCACACTTAATGGTTTCACAAGGCATGTGCTATTTTTAGCTTGGTTTCTCCTTCATTCCTCTTGTACACACTGCCTGTTGTTCTGCTGCTCGGAATCCTCCGGGTGCCTTTGAGGCTGCAAGGTGTTGATGGCAGCCTTTTGCTGGGCTGGCTTTAAGCCTTGTCCCACACCATCTGAGCTACAACAGACACTGACAGCCTGTGGTCACAGGGAGAAAATGGGAACGGTTCAAAACCATATCTCCCATAAAGCATAAAAGAGACGCTACGAGGGAAAAGAACTCGTTGAGATGAAACGCCACATTCAGAGCAATGGAAGTTAAACGTGGTGTTGATGTGCCGGTGGTGGGTAAGGAGAAAGGCAGACTACTGTTGTAGCAACATTTATTGTCCTGAAATGAGGCAGAAAGGTGCAATAGCAGTGTGATAGCTGCATGAAAGATATTGTCTCCTTGGCACACTGTTTTTCTCCTCCATCCCCTGGTAGGTGCAGATATGTAACAGTTATTCCCTCCAACATGGACAGCTGGGCATGACCCTGGCAAAAGCAAGGGACCTGTGGCCTCACGGTGTTAACACACCCAAATTATCAAACAGCTTCCAGCAGCCCTGTCTCCTGTTTCTTCTTTTCCTCTCATCCTTTACCAGGCCTAGTCCACCACACTGGAGTGGCAGTGCCCAGTCTGCCACCGAACATTCCGGCAGGATCAGCGCCTTTTCCCTGCACAATCAAGGAGCCAAACTAGGAGTAGTCTCCTCCACCCATCCACAGGATATCCAGACTGAAGGAGCAATGCTTACTATGGCCAAAAAAAGCATTTAAGCATAAGCTTTGCTGTTAAAGTGCTCACTTGTCATCTGCTCTTGAGAAGGGGACTCATCAGACACAAGTGCACCTTTTTAGAAATGCACAAAAGTGAAACCTTTAAAGATTTTTGATACAGCATCATCTCTTTGCTGTAAATCACCTCTTATGAAAACAAGCCACTAATTACATTTGCTTTCCTAACAGCAACTTTACTCTGCAGCACGATAAACATCTTGCCAATTTTGCATAACCTATCTTTTGGCAAATATGCTGCTTTTTTGAACAGAGCTTTTGGGAAAACTGGGAATGAGTACAACTCCCCCAGCCCCATTGTCTCATCCCCCAGCATCAGTATCTCAGGATGCAGAGATAGGAGCAGGCTGTGAGCCGGCTTAGCACTTTATTGCCCTTCAAACTATAGCTGGGCTGCCTTAAATTATGTCAAGAACGCCAGTTCCAAGAGACAAAAAATATGACCAAGACTTACGGGGCTACACAGAAGTTTCCACTATGTCCCTTGCTTCTGCACCTTTCCATAAAGAAGGGAGGATGGATGTGGAGGCTGGCTCAAAGCCTCCCGTGGATTCATCCCCTCATCAGAGAGAGACTCAGCTGGCCCTGGGAGAGCTCCTGCAGGGTCTTGGTGCTGCCAAGATGTGCAAAACAGGCTTCATGGAGCTGCAGACGAGGTTGGGTACGAGCTCACAGAAACTTGAACTTTTGCTGTTGGCAGAAAAAACATAATTTTTGTGACTCTGCCGATGCTTGGGGTTTATTTTCTGTGCATGGTAACAAGGGCTCTCCTGAAGTTCAAGGCATAATAATTTACAGCAGTGCATTAAAACATCTATGTTCAAGCACTCAGAGCAGAGCTGCCCTTGCTGAAGGACTCCCAGCTCTGTAACACACAAATTGCCCAAATGGTGGTTCCTCAGCCCTCCCCTGTGCTCCGACCCCCCGAGCCATCCCATGGAGATGGAGGAAGTTAAGGAGAATGCGAGAGGGGTTTGGAGTGCCTTGGCGAAATGCTATCAGCTCTATTCCTAGATGCTCTGTGGCTTTACTACATGCATTCATTGTTAACTTTCAACATCAGCTTATTATAGAGAAAGTGGATGTCTTGAGGGCTAAATTTGGAATTGCTGAAGCAAGAAAATTCTAAAATTGCAACTGCAGCCTACTGAAACATTGGATTTGCTCTCTAATTAAAATTTCTCATATAAGCTTGAGCTCCTTCAGCATGCAGAGCATTTTCCCTCTCTCTGCCTAATGTTTATACATTCAGTCTCTGCAGAAGACCAACACAGTTTTCTTTTTGGAGACCACCCCATTTTAATTGCAGCATGGTCTTTTTCAGCTGTAGTCTGTATCGCCAGAACGGTTTGGGTGTTTCCATCTCCAACTGATATAAATTTTCACTAGTGCATGAGATTAGGAAGTTTATATATATTAAGGAGTTTACATATATTAAGGAGTTTATACACATTAAGGAATTTATATTATATATGTGTGTGTGTATTATATGAGTTTATATATATTTGCATTTGTAGTTATATACACGCATAAATATGTATGCAATGTTCATATTATTTATAACTACTATGAAGACCACACCTGGGCAATAGAGAAACAATTTCTTTGGGGCTTTTTTTCTGTCCAGAAGGGGATTTGTACCTGCTATGAATTCATGCCCTGTGTGCAGCTGGAGCTTCTTCTTCAACAACAAAAAAATGACACCTTTCTCCAGTAGTGATGCCACAACAGTGATTCACATCTATTTATATTCGATCTTGTCTCCTGTCTCCGGTGTCAGACTTTAGCTTGCCCTTCCCCCTCCCCTTTCAGGTTGCCTCAGTGCTGATTGTTGCCATTACAAATGGCAATGTGAGGCTCTGTGAGGCAGCAGGAGAGCAGGCAGAATTAAAGGGCTTAATGAACTGCCCGTGCCACTGAGGGCTGCCTTCGCTGCGGCGGGAAGCAAGGGCTCCGGGAGATCAATTAAAACATTCCTGCTGCAGAAAAATTATAGGAAGGTTGTTTCAAGTGAGGGAAGGAAATATCTGAGCGGAATATATGACTCCAGGCTTCGGTCTGGAGGAGCAAAATGAAATACTCAAGTCATTTTGCAGACATCTACAGCTGTCGATTAGGGATGCGCACCGAGGCCATCCGGTATCGGCTGAAGCAGTGGAATAAAGTTGACGTTTCTAAATATATTATCTTCCTACAGTAATGCATAGCCACAAAAAAAATGATGAGGTTTTTGAAACAAGAACTGCAGAAGGACTCTAAGGGCATTGTGCAATTTAGAATAGTGAATCCTCTGGCTATTATTCGAGCTGCTCTGGAGTTAAAGCAGCAGAAGGCTGATGAACTGCACCGGTCCTGTCACAATACAGCTCTGTCCGTAGGGGATATATGTCCTCCTTCCCAAAAATTCCTGGACAGTGGCATATTATAGCTAGGCTTGCAACATTGATTTCAGCATTTCAATTCTGCATGCAGAAATACATCATCATGGAATCATGGAATGGTTTGGGTTTGAAGGGGACCAACATTCTTCTTCTTAAAGACCATCTCATTCAAACCCCCTGCCAGGCGCAGGGACACCTTCCACTAGACCAGGTTGTTCAAAGCCCCATCCAACCTGGCCTTGGACACTTCCAGGGATGGAGTATCCACAGCTTCTCTGGGCAGCCTGTGCCAGGGCCTCACCACCCTCACATCACTCATTCACATGTATTTCAGACATCCTCTGTGGTGACTGCTAGTAGTCTGTGAACTGTAAGGTGTGGGAGGCAAAGAGAGTCTTGCTGTCAGCTTGTTTATCTGTCACTAAATGCCACCCTAGCAGTTATGGAAGTGTTCCTGGAGGTAACTCAGAGAAAAAACTGTCTCCAGCAATCTCTGCTGAACTCTGACTGCTCAGGAGAAGCCCCTGGCTGTGAAATTTTATGTGGTGTCCCAACCTATGACAGGGGATGACAGCTGATTCTGATCCTGATCCCAGTCTGGACAGGAGCAGAAGCATTTCTGACACATCCCATGTCCAGTCTGAGGTCTAGAAATGCTTGCGTACATAGTCTGGGACATCATTCTCTTGCCACTAGAAAATCCCTGCTGCCCGGATTTCCTAACAAAGCAAAGGAGACTTGTTCTGTTTGAGCCAACCTCAATTTACTAAAGCTTATTCTGAGCTTGTAAGTACAAAATTACCCTTTTACCGAAGAGAAGAGAGTGAAAAACACCAGCGTGATTGTTTTCATAAATAATGAAAGCAAAATCTCCACCACGCACTCAGCAGTGAACTGTTTTTATCTGAAAGAGAGGAAGATTTGGTCGGTGAATTCATCGCTATAGGAGACCTATACAGTCTGTCAGAGACACAAATAAAAATGCAGCCAGCACACACAGGAGGCGAGGCAGAGGAAACAGAGAAAACAGAACTAGTTATTTTTAACTGCCATTAATATTACAAGAGGGACTGTGACAAAGGGAGCAGCTTCAGAATTCAGAGTAGTGTTCTCTTTAATGCCAGTAAAATAGTATCTAATGAGAGATGTCATATTAAGAATAATACAAAATAAAGGCAAGGACAGATATCTTATTAAGAAAAGCACAGCACCAATTATATAAAAAAATATTATTGTGAAACTATGAATAAAATCTTAATACAAATAACAGACATTCCTGTACTTCACATTTCAGTATCTTAGTTCTACAAAAACATAAACATTTCCAAGAAGAAGAGGTGGTTTACTAAGAAAGACAAGCCACCGAGCATTTATTTCTCAGCTTGGATCCCCAAAACAGACTCATTTACTTCATACCACTGATTGGGATGACAACTTGCAGTATCAAAGATGCTTTACAAAATGTTTGCAAAGAATAAAAAGAGAACATGATTCCCATCATCTTCAAGCTCTGATAAAGAGGTTGTTCAAAAATTCAGATGCTAATTTGAATAAGTGGCATCGAAACCACCTGCATGTGTTTACTTTCTGTGTGTGTGGAGACATGAAAAACATAACTAGGATCATGTCATCTGAACATAATTTCAAAGCCCCAGATGTCCCTGGAAAATGCTACTGACGGGAGTCTGGCAAGCATTTCACCCAGAGAAGTTAACACGTAAATGGTGCCCCCTTCCCTTCTTTGTGTGCTTTCTATTAGGCAATTTAACAACTTCTTGTTGAAAGGACTATGACAGAGCAGAATCCAAAATTTACTGGTGGTGTAAGCATTTCCTAAAAATTTCCACTAGAAGCTGTGTATTTCCCCGAGATCAATCAAAGTTGATTAATCAACCTATTCATCCATCCTTCTATCTGTCACAAAACAGCTTTTGATAACAGAAGCATCTGCTACTCCTTTCTTTCGGGCTACCTTTCCTGAGAGATTATCCTCCCAATGCTCTTCCCAAACACTTGTGATAATAAATTTAATTAATATCACTAGACTACAGGAAAAAGGCAGTATCCTATCTGATAATCACAATTACATAACTCAAGCATTAGCTGGGCTGTAAAGAAGCAAATATTCGCAGTGGATTTGTTCACAAACCATCTATTGATGAAAAGATCACGATAGTCAATTGCAAATATTAATTTACAGGCTATCTGTGAACACACAGACAAGACTAATTAAAGATGCTTATCTCCTGAATGACTTGCTCATCTCTGGTAATTCCTGTTCTTACCGTCAAACAAAACAGTTGTACAGACAACTTCCTTATTTCAGACCTCTCCACTGTAAAAGTTATCAGCCAGTGATGTACAGCATGAAAACCACAATGGTTCATAAATACAGCACTTTTAAAATAATAGGAAAACAAATGCTTCTGAATGAAGTAGTCCCTCCCCATGGCTCTCATTTCTGAGGTGAATTAGAATTTATTAACATAAGCATTTGTGGTGGCCACGCAGTTGGAGCAGGAAACTGATCTGGATTAAAACAAACCTTGACAAGACAAAGTTTCAGCGTGGATTTTAAGGATTATCTCCATTTCTCCTGGGTGAGGCACTTCAGTCTCTTGAAGAGCACCAGCCTATCTACTTGAAAGGAAGAAAGTTTCTAGTTTTCTGAAATAAAAGGAAACTCCTTAAATCTATTCTTGCAGAGAAGAATCATTATTTTTTGGCTAATATATGCTCAGATTTCAATAGTTGATATTTTTTTCTTCCATAGCTTTGTAAACCTGAAACTCCAGCAGAATCCAATTTCCTAAGGATATGCCCAACATGGGGGAATTCCCTGGACAGATGAGCTCTTCCTACATTATCTCAGCTCTGCTCTAGTAGAGGGAACCAGCCAGAGAGAAGGGATTATAGCTCAACCTCCACCTGTCCTTCACAGCCTCTTGCTGTGTGCACAGTCCCCGAGGAATCAGGCAGGTAAACCCAATTTACAACAGCCCCAAGGCAGTCCATAATTATCACAGAGGCCATCCCAGGCTCCAGACACTCCTGATGTGAGAAAAGCAAGTAGGTGGCCATCAGACCCCTTTCCCTTTTTGCTCAGGAGGAGATTAATTGTTCCTGTGGAAGCACTCTAAGTTCTGAAGCAACGATCCTGTAAATGGGAAACACTGAGGTGAAAATAAACCGTAACTATGTTTTTGTTTAAAATGCTGGTTCCTAACAAGGCTATAAATAACATCAAAGAAATCAGTAAGGACAGAGCACTAATTCCTAAGTAGCAAACCATTTCTATGTAGTATTAGTTTCTGTGAATTTCTTCATACAGACAGACTTGGGGGTGGCTTGTCTTCTCTAATTTTTTCTCATGTGGAATCTAGATTTAATATGCTTTGAAATATAAATAGTAATGAGGTCACAAAAGATGCAGAAATGAATGAGAGTCAAAGAAAGAAACATAAGGAGAGGATTCAGGGTGATGAACAAGTTGGTAATTTCAAAATGACACGGAGTTGGGCTTGACACTAATAGCCCCCTAAAAAGGAAAAACCCCACAACAACCCCAGTAGTTTGTAGTTAAAAACTCCTGTCAGATGAGGCAGTTGATGAAAATGGAGCTCAGCACAAGGCAAAAGCTATTGCAGAGAATAATTCAAGACTATGAATAAAATCACAGAACTTTTAGCTTGTGGACTCTACGTCCCAGCACTGGAGGGTTGTGCCTGTTGATCTCTCAGCGACTTTTTTTTCTGTTTGTGCCCATTTTAAGCCACCCCAAGGTACAATCCCTTCCAGGCACTTCTCTTGCAAGTCTTTCTATAATCAATTAAAATGTCCCAATAGGAAATGCTCGTTTCTGCACAGTCAAATTTGGAAAAATTCAGTTTGTTAGCCATAAATATATTCCATTGCACTGTCTGGAGTATTCCACACTCTTAAGTTTTGCATGGCCTATATGCAGCTACGAAGACATTCCTTAGAGACATTGCTACAAATTATATTCAGTTTCTGCTTTTGATTTTTAAATCCAAGTGAAAGAAAATCTTATTTTATTATTGAACATGTTATTGAACTAGTTTTCCTACAAATGGCATGCCAGTGTGTTTTCCAACTCAACACTTCAACTGGCTAAAAAAGGAACTGGCCGTCAGCACCACCCATTCACCTTCTCTGGCTTTCCCTGCGACAACGGCTGGCAGCTGCCAACAAGAGGCAATATCTAAGGATTATTTTGCATTTTACACACAGTTCCCAGCTGGATCTTACTCCCTTTCCCTTGTGCCCAGATAAAACTCCCATTCGTATCATCCTGCTCAGAACTGGTTCCCTAGAATGCAATTTTCACTGCTAGGTTAAGGCACTAAAATGAATACACCAATTTTTCTCTTCCACCTGCAATATGAAGACATGTGGTATATCAACTCCTCGGTGTTATCCCAAGCCATAAAAATAGAAGAACTTGGTGAGGAGGGAGTTAGGAGGGGTTTGTTGGGGGGTTTTATGGGTTTTTTAGGGCTTTTCTTTTTGGTGGCTTGTATTTTTTTGGTTTTTACTTCGGAAAACAATCTGTGTGTGAAATGTGCTGATGGGTGACTTGAGTAATATTGTTTTAACCCAGCTGATGTAAACACAACATTAATTCTGCATCAAATCAAAGATAATTCATTTAACTCTGCTAGGATATTTTCCTGGTTTACATACATTGGAGTGATACATTATAGTGTGAAATACTATAAAGAAGTACTTCCCATATCTCTTCTAAATTAATTTCTTAAATTTAATTGTTTTCTATTAAGCAAAATAGGAGTTCATGACTCACTTTTTTGATATCATCCTTTGGTTTATATTTCTCCTCCTCTCCAAATGTAATTAATATTAATATTTTAAATTGCTTCTAACATAGAAGATCCCTGTGTCTTTAATCATGCTCACTTCTGGATCTGTTTAAATTCTTCTCTTTTTTCCAGTCACAGGACATGACTGAAATTTTAATGCTGTCTGCAAAATGGTTGTGTGCCACTGCTTCATCACATGGAATGACACTCTGCTGTCATTTGGCTTTGCTGTCTGCAGTTAAGCATCCAGAAAAGGTGTCTCTATATATCCACAATAGCACAATAAATAAAAAAATCTAGCCAGAAACCGGAAAATGTTAATAAGGAACGTTTCCAGGGGAGAAAGAAAGTACAGGCACCAAGCGGTTTTGTCACCCTGAAGATGCCTGTCTCGTTCAAGGCTGAGGCTCAGAGCTGAAGGAATTGCTCAGTCTGTACTAATATTTTTAAAGCCATGTAGATTAAAATTTTATCAGCCTGGCACCTTTCACAAAGATTATATACACCAGTGGATGTTAAAGATGCTGTTCCTACACACTGAAAGAGCACTGGCTCTCCTACCAAGGCCCTTTGCCTCTGTGTCTTTAAAGAAGCCTATGATAAAACAAGCCTTACCACGAATTATTTTGCTAAATGTCTGCTTCTTTGTGAGCAGGAGGAATTGCTGGCTGCTGCATCAGGCTGGGTAAGATCTCACTCAGCGATTGGGCTGAGCAGGTTTATCCATTGCCAGCCCACGGGAGAAAGCCGTTCCATAGGCACCATTCCCTCTGATTTGATGCCAGGCCCAATCCTTGTATTAAAGAAGGATTTCGAAAATGAACATGTCTCTTGGCCCCAGCTGAAATCAATAGATGGCTTCTATTTTGTCACTATGGATTGTGGAAGAGACAAGGCCCAGCTCCTGGACAGACAAATGCTCAAGCAAGAGATGATTCAGTGAGTCCAAATTAATTTCTCCACTCTAGGAGTTTGGGAATTGCGTTGCTCTCTTTCATGTCAGGAGATGTTGCAGGGCATCTGGCAGCACAGCAAACACTGCACATCAATCCAGTAAACGTGGGGGAACTGTGAGGGGGCACTGGGAGGAGGATGCTCTTGTCTTTGCCTCATATGGCACCATGGAATCATTTAGGTTGGAAAAGACCTCTAGGATCGAGTCCAACCATTAACCCAGCACTGCCAAGTCCAGCACTAAGCCATGTCCCCAAGCACCCCATCCACACAGATCCAGCACATCAGCAGGGACTGTCTTCACTTCAGGCTGCTGTCCAGAAATTACAGACAAGGCAATCTAAACCTTCCCTTTTAGATGATTTCCGTTTCTGCTCAATTCAATTACGAGAGCCTGCTCCATAACCTCATACAGTAACAACTCCTATTTGGTCTTACAGTCAAGGGCGTTTTTTAACTCCTAAAATATGAAAAGGCAAAGCTCCCAGTAATATTTTTTCTAATTTCATACACAGTTTAGAGTGCCAGAAAATATGCTTTTCATTAGTTTTATCTTTTCGAGAAACTAATGAAACTATGGAGGCTTCAAATTTCACCAGATCCCAACCAAAAGTAGAGTTTTCATGTCCAACTGAAAAAAAGAAGTGGTACCAGTGAGTGCACCTCGAGGCAAACTGTTTTAAAACTAATCTGTATGGGAAGAAATGGCAGCAGTGACTGTACAATTACAATTGTTCAATTAACAGCACAACAATTAATAGCACCATTGATTCACCAACAAATAAAATTGAAACGGTTTCTTGAAATTCCAACAGAATGAGCAATTTTTATTGGTGTGGGAACTCTTGCCTTGTTTTGAGCTAATTATTTTCTGTCTTGAGACTCTCCCATCAGTCTCTTTCTGGCACTCCATTTCAGGCGATTACGATGTCTGTCGCAAAAACAGGCTGCCAAAAATGACAATTGGAAAAAAACCCTACCCCTTGTAGAGAAAATGACTCGGCAAATTCTCCTCTTTTGAGTATTAAAAATCCTCATTTTTCAGAAATCCACTACCACACAGTAACTTTAAACTACCTGACAAGAATTTTTTACAAGCTTGGTGTTTGGGAACGGCCCAAAGAATGACATTTTGTGTGACAGGGTTTAATATTTTTGCCTGTGATTATGGGAATTTTGTCTTATTTGTCATCTAAATTTCGATATGAGCACCGAAAATAACAGTCACGTCCAAAATTGCAGTGTCCTGTTGGACATTCATACCATGGCTTTCCGTGATGTGGAGATGGTTGCCTTTACTACATACCAAGATTCACAGTCACTTAACAATAGAGGATTAGGATATAGAATAGACAATATAGAGTCCATTCTATATCTATATCTACAGATAGATCGATAGATGATATTCTATATTAAATGGGAAAGCGTGTGCATGGCAAAGTTTCATTTATTCAGAGCAGCAAGACATTTCAGCAAAGGGGAAATACCACTGGCTACACTGAAGTGATGAGTAAGATACAGTTCACTACCTGGTTTGGGAAATAAAAGTCATATTATTCTGGGAGTTTGCTCAAGTAAGAGCTTATGTCCATATAAAAGTTGGGAATAAGCCACATTTTAACCTGTTCATCAGGGTCATTCAGGCCTGCCTTGTGCTCCCTGGGATTCAAACTGCTCAGCAAATTTTCTGCAATGCATAAAACCCTTCAGACACAGCAGCAATGAAGGGTGCTGTGTAAAGGCTGCTGCTGTACAAAACCATTCAGTTATTTAACAATTCCCTGAAAAGAATCGCAGTCACCTGCATTATGCAGTCTGTCTGCCATTTGATAGATTACATGCTACAATGAAATATAGACTTGTCCGTGTAATTTTATAACTTGAACAATGATTATGATATGCAGTGTATTTCCAATTATCTTCCATTATGTTTCATGTGCTGTACAGATTTCAACTGGCGTTTGCAAGGCAGCCAGAAAATTACAGCAATTACTGAAAATGATTGTGATATATAAGCAATGCTTCCCCCTCCTCCTATCAATTTTCTTTGTATTGGTAGATAAAACAGACTGCTGCTTCAGCACCTAGGAAGACAAACTATATTTTGCCTTCTTAACTATATAGAGAGAATTAATTCTACTCTAGGGTTTTGATAGCAGATATACAGTCAATATTAATTCAGAACTTCTTTTAATGTTATGCTTTTTATTATACAGTCACTTACTTGACTTAGGTTAGAATTATACCTATAGTTATATAGATACATATATATGTGCACTCACATATATTTCCATGAGTATAACAGTCAATTCTTTATTCTTCTCTAAAAATATAATCTATTTTTAATCTCATTCCTGCTGTCTTGGTTTGGATTGAGGAGATTTTAACAAGAACATCTTTGACCAACCTTTTTTTATTACTTAATTTATCTTAATGGCAAGGACCTGTCCTATAAACTCATCTACCCATGGTTATTTTTACATTCATGAGTAGTTTCTTCAGACCCTATGGGTATGCTCATGTACACGAAGCTAAACATTCATGAATTTATGAGAACAAGGTCTTATATTTGCCTGGGCTTTCTTAAATACAGAGCACTAAGACTTCATTGTGTCCCTTTAAGGGGAGAAACAATTCCAAAGTGTTTGAAAAAGAGGATTACTGTTTTTCATAGCATATATAAACAACAGTAATATTTTTTGTCGTGTGTGCTTGACTATAAAGCAAAATTTGTAATGCAAATGTCTATACCATAGCATAACAAAGTTGTACTTTCTGTGTTCCTCTGAGTTTAATTGATTCTGACATTGGAAATGGCAGGAATTTTAATTACTTAAAATAATATCTGTATTGTGACCCAACATGCTAGTTAAAGAGGATGCTGTTTGATTATAATTCAGTTCTACATGTCTCTTTCTTCTTTTTTTTATGCTTAGAAAAGAAAATATATCCAATGGCTTGACAAGAAACTGTCTCATGCTAGTTGCTGAAAAAACAAACCAGAAAACAGTCTAAGTAGAACTGTGTTAAAATCAAACAAAATTTCAAAATAAAACCACAAAAAAGAAGAAATAATTCCTCTTTAAAACCTTACTTTGGTTCCATGTTATATCCACTGCAGCAGCTACCCCGAAAAGATCCATAAAAAAGCTCTCTGATGTGGAATACTGGGTGTGCTATGTCACGATAATACAAAGTCAGGGCCTTAAATTAAGCAGGACTCTTATTTATTTACCTTTTCCTTCTATTGTGGTTTTCTCTCTGAACTCCCCTTCTCTTTTTTTCCGTCTTGAGTTTTGACTGTCAAAAAAAAAAAAAAAAGAACCAAGAACACCAAGAACACAAACGCAGCGCAGCTTATCCACAAAGGTAATTTGAAAAAGCCAAGCACCTCTGCTGTTTGCTTAATATCAGTAAAGGGAACTCTGCTCAGCATCCTTACATGGAAACAAGGATGCTCTGACAGCAGGAAGCAATGCCGTGAGCTGGAGGTTAACTGGAAGCTACAAGCAAGTCACATCTAACACTACTGAACATTTCAACCTTCGCTAATTCCAGCAGATTATTTTGACACAATTTGGGGCACTAATTATACTGGTTGAATTACTGGGCTTCCCCTCACACACATTTCTAGGTTTCTGGAGATTTACTTTCCCTTTATCCTCAACTTCTTCCAGAGTTAAACATGGTTAGACATGTATCCTGCACAATATAGCATCAGTTGTTGCTTGTCACAGTGACTGCTGACCAGTGTCAAAGCAATTTTTAGAATTACACTCCACTTTCTCTTTGTTTCTGAAAAATGTTAGGCCAACAAGTCCCAGGAAGATAAAGCCCCCAGGGCAAAAAGTTTAATCATGCTCTTCTCTTTCCTTCATCCCTCCTTACCATGCGAAAAAAAAAAACCACAGACTTACATAATAGTGCAGCTGTAAATGGTTATTTTTCCAGGAGCTCAGTGGTGTCCCAGGCATTGGATGGAGCATGTCGACCTAAAAGCAGCAAAGAAATGAAGCACTGGCTCTGAGACACCACTCTAAGAAGTGAATGTACTGAAGGACCTGTGCTCACAGTATCCTTCCTCTCATGGATCACCTCTAAACTCCCCTTTTCAGTGCTTTTTATTTAATACTCCAATGGAGCTGGTGCAGCTCCCACTCCTGCTGTCCCTCTCATTTCTACAACCTCACGGGCAAACCTTACACCCCTTCATGGATTATTTGGCTACGGAGGAGTTAAAGGACTGTTGCAATCCCTGGACGGTTATTGCTGTGTCCGACCAGACGAGCATATGTTGTAGAGATGCATAGTCTTATGATTTAAAAATAGACATATATTTATGCCAGCTTTAGTTGCCATGGGTAAGTCTAAACTGTGTTTTATTTTCCTTTTTTTTTCCTCAACGGTGCTTTGAGTTACATGAACTCAACCCCCTCCCAGCCCCCTCAAAAAAAGCAGAATCCAGCCATGTTGCACTAAAAGATTTGGTTTTTAAATGTGAAGTATTGCTGTGAGAAACACACAGTGTGGCATATGCACAACTAGGCAGTGTGACAAAGGCTAAGCTACCAGTGTCCTGCATCTGTCACCCACAAAGGAAACTATCTACACTTTTTATATCAATATAGGTTACTATAGCAACACAGAGCTTTTATTTTTCCTCAGGTTTATTATGTAGGAGCCAAGGAGCACGTTCAGACACTGCATGCATTCATAACCCCACAGAAATGTCTGTCGACTGCACTCTCCAAGGCACCTCTAATGGACTTGTTAACTGCTAACAACTGCAGCCTGCACTGAACAACTCCAGGAACAAAAAGCAAACACCCCTCATAACAATAAAACACATCCATCACCCAGGCTTGTACCCCTAGCTCAGCAAAAATCAAATCTTTTCTTAAATATTAATAATTCATATGTCAAATAATTATTGTTTTATCAAATTGATTTAATTATTTCAGTTTAATTATTTCTATTAAGCAAATATAATAATAATTAAATAAAATCCCTGGTTTCATTTTTACAGGCTAAACTGAAGGGACAAGCTCCTGTTGCCAGGACCTTTCTGTGTTTCCTTGCTGCCTCTCCAGTGGCAGCAATGGAGCAATCCTGAGGAGATGTGGAATGAGGAACACCCTCCCTTTACTGCACAGAGAGTTCTGACCTTGCTCCCTGTGACTTGGCTTTACAGCTCAGTGCCACAGCTTCAGTGCAAAAGTCATAAACAAATTTTTGTCTGCTTCCCCTTGCAGAACTCCCCAGTCCAATGGATACTGGGGAATCATCAGACAGAAATGATTAAATACTCTGGAAAGACTCTTTTTCTACAAACACATCCATCCTTTCATGACTCATCTCTTTTCACATCACTTTAAGCACCATTTAATTTTAAAACTGAAAACTTTCTAGGTAGCCCCAGGGCATCATAGACAAGACAAACAGAAGGCAATGATGCTCTGAGATTCTGTTCACTCTTACCAGGAGAGTTATGGAGACCCATCCCTAAAAATACAAGCACAATCTATTTCAGGCATCCTTACATTTGCTCACTCTTTGGTTTCCACTATGCTGTGGCTGAGTTGAGAAGAAAGTCTTCAATCTTGTGGCTCTGTGGTGACAGAAGAAAGGCAGCCGAGGATCACATTTAAGTTTTATGCAGCTGTACGGCAACATTTTGGGCACTCTGGAATTAAACAGGAAGAAAATTAACTCGACTTTGATTTCCTGCAGTGGACTGTTTTATGGCAGGGATGAAGGATAGTCCGTGGTTAAGGAACTGGCTGCACACTTAGAGGATGAAAGTTCAGCTCCTGAACATTGTAAGGGGGCTTGTGTTTCCATGAGCAAATTACTCAGGGCAAGGCTGTCCCTAGTAAAGAATGATTTCAGCTTCCTCAAGAGGAGCTTGTTCAGTTGGAGACGGAGACAATTTAACGGGCGTTGATTTTCTGGGAAACATGGAGAATCAGCATCCTCAAAAATAAGGTCCCTTTGTCTCCAGTTTGGGCAGTGCAGATTTCCCCCTCACATTCCTTCATGTTTTCTGAAAATCGTGGCCAGTCTTCCTGGGGTTAAATTGCTTCTCTGTATTGAGAGAAAACTCCTATTCTTTTCCCCATGTTTTCATCTTTCTTTCATTTTTATTTTTTGCCTGCTTAGCTGCGACTCCCATTTAACATGCCTGCATGTAGTGCTTGCTACCGAGCTCTCAAATCCCATCTGAGGGATTTGCAATGTCACCGAAGTATCCCAGGATCAAAATCATCCATTTTGCTTGTCTTTTTCAGCGCTTTACTTCGAAAAATACTACACACCTGCACCCAGCTTGGGAATGGGATAGGGGGTATAAGGAACACAACAGGAACACCTTGGATTTTTCTTGCTGTGACAGGCAGAAACAAGCTCTGTGGTCACTCAAGAAGAGAGTCTAGCCTTCTAGGAGGTGGGGGGATGTTTTATAACTTACACAGTTCCAGCTTTACCAGAAATAAAGCTTACTTAGGGGTAATTTATTGCAATAGTTAACATAAGTTCTGATTCAGAAGAGGTAAGATGTCACTGCCCATTTCAATTTAACTTGTTATCCATGATCCAGTCTCTTGGACTTTGGTAAAATACTCTGTCTAAACACTCCACAAGCTTTACTGCAGAGCATCAAAACCCCAAAGGTCTTCGTCTCCTAACTTTGGATTTCTGTTCTGAAATGCAGGGCTTTAGAGCAGCTTTGTTTAAATTATCTGAGTGTGGAGAGCACTTAAATTCAGCCTTGAACTGACCTTGCTGTACAAACTGTAATATTTTTTGGCACCAAAGCCTCAGGCTGCAGCCTGCTCCTCATTGTGTGCTGCGTTCCATCTTTCCAAACGCATCCCTGAATGCATCCCATGGAGAGTCTCAGCCAAAGACTGAGAATTTCCAGCTCAAACGCAGATGCTTGGCCAAAAATTCATTCTCAAGGAACCATTGCAGTGGTTACTTGGAAGTCAATCCCTTGTCTCAAAAGGAATAGCAACCACAAAATAATCTACAGGATAAATAATCTATGGGATAATCAAGGCCAGGATTGGATGGGGGTTTGAGGAAGCTGGTCTAGTGGAAGGTTTCCCCATGGCAGGAGGATTGGAACAAGATGGTCTTTAAGGTCCTTTCCAACCCAGGCCATTCCATGATTTTACGATCTTATGTTAAACTGGGAGCTCTTGAAGCTCTGTGAATGTGTGAAGTTCTGCCCTGGAAATATGAGAAAAATGTGACTTTCTAATCACCACATGATCATACCATGCATGCCTGCAGACATCTGCTTGACCACATCTAGCTGCTTCCTGTGAAAAAAGGGTGAAACTAAAACTTGTTAGCCTCAGGAAATTTTAATATTTCAATGTTCAATTTGTCTCAAAGAATGAAGCAGTGGAAACAATGATCTCTCTTCTTCCATTTAACACTGAGGCCACTCAAAGTAAGTATCCAGACTCTCTCTGGCAGTATTTTTGAGAATAAAATGGTAGTTTGATTAAAATAACGGAAATTTCAAATGGAAACATCATTTTCCACTAGGAAAAAAAAAAATCTGGTGGAAAATTGTAATCCATTCATTCACGAATTGCTTTTAATGTTTGAACTACCTTGCACAGAGTGTATCTTTATCACAGAATCACAGAATGGTTTGGGTCGGAAAGGACCTCAAAGAACATTTAGTTTCAACCCCTGCCATGGGCAAGGACACATTCCACTAGACCAGGTTGCTCAGAGCCACATCCAGCCTGGCCTTGAACATTCCCAGGGATGGGGCACCCACAGCTCCTCTTTAGGCACACTTCTGCAGCCTTGAATGATTTTTCACCATGTTTTCCATGCACATACTATTCTTGCCTATTTTTTCTTTATTTTTCAACCCGCACTGCTAGCATCTAGATTCTTCACAGGCTTGCCCTCTGAATATCCCCTTTCAGGTCTTCTGGGCTCCTGATATCATTCAGAGTCCTCTGGGAGCTTCAAAACCCACCCAGGAAGCCCTGAGCTGTACAGAGAGCAATGAAACTACAATACTTTCAGGGTAAAAGTGTCATCAGGAGCTCACTGAGGAAATGGCACTGCTACTCCTCACTGCAATTCTGTCCCCAGCCACCTTCCCCACTGACGTGGGAAGCTGCTGCCCCTCTCCCAGGAGGAGGTTACTCAGTCATCCCACACCCTACAGCCTGCAATGAAACAGGAGGAGAAAAGAGATAAAAACAGCTTCAGCTGTTCGAAACTATGTCGCTGAATGTAAGAAATCTTAAGGGAAAAAAATCAACTACATGTCTTTAACGAATGGGAAAAAAACCTTGCTTTGTTCCTAATGTGCAAAACAATGCACAGGACACAGTTGCGATCTTAAAACAACCTTCTATTTGAAAAAAAAAAAAGTCTCTAAACAGAAAGACTTTCTCAGACTGAGCATCTAGCACTACTAAAATCAGGCAAGATATGTGCTGTTTGACACGGGCTTTTTGTAGTTTTCTTCTTCTTGAAGAATAAAAGCTTCCTCCCAGAAACATGCAAAGCTAAAATTTTCATTTCCACTTCAGGGATAAAAATGCTCACGTTACCTCTCAGAAAAAAAAAAAAAAACACTATTACAGAAATCGAGATGTAAAAATGTGTAGAATATGTTCCTTCCCCTATTATCTCTTTTCCTTTACCTATGTGCCTGTTCATAGATCCGACAATGAATATTTCTAAAAATTAGATTTTAATAATGTACATATTATCAGATTATAGAATAAAGCCTAGTTTAGCAGCTATGATGGCCTGGCACATGCTGGGTTAAGAAAAACTTGAACTGCAAGGTTTCCAAAAGCCTTCCAAGAACTACTGACATGGTGGCGCCTTGCCAGGCTGATTTACAGACAAGGCTCATTTTTATTTTCCCAAGCCGTCTCTTGCTATCACTCTGGATACCCAGATGTCATACATTTATGAGTCCTGAAGGAGTTCAGAAATAAAGATGGTGAGCTGCTTGCAAAGATATGTGATCTCTCATTAAAAACAACTTTGGAGGACTGGTGGATAGCTGATGTTTAAAACAGTAATTCAGAGGTCAGCAAAAGCATTAGTGTGGGTAACCCTGACATCCGTACATTTGAAAATCTGGTCAAAATGTTACTTGTAAGCAGAATATCAAGTTGTCTAGTATTGTAGCAGAAGAGAGTTAAAACAACAGCCTTTGCAAGGAAAAAGTCAGCTCACTTTTTATCAGAAGATTCAAACTGCAAAAATCAAGTAATTCATAAAACAAAATCTGGTTGACATTACAGCCACAGGTTTACCAAAAAATCTTATCCTGGAGCATTTACCACATTAAAGTCAGAACATTCTGATGACTCAGAAGCACAGTAGGAAATTGAGTAGTGGTTTAGGTTTACTTTTCAAAAGTACTACAAGGCTCTGTGTTAGATTAAATGCTTAATATATTTCCTAATCATCTGAAAGGAAGCGAGCAGCAGAGTAAGGCTGCTCGCTGATGATGGAAAGTTATGACATGAGAAGGGACAAAGTTCAATGCCAGAGGGAATTGTTTACTTGCCTAGGTCCAAAAGCCTCAGTTTAAGAACGGGACCTGGCAATAACCCTGCAGCTGTGGTTAATGATGCAGAAGTATCCCTTTCTTCCCATATGCGGCCATGTCCATCCAAAAGTGAATTAATTTAATGAGTGGATCAGATGATGAAGTACACAGGGAAAAACAGTATCAGAATTCAGAGTGTAGCTTCAGCTACAAAAGTTGTGTAGAATATTCATTAGGTCATTTTAGAAAAGATATTGCAGATTAAACATGAAAGATGCTGAGAGAAGGGCAATAAGAATGGTCAATGGGATGGAAAAACTTCTCATTTTAAATGACTTTAAAACATTGGGACTGTTTCTCTAAAGAAGTTTTACAACACTGGATACAAGAATAGAAATATTTGAAGTAAGGAGTCATAAGTAAAGAAGCATATGAGAAACTTCTACTTTTTTTTTCTGTGATTATTCAAAGTTATGACAATTTATGAAAATGGAAAGCAGAGAATTCAGATTTCATAAAAGAGGATATTGGAAAGTTAAATCTGGCAAGGCGGATTGATAGGGACATAAGTTAAACAAATACTGGAATATTTGATAGCAGAGCTATTCTGTTTTGGTTTTTTTTAAACAGCATTGTAAAAAAATGCAAGTACTTCAAAGTTCATGACCATCTCCAAATAGCAGAGTTACTAAGACAAGAGCCTCCCAGACACTCATGACCCCCCCGAGATGTTTTCTCCACATTCTCAAGGATCTGGCTGCAGTTTGCTGTGCTGATTCTGCATGGCAGCCTCTCTGTTCCTAAATTATCTATTGCCATTAGTGAATGCAAACAAACAAAAAAAAAAGCCTCTTCCAAGACACTAAGTGTCAAATTTAAGCCTAACTACTAAAATAAGATGACATCATCTTTACTCAAGGGATATGGTGAGGCATTTTCTAATATACTCAACCAGTTCCTTAACCTTGATGAAAATGCTTTTATAAATGTATAATATATGTTTAGTTATGGGCATTTACTTTTTGGCTCTGCCAGGTGAAAGTAGGATTGGAAATCAGGAGCCAACATGAAATGATTGTGGCAGGCATCCAGAAATGCATAGCATAATTGATAGGGAGAGCAGGAAATATTGCTCATTTTTTATATGAATGCTGGTCCTATATTTAGCTCTGTTAGGAATTTTGGGACTGGGATGAGTGATCTCATCAAATCACTGGTTTCCTGATTGCTCTTTGGACCACAGTCACAAAGGATCGATGGATGCAAAGGTATAGATGCAGGTACAGAGTGCTAATGTAACTTGAGGAGCAGGGTTCTTCTGGAATTCAGGCCAGGAACAGTCCAACATAATAAAAATAATATATGCAATGCAGGGGTATTATAGAACAAAGCCTGTGCTTGGCAGTATTTTTGAACCTATTTTTCTGTTAACGTATTTAAATATCTGTCAGCTTGAGTTCGTATATACAGTGTCCCAAGGCATTAATCTCCTCCATAAAATGCTATACGTTCCCACAGAAGCCAGCAACATAAAAATAAAAGGGAACCTGTGCTCATATTTCACTATAAAAGTGATCCTGAAGAATTGCTGAGTGCAAGGTTTAAACTGTGTAAGCCTTCTGGCTAAGCCCCTCTTTGGAGATAAGAGCTGTACTGCGGATATCCCATGAAAATAAGAGGTGGAAAGAGCATGTGAGCTGAAAACACAACTAGGCAGTCAGTGCATGATTTCTGGAGTGCTTTTGTAGACTTTTGGCTATTGCAAGTTCCCATGTCTCACTGACATGAGTAGAGCCTCCACAGTAAAATCTGTCCCTGGCTGGTCACAGAAAGGGCTCAGAGGGTTCTACGAGCAATTCTGAGTGTGCGAAAAATTGCACAAGCTCATGATGGCATTGCTGTGCCTATAGTGACACTATAGTAAACTCCTAGTGTGGCAGGAGAGTTCAAGAAGTAGGCGCAAAGAATAGTTTTACCATTTGAAGCTTTTTCCCTAAGGAACTCTTTTTTCCCCTCTCTTTCTGACCATCACCCTGCTGTACAGCTTAGCCACTTCCAGGCTCCATCAGAAATCCCTCCTGGCACATGGGGAATTCTCTCAGACACTGCAGGGAGCAAAGCGAGGACTAGTGCTGTGCACAGACTTTCTGTCAGCTGGGGTCTGCTCCTGTTCAGCACTGAGAGCAGTGAAGGCATCCTGACTCGTCTGCCTGGTTCCTGATCCTTTTGAGTACTGTGACAAAGAGCAGAAAAGTGCAAATGATCATAAATTATTCATTTCTGAGGTGGATGAATTTGTCAATACCATATATTAGATGCTATAAGACACAGCAGAGTTGTTGTCCTTAATTTTATCATGCCACACAATCACATTCTGCTAGAGACACTCAGAGACCCAGTAAGATGTATAAAAATGGAATGGGACTATATGACCGAAACAAGACAGAAAACCACATTTGAGCCATAATTTATATTAGATGATAGATCCTATGGTAGTTTTCCATCAAGTAAGTCATTCTTACGCTCCCTGAGAGAATGCTTGTTTATAGTAGCCTGTCTGTTCTTCCCATCTCTTTTATTGATGTAGCAGGAAACACGAGGAGATTTGCTTGTGACCAGTGTATTTACTGCATATGCAATATGTGCAGGTCATACATAGTGCACAACGTATGGCAAAGCCTTTTTCTGTAGAATTTAGGGATGTGAAATTGCTTTTCAAGTTTCTTGCTTCCAACTGCCTCTGGTAGAGATTCATGTGTTATTTTCCCAAGCTTATTTCTGGGCACAGATAATGACGCTATAAGCATTTGAAAGCTGTCATTTCTGGTTAAATCTCCATGCTGAAAAGGATTATTGCATATCGGTATCTAGGCAGTTTTTGTCAGTATAATTCAGCTGATTGGGGACTGGATATCCTAATTCTGCAAATTGTCACAGTCCCTGGACAAGTCACTCTGACTTTACAGCAGGGTGTTCATAGCTAGGGATGCTTGGGTTTAGCAAATTTTTCCTTCCTCTTTTTTTTTTTTTTTTCCCCCTTATTTATTTTTTCCATCACAGGACCCCTGCACAAGCAACCATTACCTCCAAATTTCAGGGAGTAATTTCACAGGTATTTTCACAGCAGACCTATTGTGACCAAGGAGACAAAGTGATCTCCGAAGCTATCAGGAGCAGCCCTTAGCTTAAAAAAAAAAAAAAGGGAAATATCTCTTGCCTCTCTCCTTCTCTCAGGAGAAATGGCAGCTCATTCCCAGTCTGTAGATTCAAGTAACAAGTCTCTAAGCTGCAGATTTTTTTGAGCCACAAAGCTGCCCTGCTGAGTAGCGAAGCATGGTCAAATGCAGTAGCAAAACCAGGATGAGTCCATAACGACCTGTCTCCAAGATTGTTTCAGACAGATATTTGGTGAAAAACTTAAGTTTGAAGAATCAACAAATATTCATTGATGAGATTTGCCTTTTTTAACATCAGATTGATCAAAGCTACTGACATTTTTTGCAGCCCACTATTTTTTCCTTTAAGCATACCAAGGCACTCATATTTCTCCACCAAGTAGAAATGGCATAATTCCCCAAATGGGTAAAAATTCCCCACAGTTATTGCTCAAATTTCTCATATAAAAATGAAATTATGTTTCCAAGTGCCTGGGGATTGAACACAATTTTCCAGAGTCATTCCGACAATCCCACTTTCCTCTAAAGCCATGCTTTTGAAATCAGCCACACAGCATGCTATGCGACAGTATCCTGGATCTAATTATTTTCCCATTTATCAGAAGGTGTGAAACAAACCTACAATCTCTTTCATTGCTCTTACACTTCTAATTATATCTCCATCTTGTTATCAAAAACACAATTAGGTGAGGTGCAGCAGGTCACGGAGCTCGGTTGGTAATTGCGGCGGGCTGGCGATCCGCCCGCGCTCCGCTCCCGCTCACATCGGAGCTGTTTTGGGAAATCCACCCGACCCAGGGATGGTTGCTGCTTCCACGGCAGTCTATCCTTCGTTTTCGTTACTCCACATAATTTCCCATTCCCCTTTGGAAGACAATTAAGCAGATTTCAGTAATAGTTACTTCTGCTGTAGCCTCCACAGTTTATTAACTAAAAAAATACCCCAAATCTCACTTTCTAACAAGTCGGGAGCTTTAGCAAGTTTGAAGTTAGCTACTTGGATGACTGGTCTCTCTGGAATAGAGACATGGACACGATGCCTGGATGGAAATTGAGGCACTTTTTAATTAGTTTCAACTCATTAATCACCTGCATGTACTGTGTGTGCATTTTCTGGCCATGTAAGGAATACCAAAAGGGAAGTTAGGGAGCCACCCTTACTCTCTGCACCCACACTCCGTGCCAGTACTCCTGCTCAATCCACTGGGATTACTGGATGAATGGTGGGTTTGAGACCTAGATTCCTTTCCAGTATACTTTGCAGCTGGAGCTTACCAACTCATGTCAGAAATCACCTGGCCTTTCCTTGAATTTTCACTTTGAACTGAACCCAAAGGTGCATTCAACCACACATATTTTGGCTAATTCCAAACTTTCCAGTTGAGGACTCATATTTCATGAGTAAATTCAAAGCAATATGAACCTTTGATCAGTTCATTACAGTAAGTAGAACAGAGAACCTCAAATGCAAACTAATTCAAGCAAGTTTTAACCAACTTAATAGACATTTTCTTCTTTAATATTGAAACTAAGTTTACTGATGGGCGGGCCAACGCAGGGCTACCTAAATTCAGCCTGTTACATGGAAAATCCTGTCTTTATCAGAGGTGAGACCTGGCCTAACATGATGTCTGAACATCTTTAAACCATGGTGAAAGTCTGGATTCAGGTCTGGAGATAAACATTACAGGTAGAGAGCAACGATGCAATTACCATACACCATCTTAGGAGTGAGAAGAGTTTCTCAGGCCACCTTGTCCCTCTGAAGAAAGTTAATTAGGTTCATATTCATCACATTAGATGCTTATCCAGCCTCTTCTTCAAGATGTGGATCTTGAATCTCTTCTTCAATGAGTGATGAGAACCATATTCTACCCCCGAAGACTGATTTCAGTGCTTCCAAAATTTTACTATTGGTAAGCTTTTTTACTCTCTTACTCATTCTTTTTCTAGCTTCATCCCATTATTTCTTGTCATAGTGAATCAACCTAAAATCCTGGGATTTCTGAATTGATACCATGTGTTCAGAAGTCATTAAATACTGTAACTGATGACTCTGTTGTAACTTTTGCTTAAAGATACCCACTAAGCCTTTAGGATTATCTGTTGATAACTGTGTCCCCAACATATTTTTCTAGGAGCTAGCTCTAGCACCACTAAATTGTCCTCTGACCTTGTCTCTGAGAATTTTGCATTAATAAATTATTGTATGTAAACATAAGTATTGCAATTACATAAACAAATGGAAATCTCTCAGTATTGTAGTCATTATTACTATCATTATTACTATCATCATCATCATCATTGTCATAATTGTTATTATTTTATTAATAACTCTTTTGTGTCTGCATAAAGCTAGGATTCTAATATTGATCAATGAATAGAATATCCAAACAATAGTTTGCTATATTTTTTCAAAATTACAATTTTCTCCATAAAATGTTGTTTCTGATCCTCAATTGGATTGATCAAATTTCCTCCAGACTTCCTGTATGCAGAAGTTCAAGTTATGCTAAGCTTTTTAATTATTCAAACCATCTGAGTATACTCAGGAAAAATGAGATTCAGAGTGGACTTCTAATGGATAATGTTGCCAGTGTGAAGACATTGTTTCTAAATTGCATTTCTCATCAAAATATTTTTGCATAACCTCAGCTGAAAATAACCTTGCTTACCCAAACGTGAACACACAAATGAGCCACGAGAAAACAGATTTTTATACAGAATATCATTATCTAGGCCAAGTTGAAAATCCAGCTGAGATGTGTCAGCCTCTTCTGAGCATAGCAGGAACCTGCTGAAGATCACCGTACATTCCATAAAGATGTCATGCTGCTAGGAAATTGCTTTGAAATATGTACTGAAAGGCAGAGAAATTGAAAAAAAAACAAAGGAAAAATAGAACTTGTAAAAAGGAAGTGCAGAGAAATAGCCGAGATTCCATCTGTCCCCCGAGAAGTGACCCATCAGATGGCACTGAGGTCCCAACTGACGTCTCGCTTTTCCGAGCTCACAGCAAACAGAAAGCCATGCAGGGAAGTGCCTCCAAAGGATTTTCTTCCCATCCAAAGATAATTGCCTATGCTCAGTGAAATGCATGTCTCCTGGACACTTCTCATTACACAGGGAGTTCAAACAGCTTTAGACAGGTCTTAAATGACCGGCTTGGCCGAGGGACTTGCCTTTCAAGTGGATGAAGATACAGGAAAACAAATATCATTCTCAATGACAGACTATAAGAATGAAATATTTGTGAGATAGGATATCTATCTGTCTATCCAAAAATATGAATCCCCCTAAGTGGGGGCTCTTTTATTTTTATTTTATTTTTTAATGCAAAAGGCAGATTGGAAGCAGAGACCAGACTCCAGCCTTTTTCTCCTCCAGATGTGTGTGTGCCTTCAGCCTTCGTCCCCCCATCTTCTGCCCCACTATATTCTTCTACCTTCAAGCTGAAGAATAAAGAATGTTCCTCACCTCACACTCTAAGCTGTATTTCAGTGACCATGGTGTATATATATAAAACACAAAATAATATATTTAATGCAGAATGTCCAGTGAAATGAAAATAGATTTGCCTCAGAAGGCAGAAGAAATGATCTCCTTTAACAAAAACATTTTTCCTGTATTATAAATACAGCAAAGCATCCTCAGAGGACCTTGAGATAAAATAAATGGTCCCAGGTGTCCTCAAAACTGTCAAGAACACTGAGAAACTTGAAATATTTCACACTGTAGAGCTGACAGAGGGACAAAACTGTCCCCTTGTGCTCTCTTGCATCTGCCCACAAATACACCTCACCACGTTTAAGGGGATGGAAGATCGATGATGGGATTATCTGTAATATAATACTGGATTCAATAACTCACATCACCTTTTCTAGCTGCAGGCTATTTTATTCTGTGGTCCTCTGAAACTGGAGAGGAAGCTGGGCTGTGAAAATAAATTAACCTAAAAAAGAATATGCATTCCACCAGCAAGTAAGAAAATTATAAGATGAAACTTCCAATTTTCCTCATTAAAGTATCCCTTAAGATTTGTTTGATGACGTATCATGAGTTAATTTTCAAGGCCTGTGGGTTTTTTTCTGTGGGAAGTTTATCTGAAAACAAAACGCTAATAAATGTGGTGGGAAGTTCCTGAACTTCCAGAGCTGCAGCAGGAAATATTTGACCTTAAGGGCCCCCTAACTGTGATGTTTTCATCAGGGAGAAATATCACTAAGCAATGTCTACAGTAAAACTGTCTTACAACAGCAGTGTGGAATTTTAAACAAAATATGTCAGGAGTAATTAAAATCAGAAGAATGATCAAGTGTCTGTTAACGTTGCTACATAAACAGCCACTACCAAAACAAGAAGCAAAAACCCCCAAAGATTATAGAGACAACAAGCATCTTGTTTAAGAAAATGTACAAGTTTAGAGGTTTTGTGTGAGTACATCCATCATTTATTCCACTTAAATTTAAGCTGTTCATATTTGCCATTTTTTTGTGTCTTTCATGAAGTTTAATTACAATGCAGTAAATAGATGGAGTTTGAGAGCAGTTCTGTTGTGCAATAAAATCCAATTACTGACAGTTTTAAGAGGGATACTTAGACCTGTGGCAAGTTTGAAAGGGAATTTCCTTACACTTTTTGCCAAAAGCAAAGAATGCCTCAACTCAAGCCATGACAGCACAAAGAGGCTTTTCTAAAGAGTGGTGATAAATAAACAACCAACAATAAATAAAGTAATCTCTTCCATTTTGAACTGCCTTACACCTTTCAAAATTGCAGCACACCTTTGCTATCTATGGGTCAAGCCACTTTTTGGAAAAAAAAAAAGTCAGAAAAGTCCAGAATAATTTTGAAGAGGCAAAAAAAGAATGCATGGGATTGTCTTGGACAAACTGCTTGCGGGGCACAAATCCATGTTACAGGTGCAGTTTGTGTTTCGCTCTCCTTTCTGTGGCTTCCACACACTTGGGGCTGATGAGCAACTCACTGGAAATACGGTTTATTCCTTGGGATTGCCTCCTGGATTGGCCAGAGCAGACACACCGGATGGACCAAAAACTACAGCACTTGGAAAAACAGTCCAAAACGTTAAAAAAGATTAGAACACATCACTTCATCAATTTCATATAATTAAAAGACCCCCCTCCTAGCCCTGAGGTCACTAATAGGCATTAATTGCCCAAACAACCTTATCCAGGATCCCCACCTGCCCCTCATCCCTGGGGGTATTTAGCCCAGCCATGGCCCTAGCTCTGTTTTGAGTAATGACTGCTGCTAAAACTCTTCCCAAATTCTTGCCTGGTGTACCTGGAGCATCATGCTGATTATCTTGTCCCTGGAAACTCCTATTTTTTCCCTCTGGATGTGAGAGTGGTGCATCGCTTCTGTTTAGCTCCATCAGGAAATAAGGAACTTGTTGCTGTCCCTCAGGTAGGTAAGTCCCAGCAGCTGAAATTGGCAGGGGAACTGGTGGTACTTCTTGTTTGGATCCAAGACCCGATATTCCATAAATCCAGGCAAGCTCTAGGTCCTGAGGCACTCCCACTGTGATACTGAGAGGTCTTTCAGACTTAGAGGGGTGACGCATCTGAAGCACTCAGAATTTCTTTAATTTCTTCTGTTTGCCTGAGATCATCTTGCGAGGCTTCACACGTTAAGGATTCCAGGTAGGATGGTTGAAGATATGATAAAATTAAATGTTATGTAGATGGCAGAGGAGTCCTACATGCTGTCTGCCTAAGTTACTGTCCCTGAATGGTTTTAATATGGCTTTGCTTATACCACACACAATTTCAGCTCAAAGAGTACCATTACAGCTTATTTTGTGAAGGTTTTATGAGCATCTCATGCCTGACTTCCTAAATTAGGGTAACTCCTTGAAAAAGACCTTTTAAACAAGCTCCTATCAGAACAAAGTTTCCCTGATGTTCAAGGTGATAAATCCCACAGTGCAATTTTTCCACTTCGAACCTCACAGGACTTCCAAGGGAACAGCCATTTGCCACTTGCTTCTTTGGAAGAAATTCCTTTTTCACTGGCATGAGGAAGAGCTTTCTGGAATCCATACACTGCTTGAACTCTGAAGCTCCTCGTAGTGACTCTTTGGAACATGGAGTGTGCTGAAGGCAAATTCAAACCACATAAAGACTAATGTTGACTAGTGCATGATCAAATTATTGTTGATACCATTACTTTTCTCACCCCCAAGCATCAAAGGAAAAGTTATGGCTTTGTTGATTATTTTTAAAGGCAAGACTGACTAATGAGAAAAATAATCACAACATAGGAAATCTTGTTTATTTGTGTTCTACAGGACAAAAGCCTCTTTAGATGTTTTTTTTTCCAAGGTCATGTTAAAGGCTTTACTTTGTATGAAAGGGAGAAATAGCAATTGGAGTTGTGCAGTCTCCAGTGCTTGAATTAAATAAAGGTTCCACTGGAGATCTTCCCATCTTCTGTCTGGAAAATATGTAGCTTTAAGATCTTTCTCATTCTCTGCCTGTTTTGTTTTCCTTTGACTTGTGTCTGCTAACAGAGAACATCTTATTCCCATAAATTGCTTTATGAAGTAATGATCTACGGATGTCATGAACTGGTGAATCAAACCAAGAATTATTTAAAACCTTATGTAGGTATAATGCTTTGCTAGGTCTCCTAGAAAAGAAGTGGGATTCAGAGGTGAATGTCATCATTTGCTCAGCTGAATAAACCATAAGACATGATAAAAGAATTTGAGAGAGAAAATACCTAGATCGTGGGTGCAGACGGTTGATTAGTACAAAGACAAAAGCATGCAGAAAGTGTATGGCAAATACTGTTTTCTTTCAAGATGTTCCTAACACAAAACACTATCAATGGGACATCATCAGGAACACCTTCTGAAAAGCAGCCATGGAGATTTAGAAATTAAAATATTTAGTGGTTTTGAAAGCGTGAGTATCAAACCTGGAACTCATACAATTTTGGGAAGTTGTTTCTGTAAATAGAGGCTGAACTCTTTCATGCAGAGGAGCTGATTCAGTGTTGTACAGGAGTAAGAGAGCGTGTGTATGTGATCAAAAAAGAGCTTTAGAGGCCTGGTTGCTGTGCTGCAAACTCACTGTTGCAGCAGTCCTGCTGCTCAATGCTCTGTATTTCTTGAGGTGTTACGCTTGAGTGAAAAGCACCCATTTAACCCTCTTGGCAAAGTTTGTCCTGTCTGCAGCAGAGAAATGAAAAGCAGTTGTCAGACAGATGTCATGGATCTGCTGGAGTGGGTCCAGAGGCGGCCATGAAGGTGACTTGGGCCTGGAGCATCTCCTGTATGAGGACAGGCTGGGAGAGATGGGGTTGCTCAGCCTGCAGAGGAGAAGGCTTTGAGGTGACCTTAGGGCACCTTTCAGTACCTAAAGGGGCTACAAGAGAGCAGGAGAGGGACTTCTTAGCAGGGCACGTAGTGACAGGACAAGAGGGAATGGCTTTAAGGTGAAGAACGTAGAGTTAGTTTAGAGATTAGGGAGAAATTGTTCCCTGTGAGGGTGGTGAGGCACTGGAACAGGTTGCCCAGAGCTGCTGTGGCTGCCCCATCCCTGGAGGTGTCCAAGGCCAGGTTGGATGGGGCTTGGAGCAACCTGGGATAGCTGAAGGTGTCCCTGTCCCTGGCAAGGGGGCTAGAATGAGATGGGCTTTAGGATCCCTTCCAACCCAAACCATTCTGTGACTCTATAATCATGTCATATGGACTACAAGACCCACAGGGGGTGCTCAGCACTTAAAACAGGACTTTGAAAGCTGCTCTGTTGTTTGCTGTAAATGGTGAAGTGGGGTGACAATCCAGGTTGTCACTGACCTGGATTTTCTAATAAGTGGAATGTCAAAACTGTGCATTCCTGCCGTAACACTTCAGTCGTGGCTTGGCTTGTTCCCCATTCTTCAGGAGGTGAACCAGTGGACACCAATTTTATTTGCTTTCTAGTACACCCATGCCTGTGGTAAATGATTGCGTTTCAATAGATGGTAAAACTAAGTGAGAAAATATGTAATTAGTATCTCCCTCTGCATCCGTCAGGGAAAAGTATTTTGGTTGTGCGACTCTAGGAAGAAAAAGCTGCCAAAAGAGCTTGGACTGGAAAGTGCTGAGGTTTGAAACAGGCTTTAATTCTTCTGTAAATGAATTTCCCACTCTTTGGAGCACTTTCCAAGAGGACTGCAGCTTGAGATCAATGCCTTCAGCTGGCTGCAGTTCTGATGAAATCCTGCGGGGAGTGGGAGGAATAGCCCATATTACCTCATGCCTCACATGTTTTGGATAGAATGACTGCACTTTGCCTTTGCCACCAGTCCTTCTCCTGGAAGATCTTCCTTCCTGCCTGGTATGCCAGCATATGGAAAGCAGCTTCCAATTAGAATTTGAGGTAAGCAAATCAAAGGAATCTGGAAGTGCGCAGAGTACACAGGCTGGTGACTCCCGTGATGTAAGTGCAGATATGGAGCCAGCTGTGCCTCCCACCAGCACCCAGGCACCCAAAAGCTGCCTCTGCAACCCTCTGCAGCTGGCCTTGGAAGGCACCCAAAAAATGCTGCAGGGGCACAGGGTAGACCAGGGGCTGGTGGAAACTGGGATAGTGAGGAATGAGCACTGAGATGCTTATCTCCACTATCTGGACCTGGAAGACCTACCAAACCAGCCTGTCTTCAGCTGATGGCCTCGCTTCCTGCCTGGAATATTCCTGTTAGGAAAGAGGTGACTTAATGCTTTCAGGGAAGGGCTGACTCTCCTTTGAGCAGCTGCAGCAGCCCAAGGGCTCCTTGTCCTTCCCAGGATCTGACAGGGCACAGCAGGGGTATAAAGAAGAGCTTTGCCTCCTGCCTGAGAGCTCCCCTCACTGCTGCCCCAGGCCTGCAGGCAGGGCCAGGCAAGGAGCACCTCACACCTCCTGCTGTCCTCTGACATGTAATTGTGGTAATTTCTGCTGATTTTCTGATTTCGCAGCGTGGATTCAGGCAGCCAAAGAATCAGGAGCAATGCCATATGACATATAATCTGTCCTCTTCAACCTTCCACATAAGACAGGAAAAATTACTGTGACAATTCTTCATGTGGGTTTTGGGGATTTTTTTTTTTTTTTGAGGTACATGAGCAGTATTTTTTGAATCAAAAGGTAGTAATTTCAGCAAGGAATATTCCTTGTCTCCTGAAGACAGTAACTCTGCTAAAGAGCAAATATTCACTTAAAAAGAGCCTAATCATTGCTATTTCAGCCAGGCAGTTCTGAAAATGGAAGAGCCCAAAGTATCTAATGGGACTCACAGAAACATCAGAGCAAGCAGGTAATTAAAAAAGTAAAGGAAATTTTACCAGATGTACTTTGGATTCACTCCTATCTTTTAAATTCTATTTAACGTTCAGAAAACATTAGATAATATGAAAAAACCCAATTCTTTTGAAATAAGTCAGTAATATACCTGCATCTGGTTTACATCAAGTACAGGATACAACTTCCACGAGTTAACCCTTCTAACCCGTCTAGGGGTTATTTGCAAATGGATTGAGAACGTGATTTTTCAGGCAGTTTCTCAATAGGATGAAAAAATGCAAACCATTTAGATATTTTTGGAATTTTTTTTTGCTGCCTCTTTTTTTTTTGCTTCCTTGTACTGTTGTTTAAAAAGAAACATTCAAGAATCTTCACTGCTTTTGATGTGCTCCTGCAGATTACCACAACACAGCTTGAAACATTTTGTGGCTCTTAATTTATTATTGACAGCAGAATTTCAACTTGTAAAATGAGAACTTCTTTAAAATTCCGGGTTTAGAAATATGAACATCATTTTGTTTGACATATTAACTGACCAAAAGTGAGAAGTATATTGTAATAGATGCTTAATTTGGTCCTTTCACGTGAGTCACTCAGACTGGTACACCTGAAAATCTGAATATATATTAATTATTAATATATATGTCAGGGAAAAAGCAAAACTGATTAACTTGAATTTTGTTGTGACTCTTCAACTTCTCATATTTAATATCCTTTTACTTCATTTACTCTAAGTTTGACGTGGGGTAAGGCCTAACAGCTCATTCTTACAACTGACTATAAAATACTTACTCCACTGTAATGGAACCACCTGTTGAGTATAATGCAATTTATTGCCAAAAAGATTATTAAAAATCAAACTTTAAGTGCCTTAGTCATGTTCAAGACTTGCTTTGCAGATAGAGAAGAAAATCCATTCTCTTTTTCTTGTGGTTTTTTTTTGAATCCCAAAACACTTTCCCTGAATTACTTTTCCAGTGGACCTTTTAGTATGCCCCAGGAAGTTATAAAAGAACTCAGACACTGCAAATACATAATTCTTAAAGCATATATCAGTGTGCAATATTAATTAATTTCTTATGTGTTCATAGGTATTCTCAGTGATACTTTCGAAAAGTGACACTTTATCTTGTTACAGAGACAGACAGGACAAATGGAAAGAAGGAAGGGAATTTTCCATTATTCCCTGGGGATTCCTTTCATCCTGGAAAAAGGATTTGTACCATATAATAGCATTAAATCACCTGTCCCTGCAAGTTAACTCATAAAACCCAGGCCGTTAGAAATGAAGGTTGTAGACATTAAAATAAATGGGAAGAAAAGGCTTTTAAAATTATTCAGTTAAATGTAACAAAATTGCTGTAAAATACTCTTTTGTCCCATGTTACTTGAGGGTAAAGGCAGAAAAGTGTCACTGTTTCTACGAATTCGTACTCATTTAGGGTTTTTTCGTTAGGAAGAAAGGAGCTTTTCCTTGGTAGAAATTAGTCTTTACCCATCCTTCACCCCTTAAAAACTGCTTGGTATAACCACACCAGTAGAGCCTGACTTATGGCAGCTGACATATTTAAAATGATTTAGCAAGCTCATTTCACCATTGCATTTCACATAATGTCATTAGATGGCACACTTATTAGAATTAAAGTTTGGCAACTATTTGAAAAATAAAAAATCTGCCATGTCTAATGATGGTTTTAGAAATCTAATAGTTGTAAGAGAGGCTTAATTCACATGCTGCACCATAGCAAGGGGATTCAGTTCTTCTGGGAGAGAAAAAAGTAATCAAAAGATTTAAGTATAGTCTTCAAATCTTGGAAAGGTCAAGATCTAAGGATATTTATCTTAAGAACCCCTGATAAGGCAGTAAGTTACATTAACAAATTATTTCAGTGTAAATGGGTTATCTTGCATTTTAATTTTCAATTGAGAAAACGAAGCAATTCTTGAACTAATGTTCTTTTAAATGTTTCTATTGGTCTTCTGTGGATGGTTGTTTGATACTACAGAATTCTGTGTGTCTTTAGTTTTAGCTTCAGTTACTTTATTTACAGTGAAACAGGGGAGTATGCTTTGCTTTTTATTTACATTGGGACTGGAGACTATGTTTGCCACTTGTCTGGAAAAGAACTATGTTTATTAAAGTATTTAAACTCCACATTTGCTGAAGCCAAGTAGGTCTGTGCTGCTTCAGAGCAACCCAGTGCATCCCAGCTACAGCTCTGACCAGAGGTGATGGCTTTGCATTCCAGCTCTGTTCCCCACGGTGAAAACAGGTTTGAAAGAGAATACCTCATCCAAGAGAATGGAAAATGTTTGTGGTAGAGAGCAGGTGCAGGAATATCTGTGCCATCAGACGAGTAGAAATGCAGATCTGGAAGATCTGTCATTGTAACTGAGATGTGATGCTATCTGTGGCTGTCTCCAGTCGTGGGGGATTCCTCAGAGTGGGTTCCTCTCACTGCTGGTGCAGACCAAAGCAACTGGGACAAATTAAATGCACAAGGTTTTGATGACTGCAAGAGGGAAACTCATTCTGAGGTTTCGTTTTTCTCCCCTGCCTTCCATCCTGACCACACATTCTGCTTCAAAGCTGCAGGAATGTTGTGAGTGATTTGTTTCCAGACGTTTGATTCAAGGTCTTTTCCCTCAGTAAAAAGACTTTAGCATGTCCTAGAACAAGTTGACTGGTTTCCCAAATATTTTTTTTCCACAGTTAAATGGGTTGTAGAATGCTTTGTTGGAAAATGTGGAGTCTTCTAAACTTAGATCTATGTCCAGTCAAATAATTCCTTCTTTCCAAGAACTAAATATGCACATCAACACTGAGCAGCCAACCAGACACATGAGTCAACAAAGAAATTGTGAGCAAATATTGCCATACCACTATCTCACGTCAGATACTACATAGAAAACCTTAAATATAGATGCCTTTTTACCTACAGATAAATAAATGATTTTATTGATTTTTCTTTTTCTCTTGGACACAGTTACTTGCATGAGATGGGACTCATGTCAGTGAAAAACAAAAGGTTCATTTTACTACAAACAGATTAACTTTTTAAGGATTTATAACCTTTCCTGACTGAAATATGGTGTGGATAAGTAACAGTTTTATCCCTCTGATCCCCTCTGATCTGTTCAAAAAGCACAAAGCAACTTTCATCCTAGAGGTACAGAGACACCTGTCTGAGAAAACTGATGCTGAAGGTGTTCACAGGTGGAGCTGCTCTTTCACAAGACCCAGAAAGAGGTACAAAGACTGTGTTCCAGTCACAGTGGATTTGAAATCTTCCACATGTTTTTGGCCCAGTTCTGTTGCATTCACTGCAGGTCAGTGTCATTCTCATGTCTACAGCCTCTCACAAATCCTAAATCTAAGAGCTCGATGGTTATCTCACAGGATCCATCCAGTCTCTTGCTGTCATAGCCAGAACAATTTTGTCTTGTCTGTCTCATCTGTTTCCCCACCCAAAGCCTGTTCCTGTCATGGCTGGTGTCCTCAAGTTATGGGCCGCTGGCTACCTCTGATTGTGGTGTTGTCACGTTATGCTAGGACAAGGTTCCTGGAAAATGCTGGCTAGAAATGTAACTCCAAGAAACGGGAAGACGCAAAGCCTTGACTGGCAAGTAACAAGCCTCCACGGTGTTCCCTTTCCCACCATTTAAATGACAGGCATTTACAGATGTCATGGCCAAGAACCTGTTGTTTCAGGGTTTAAACAATAAATGCTTTTTGTCAGCTCGCCTGCAAAGCCCCGGTGCTGGTTTATCACCAGGAACTCTGTTCAGATATGATTTTTCCATAAGGATAGTGAGCAGACTTTCTCATCCTCTGGCAGATTGGTGTTGCAGACCACTTCCCACTAAAGGCCCTGGACTAAGATCCTTGGCTGAAGTCCAAGAAACATGTTCCTGCTTGTGTTTATGGATGTAGGCATGTTTAAATTGCATCTAGAGCTGGACCAATGTTTTAATTGTGGTTAAGCATGCAACATGACCAAGAGAATCAGTCTTTGCACGGGAAGAAACTGTACCGAATTGCTCAAACTGATGTCTTGAATTTTACCTGAATCAGACTATGAGTCTGTTTTCTTTCCAATGCCTCACTCCAAACCTGGGGCAAAAATAAACCCTAAGCCTTACACATCAAGATTTCTTTTACACTTTTCTTGGATGCCATGAAGTAATTTTAATTTTTTTGTTGCCTTTGGGTTCAGCATAAGGAGAAGTAGTCCCACTCGGCATCTGTCAAAGCATTTTCCTCTGAGAAATCTGCAGGGCTGTTACCCAAAATTCTCTTCACACATTTGCACGTCTCTGCACTTATCCTTGCCTCCAAGAAATAATGATTGATTTAGAGGGCCAGCTCTGTGTTTAATTAAAGCTTACACTGCCCTCCTCTTTGCTATACTGTCTTCCATGTCCCAGAACTCTTTACGGAGTGTATAGTTGTAATTAAATTCTTCCATTCTGGGACCTTGTTTTTTACTACTAACCACTGGTTTTTCACCTTTAGAGCAAAGTTTTGCTATTCCACTCACGTCCTATAGTATAGACTTCACCTTTCCCTATCAAGGCTTCCTAACTTCTCTCCCCTGTCAATTTTCTAACTCTGCAGACCTTCAGTAAACCAATAGCCTTGGTACACTGCTCTTGCCTGGACACACGTGTAACATGCTTGTGGTTTTATGGCCATAAACCCCATCTTTCCAGATATTCCTGTGTTTGAGGTCTCTATACCTCCTCAAAAGGCTTCCCTAGACCCTCAGTAGCAGTCACAGCGTTTCTAGTCTCATGTTTCTTGCAGAGGTCCTTGTTTTTGACACTGCACTGCTGTATCCTGCCTTCCTGCAGGGCATACCCATAGCATTTAAATGCATTTATCAGCATCTATTTAACAAAGGTGTGTTGGTGTTCACTGAGTGCTGCTTCAGAAACATTTCTCAATTTCACAATGCTGATGTGGGTGTGTGAAGGGGCCCTCATTCTTATCCAAAGATTTGCCGGTTAGTAATCTTTTTTTCTATACCAAGCAGTTTATAAAGTTTGCCTATTTGTGTTATAAATAGACCATGACAAAACAAATTTGATATTAAGTGAAGCTTTAAAGGGCTCTACATTTCAATGAAGACTTATAGTGGTTTTTCCATATGAATATATTTATTATGTGTAAATCTGAATGGTTGCACGGACTGAATATTAAAGGAAAGCAACTCAGCTTTAAGGATCAAATTTTTAATAGGTATCTAAGTAATCCATGATATTCTTTCTTGAATAACCTGGGTTCTCACAGGCAGACAGACATCTGTGAGGTAGATAAGCATGTGCTAAATGTCTATATTTACATGCCTTCCTCTGGCACAAATGTACATCTAAAATACAACAGTGGAAGTTTGAAACTTAAGTGAAGGTTACCTCAGGCTAATGCTGCCATTCTTCAAAGCCACCTCCATAAAGAGGTCTAAAAAAGCCAATTTTAATATTAAACCTTTATTAAAAAAGAGCACTTACGGCATTTATATATTATCAGACTCCCTCACTGAGCACAATATGTGTAGCTTAATCCATTTTTCATCCACTTTTATCTTTGTCCTCTGTAATCTGGCTCATTTCTTCAGTGAGGGGAAAAATACAGGGAGTTAGACCATCCCCTCTGCTTCACCTTCTCCTCTAAATATAGAATCTGTTTAATGCAGCAAAAAGAGCAAAGCCAATAATGGATGTAAATATTGACACATTTGAAATGCATCAGAAATCCTTCCTCTCAAAGCATCCCATAATTTTGAAAAACTAACTCTAAAAAATTATATTATGTGGAGGACAATTTGAGTTTTTCTCCCTTGACTTGTCAAATAGGAGCTTTCCTAATTGCAATGAGCACAGTTCAAATAATGTGAAAAAACAATTTGATTAAAACAAAAAATTGGTTTCATTTCACTAAATTAAATGAAATATTTGAAGTACCAAAAGCTTAAAAAGGAGAATGTAGATTTAAATTAGCATAGATGCTATTAGCAGTAGAATATAAATTTGCAACTCACTGACAATAGGATCATGCTTAATTATTAACTCAGCAGGATTTAGTCCAAAGTTGAACAACATTATTTGATGTGTATGCTCAACACACTGACAACTTCAAGGTGTGATTTGAATAAACTGAATTGTCATAACATTTTTTTAAAGGAAATGCTGTTTCTAATTCTTTTTTGTTTTAAGGCTGACAGAAGACTCTTCAGTGACTCCTTCAGATTTTCTATATTAATGATGACTGGTTCTCAAAAATAATGACTAAATGGTTTTTTTTTTCTTCTTGGACAAAGTAATCCGAAAATACCTGGCAACTGTGAAGAATGATATGACTGAGATTCCACCTTCCCTGGGATTTTGCTTCTGTAGTGACAGTAATTAATAATTATGAAGTCATTAGGATTAAATGGAAATGTCACACTGATGTTATTATTAATGAAGTAGGTTTTCCTAGAGGTGACAATGTGCCTTGCTTACAAACCAGCGTGATGACAGCCATTACATATTTTTGTGGCAACTGGTGTGGTCCAAATTTTCTGTGCTCCCAGGAACAGCAGCAACATGTGTCGGAGTCATCTGGCTCTATAATCAGAACATGAATATAATTATACACACACACACACAGACACTCTCTGCTCTGACTCCGTACCCACGAGGGCTGCTGCCGCTGCGCTCTCCCTGCGGCGTCTCGGGCCAGCTCCCAGCTCCCACTGCACGCTGCTTCCCAGACAAGGCATGAGTTCATACTGGGGTCTTGTCCCATTCTAGAGCTGGAAACACTTCCAGTTCGGCCGTAAGCTAAAGAAAAGTCTGGGTTTCTAAAACACTTGTGTTGGATTTTCCTAACTCCGCTTGTGCTTGTTATCCCTGCTCCCTCCCAAAAGCTGTGTGTAAAAGCAGGCATTGGATTCAGAGTATTTAGGAATCTGATTTCCTGAGTTGATTGTAATTCTAATAGAGTTAATAATGTTCCTCAGAAAGCCAAATTACCCAACTAATTATTATACATTTATAGTGAGATAACATGGAAGCTGTCAGTCAGCAGCCAGTGATGCTGTATTTATTAAAAATGAACACTATTTTTGCACTCCTCTGCTTGGCTTAAAGTGGCGGCTGGTTTAGTTTTGTTTTGTTTTAACTGCACAGCTTCTACTAATCTACTTCTCATTAACGGCACCAAGGCAAATCCTTTCTTTCTGCTTTGGCTGGCAGTTTCAGAACTGTCTGTACATACAGTGCAAACAAATTTTGCCTTATTAATACCAACCGCCTACCTCCCGCGCATCTGATTAATCCGCCTAATCTATGGTGTTCAAAAAATACCTATTGCCGTGGCGTAATTAAATTTCCAGATTAAATATAATTTGATTTCACTGGGAGGGAATTACTTTTCGTGGTGTGGGTGGATCTCAAGGAACATTTAGAAGAATCAGCTACTCGGGGATTTAGCGGTGGTAACCCTCTGCTGGGAATGTAAAACACTAAGGAACATAACCAGCCCAGGTGTGTGGCTTGAACAAGGAGAAAATGCAAGCATGAAATTAGTGAAAAAAATATTTCTGCTAGATAGGAGGATGGAGCCTTGCTTGCACAATTGCTGCAGTCCCCACCATCCTTGTGTACTGCTCACGTCTGACTTTGGTTTATGTCAATAGGATTATAAAGCTGTTGATACACATGAATGCTATTACCTCCAGTAATAATATGCTGAATTAGTAGTAAAATACTTAATCCTCTTCCACTGAATTTAATGCTGTGAATATAGTGCAAGAGAAAACACAGACAAGTCTAAAATTCCTCGGAAACAGACATTTAGCTTAAAGGCATCTCCTTGACTTTCAGGGATTTCTGAGGTCTGGAACACTTGTCAAAGGACAGAAATGATTGTTTTCCTATTATGGCAATGGCATTAATGAGCGTCTAAATATGGGTAGTTAATACAATGGCTTCATATAGGGCCATAATTTATCATTCTCAGTTAGAAAACCATTGAGTTTATTTTCTGTTTTTCTGACAAAACCTGACGGAGCTTCTGATAAACCTGGCTTGAATCAGTTTGTTTTGATTTACTGTAAGAGTAATAGTGATTAGTGGCAAAAGGGAAAGAAAATAAATAGCTGCTAAAAACTGCAGAAAAACACAGCAGATATGATAGTGGAGTCCCAGGCACCAAATGGATTCTTACTCCTTGAGAAATACAGATTTAATCTGAAAACAGTTGCAAGAGTATTTTAAAATGAGGCTCTCTGCAATGAGATTGAAAAGCTGTTGATGTCATGGATACACACTGATTTCTAGTTCATGTCTATCTGCTGTACAGGCAGCTTCCTCAGTTATTTTCAGACTACTTTCAATCCTCTCCTTTATAGTAAGATTGTCTTTGCCATGGTGACTAATGACTTTTTCCTACGTTTGTCAAGGTTGATTTTTGTGCTGCCCTTCTGTCTCACTTCACCGAGTCTCTAGTGAGACACTGAAGGTTCTTTCTCTTCTCACACTGAGAATTATTCCCCAGGCCTTAGATAATATGTGAGACACAGCTTCAAGCGTTTCCACCACTGACTGTGTCACCTGAAGGGAAACTTAACCTGCACCAGCAAATACAGAAATCCCTTTAGTCCCCGCACTTCCCCAGCAATTCACACCTGACTCCCACCCAGATAATTTAATCTGTGGAGGCTTCAGAACTCCATTTATCATCTCTCCCTCTTCTCATTTACAAGACAGCTAAAGTTATCTCCACCTCCTTCTGCCTGGGTCCCATTACCCCCTTAATCCATTTAAATCCTTCCATTATTTTTTTTTCCTCTGCTAAATCCTCAGCTTCAAGGTCCTATGTGCCACCTCTTAATGTTTCCAAGTATACTCAGCACTAAAGTGCTGGAGTGGTTTTTGCCAAGACTGAGTAGATCCTTGCTGACAGTTTATCTTTGGCTTTTTGTCTGCTGCTTATGACTATGCAGCAAAATGGACTTTGGGCTTTTTTTCCAGTCTTCCTGCAGGTTCAGGAGCTCACCTATAAGGAAGTGAATAATGATTGGACTCAATGATCTTAAAGGCCTTTTCCAACCTAAATGAATAAATCAGTGAATGGGTCTGACTGATCAATTTGTTTAGTTGAATACACCTTTTCAACAATAGACTAGTTTTTTGTTTGTTTTTTCCAGAGAAACTGTATCATCAAATTCATGCTTTTTATTCTTTTAACCTCAACTCCATTTGTATTTTTTGGACCTTTTTTATGAGATTTGTTTCTAAGAGAAAGCTACAGTAAGAAGATGAATCTTGCTTTACATTTAAATATCCTTTAATCCTTTTGGGCCATGTATTCCATAGCCATAAAACAACCCCATAAACTCTCTGCTGCCTAAGCCAGGCCTTTTCCTCTTCTCCCAGGTTCCATTTCAACTGTCTGTGTCACAAGAGCATTAACAGGATTTTATGAAGATGACACATGCATGGAAACAGCAAGCACTCAAACCCTTTGATCTCATGTCCTAGATTTTGACTTCAGTTCGGATTTCTACAGCGTGCTAATGCCATGCAGAAAAGGCAGAGAAGGGTGTTGGATAATGCGAACTGAATGGTAGGAGACCAGCTAATAGTGAACAGGAAGATACTCAGGAATGCATCATCACACTCAGTGCTGATGAAGAGCTCTTTCAAAGCCATCATGATGTTTGTTTTCCAGCTCCCCTGACTGGGCCAAACCAAACGCCACTGAAATCCAAACCCCTTTGGAAAAGTCTGCATCTGTCAGTTTAGGGGAATTTTTTGTCAATTACTGCAAAAAAGGAAATTGGTGGAAGCTGTTGCTGTTATTGGTATTACTACTACTATTTCGGGTTGTAGTGGCTTATGACACTTCATAGGAACAGCCAACAAATACCCAAACCTAGTATCCGCCCTGAATCAATTTTATGTACTTTCTGAATCTCTCCTGAATTACCTTCAGCTTCTGAAATGTCAGTAAATCACGTGGCTTATGTGTTTGGTAGGTGCAGAAATAACTGGTTTTCCTATTACGACACACCAAATTCAATATTAGTCCATAAATCACTGGGTTTTTTTTTTCATGTGGGAAAATATCAAGTGGAAAAGTTAGTTGCTTTGATGCAAGTATGTGTCTAAAGTTTCGAGTTATTTTGCTGTGTTGCATGAGGAAACATAATTTGATTCTTTCCTTTTCATTCCCTTTGAAAGGAATTTTTTTGGATTCCTAAAATCCATTAGAATAAACAGTCTGGATGATGAAAAACAGTGAGTTTCTTATTCAGGGAAAGGGAATGAAATTGTGCTTATCAAATGACACTAATGACCAAACTAAATTCACTTCCATGCAAAATGCACATGCTGTTTTTCAATCAACATTAATTTGTCTTTCTCATTCTATTTTCAAAGTCTAATGGGACATTTCTAAGTATATATTTTAGCTGCCTCTTCTAGATTCAGAAGATCTGCAATTAATCTAAGCAAACTTATCCAAAATACGCTCTAAAAATTCCTCATCTCACTATGTCTCATCTGTGTTTAGAAATGTGTTAGAAGGGGACTAATCAAGTGGTTTCATAGATGCAGTGAAACAGATTAAAAAATCTTTTATATTTACCCCTGTTGATTACAATTTGTCATGAATAATTTTATTTTCTGAGTGTCTGCAAGAGCTTAGTGGCCTCAGCCTGGAAAAGAATATAGTTTATATAGCAAATTTTTTTTTTAGGATTATGCTGATTATTTTTATTTACTAACTTTATGAGCACAAAAATAATTATGCAAGCAATGGGCATGACTATTCAACTAGACTTTGGTGGAGCAGTGGAAGATGCTGAAACAGTTTGACAGGGGCAAAGGCCAGAGCTGTCCTATGAGGAATTTTGCCAGCAAGGGCCACCAGGACAGCTCTGAACTTGCTCTTTCTGCTCCTGGTTCCTCCAGTGCTCCCACTGAGCTCCTACAGGTGCTCCATGTTCCTTTAGTTTCCTTGTAAGAAGGGAAGATCTATATTTTCTATTTTGAGCATGCCTTCTGCTAAGGAATAAAGATGGGCATGATTGTATCTCATATTGTTTTCCAAAGTGCTGATAACTGTGGAAGCTGTGCTTATAGATAACCCCAAATTTGCATTTGATAGATGTAGTAGTCTTACAGGTAAAGCGATAGAAGGGAGGATGCTGCCCTGGCTCCAAAGGAAACAGGCTGGTCCCTGTGTGAGCGAAGTTTGTTTAAAAGGACGGGCAAAATTAAATCCTGCCATTTTCTCACTTCTAAAGTGATGATTTGCAGAGCCCCCGCAAATTGAGAAGAATGGCAGAAGGGCAACAGTCAGTGCTAACCGACCTGGGCAGCCTGCCTGCCTAAGGATTGCAGTGTAGCATTTAAAACACGTGAATTCGCAAATAACATGAAACTCTTGAGCCAGGGTAAACTAGATGGAGAGAAAATGCATTGAAATGACTCATTATAGTATCACAGTGTGCCTTCTTGCATAAAAGCTTTTGAGCTGCTACAGGCTTAGGGCAGAAGTCTGTAGGAGCTTATACAGCAAAAAGTATTTTGGTTATTTATTACTTCTGGTTTAGCCTGAAGAGTTTATGCTGATTCAATAACACATCAGTCAAACTTAGCTGGCTGGAGCAAGTTTATGCCCATCTTGTGTTAGTGAAGTGATACAAAATATTTTGGCAAACCTTACTTTAGCTTGCCATTTGACCAGGCATAAGAAGGGACATAGGAAAGATTTACTATTTTTATTGTACTGATGGAGAAAGAGAAGCAGGTAAGGTGACATGAGTTGCTCAAGATCAGAGAGCAGGTCAGGGCAAGTGTTCAGACACTACCCGTAACAGAGACTGATGAAAACACTGAGATTATGTGAGAAATATATATACATATATGTATGTACTTATGTTATTTGCACAAAAAAATTCCCAAAGTTCACAGTTTATTCACGTGTTGCATAAATCAAATATTTTGTTAAGTTTCACTAGGTTTATAAAGAATCTTGTGCCAGCATAACATCTTTCGTTACTGTAGTCATTTTGAATATTCACATGAGAATCAGTTGCCTAAGAATACAACAACTTCTTTCATACCTGGTCTGAGAATGATACTGACTATACTTCTGGACCAACTTGCATAAAAAGTCACTTTCATGATTTAGTTTTCTCTTCTGACTTACTGCTGTGGATTTTTTTCTTTCTGCTCCATAGACATTTTCGTGCCATCACTTAACAGCATCTAAATTCTTCCCTTCCCAAGGAACAGACAATTATATTTTCATCCAACAGGACAAGTTATCAACTGCAGCACCTGTTTTCAAGAATATCATTGCTTTAGTGTTAATTTTGGCTGGCTTTGTGCATTGTCAACTGTTATTAAAATGGAATAGTGATGTTCTACCATAATTCATATTGCACAAATATTGGGTAATGTGTTACTTCAAGGTAGGAGGAAGCTGAAGCAGATTCATGTTCCTGTATGCTCAGAGATGTCTGAGATTAGAATGACACAGGCTGGACAGACAACAGCACTCCAGAGCACTACACCAACACACATTTCTTGGATGCTAAAAAGCAGTTGGTAGGATTTTTTTTTTTTTTTTGGTTTAGCTGGCTAAAAATTGAGATGCATTTTCCAGACACCCAGCTAAACCCTTGCCCAAGAAGTATCGGAGGTTGAGCATCAATTATTAACCAGAAGACTCCTATCTTCCTGGTTCTGTGTAGATGCATATTTGTGTGTGTGCGTGTGTATATACTATACACATATATATAAAAAAGATGCTGCAGCAAGTCTTTAAAGCCAATGCCTAGGTTTTGCTCAAGAGGCATAAAAGTGCCTCCAAGCCTATCGACTAAATTTAGTGTGCAATCCCAGCGCTACACTGGGAGGATGGTGCTCTCACGTCAGCACAGAGCAAGAAAAAAAGCTACTCCAGAAGGAATTCAGAGCATTTAGACTGGTCCCCTATTTTGAACAGTCATCTGGCGGAGTGTTTTTCTTGACAGCATCGCAGTGACGAGCAATTGCACCAACAGGATGGTAGTAACACATAGGAGTAGATACAAGCACAGTTATAACTACACGCGATGCAAATATTTTCCAGGCACGGGCAGAAGTTCTTTAGGGTTTGTCTTAATCCTGTTATTAAGCTACAAAATGAACACCCACCACTGCTGGGTATTCCTTGCACATTGGTATTTGTACAAAGGATGAGGATACGTGGATGCAAACCTCCTGCTTTCCCTTTTCTGCGGCTACAGGACAGACCCTGGGCCTTGTGTATCAAGGAACAGAGAACTGCCTTTTCTAACCCAAAGCACAATAGCTATTTCTCTACCAAAATGCAACTAGATTATGTTGTGGTGGCAGTTCTGTAACGACCTAGAAATGAATGCTGTCAGCCTGGAAATGGGAACTATTCCCTTTTCAGGGAGAATGTAAATACAGCTCCCTCCTCTCGTGGCCAAGTGTTCCAGTGACCACATGATCCTATCCCAGATCTTTTGTTTAATTTTGCTTCAACTTAATCATTCTTGCGTCCTTTGTTCACAGAGATCCAGTTTCAATAGATGGGATAGATAGTACTCCTACCCAAATTACCTGGTAATGAGGAAGGGTGAGGAAAGAGCTGAAAGGAACTATTATGCTTCCTAGCTATATTCTTATGTAAAAGAACACTATTGCCTTCATCTACTGAAAATCGAAATTGTGAGCGCAAGTCCCTGATAAGTAGGAAAAAAAACCCCAACAAAACCAACCTGCATCATGTTCCTTTTCAAAAAAGACAAGAAGGAACAAGACGGTCAGGCTCAGCTCAGTTCCTGAGAAGCCCAGGACGCACATCCTCTTGGAGTCCATTCCCAAGTATGTGACTAAGTGACCAGCTGACTCTGAAGGATCTAATAATGGTGCGTAAGAACTAACCAGCCCTTTCTGAGGCGTTTGACATCCAGTCCCTGTAGCACCATGATTTAGGAGCTGAGGGATTCTGACCTGGAGCAACAGATGACCAGGTGGATCGGAGACTGGCTGCGAGTGCCAGGCTGGACACGGGCCACCCACGTACAAGACTTCCGGGTGATTTTGTGGAGACATGTGATACTGACAGGCCCAAGATTAAAGTGCATCTCACCCTGACAGATTTTAGGACTAAGACCTGAGACATCAGTAGCAGAGGAATGCTTTTGCCTGAATACTTCATGTGATAAGATTTCCAATATTTGCTTGGGAAATTATACATTTTTTTATGTTAATGTTCCTATGTTATCCTAAGTCTGCACTATCTTTATTTACCATCAACCTCACTAACTTTACCTGTCAGAGAATGACAGTATCTGAATTAAAAGGTAATTATGCATGAAAATCAGTAACTCAAAAGTTACAAAAGTAGTTAAAATGACTACTCCTCGTTTAAGTAGATAATCACGCCTCAGGCCCACCCTTGCAAAAAATTTATTTCTGGATGTGAATCACTGCCTGCCCAAAGCTCTACCCAAGACATGACAAGCTCGCAAGGATTTGCAGCTCCGCTCCCCCTGAGCGCAGCGCCGGCTCCGAGCTGGCTGGGACGTGCGTGCACCCCGACCACAGGACCCGCAAGGGCTGACTCATGCACCAAACACCACAGAGGCAAACTGGAAACAGTGCTCCAAACTACACACAAAGCAAACAGGAGTTTGTGTACACACGGGATGGCTCAGATTTTGATGACTTCAAGGATCAGCCTCACGCTGCCTTTCTCATTGTGATCCATTATGTTCTCTCGTCCATCAGGACTGCCTGCTTTCACATCCAAATAACATCACACTGAAACTGGTGAAATAATCGAAAAGCACATAGTAGTCTTTCCTAATACTCTGCAAAAGATGTGGCAAATCATTTGGAAAGCATAAAAGATTTTTGCTTAACCCGCCCCCTCGGGTTTTTCCAGTGTTGGTGCAGACTTCTTAATGCTACAACTTTTGTGCAGTCTTTTTACTAAAAGTTTCTTCTTTTCTCAGCCTTAACTGTCATTTAAGTAAGTACAAAACCATACCTAGAATCATGCACGACACAAATGTCCCATCGTTTAAAATCAGGTGCCTCAGTGTGGCTCAGGTTAACCAGGAAGGTTCTCACAGCTTCAGTCCACTGAATCTAAAAGTATAGAGTGGGCTTTGTTGGTTTTTTTTTTTTCAGATAGGAAATTTTGCTCTGTTTCATCTTCTTTTAGGCCTTATCTGTCAGTCTTGTAGTCTGCAAGGTTGCAGCCAATTAGATCATGGCTTGTTTGCTATCTATGTCAAACTAAGTTATACAAAACCACAAAAATAACGTTTGGTTCTTATCCTTGATACTGTCTCATTAACTACAACATTGCACAATTGTATCAGAAATATCTGACCCTTAGCTATAATAATTCACCAGGATGATGTCATCTGAGCTGTCACGTTAGGTATAGGAGGTGCCATGCAAATAATCTTGATAACAAAATGCCTCCCTTGCTTTTGCAGGTTGACTTCAGGGTCTTAGTTTCTTGTGTACAGATGAAAGATCGCAGCCGAAGCAGCTGCACCTCCTCATGACAACCTTGGGTTTTTAACCCTTTGAGCTTATTTTTAGAACTTTTTCTTTTTTTAAAGAAAAGGATTTATCATTGGAAGTATTTATACGCTTTTGCTTCCTAGTAGTAATTTGAGGGGGGGGGGGGTCAGGGCAAGGCCATTCCCAACCTTCACCTTTAGGTTGTACACAGAAATTTTTTGAAAGGTCATGCTTTGGACTTTGCAGTATTTTGCCTCATTATACTGTAGGCCTGCCACATTTTTTTCCAACTTCTGTTCCTCCCTCCCTTCCCCTCTCCTTCTTCCCTTAGTAATGCCAACAAGTATTTCATACTCCTGATGTTAGCTGTAGGAGTGATATCCTGAAGGGAAACGTAGCTCAGATGCAGTGCCCACCAGTTAGTTTCAGGGGGTTCATTATTTTGTGTCCTCTGTACCAGGCTAAAATCAAATTATTGTCACCTGTTTTGTTGTAGGGTTTATGTATTAGCATAGAAAGGTTAAGTATTTTCACAGTTATTATCTATAACTCCATTGTGCGTACATTTAAATATCTGATTTTAGCAAACCATGCTGTTATTCCACCTGCTTCACTATATTCACACCAGATGTTGTGAAATCTGACAGTGCTTTTTCATCTAAATTGGGTTTTCATTTGAGTCTTGGTCATAAGAAAGGCAGAAGTTGCGCTTTCCCCTGCATCTCATCATTGTCCAATTTAATATATTTTTTTTTCTCCCTGGGTCACCTACCAGTCTAATGCTTGTGCCAAGATCTGCTTCTTAACATGTTGAATTTGCCATTATTCCTAGTGGGGTTTTTACATTTTTTTTCTCTTTGTCAACCTCTGCTTTTTCTCTAGCCTGCTCAGCAGACCAGAGCTGGAATCCCATCACTCCAACCATTATCTGTCTCTATCCCTTTATTGTTAAAAGAAAAAAAAAAATGAAAAAAGAAAATATTTTACAGCTCAAAGTCTCTTGAACTTGTACTGGCATCAGTTTTGGAAGTCTTGAGTTTCCACAACATTTCGAAATGGAAGGGTGGTGCAGCTGGGAAGGGAAAAAAAAAGCAAGCCTAGAGAAGATTATTTGCCTAAAGTGTACGGTTAAAAAAATCGAACCAAGTCAGAAAGCTTAAAAAAAACCAAAACAAAACAACCACACAACATTTTCTTAATACTAATCTTATTTCTGTTTCTCCCCCACTCCCAATTGCTCTGTGAATTTGTAATTCACTGCTTCCAAAGGTTCTTCAAACTTGTTCTACTGGTTTTCAGAAGCAGACAGACTTGTTTTTCTAAGCTCTTCAGTACACCGACTGAATTTATTTAATTTTTCATTTTGCTCCTGCAAAGAATCCCGGGACGCTCCTTGAAGGGCCCTAAATCACTCCATTGTATCCTGTGGATATATTCAGTGTGTACTCCACAATACTGTAATTACCTGGTGTACGAAACCATACAGAGCTGTGCTAAAATGAAGGCACTATTTAGCAAGCATAAAGATCTTGATCCTTGATGGAAAAGTGCCTTATCATAACTAATGCAGCCAGCTCCGAGGGGAGCAAATTTTAATGGAAATCCTTCCCTTGCTCTGTCACAGACAAAATAAAGGAGGAGAGTGGTCGCTTTGTTGTCATGGGTGGAAGGGGCATTACGAGGGCCTCGTAAAGGTGTCCTGGAGCAAGATTCATCCTGTTTCCTTCCATATTAAAGTTGTCCTGGAGGAAGTTCTAGCCTGGTTTCTCTGCATATTAAGGTCCTCTGTTCGAAGGGTTTGCAGGGGCCACAAATTGTAAAGCTCAAGGGTCACTTTAACGTGGTGTAAGGGAAGGATGTCCCCTTGGAGCTCTCAGTCTTGGAAACACGATTTTTCCATCTCTGTACCAAAGAAGCAAGGCGGGGAAGGTGGAAAAGGTGCAGAATTGGTGCTACTATCTGGGGAGGCTGTCAGGGTAATTAATGGGAGTTCTGTCTGAAATGGGCCAGTTCAAGGCAAAAAAGAGAAAAGGCAATGAGAAAAGCTCTGAGGTCTGTGCTTCGTTTGGAAAGAGTCAAGTAAGGTTTTAATGTGAGGAGCCGTGTCCGCTCCGGGGTAACAGAGGGCTCGCCTCCAGCCGGGACCTTTTCCCCTC